>JAPPVO010000016.1:63429374-63802736 GCA_030407325.1 Camellia japonica | reverse complement strand
TAGATTATTCCTTAAATCATGTTATTATAATTGGAATAAGATCAATATTCATTCCTAATTTATTGTATCTTTTATTAAATTATAATAAAATTAAAATTTAAATTCTTCTTAAATTATGTTACACAATTAGAATGAAATCAATATTCACATGTATCATAATAAATGGTCTAAACATAATATGTAATAAATACATGTGTGTTCAAATTATGATCAATATTAAAAATTTATATTTATATTTTTATTTTTATTTTCATTTTCATTCTTGGTTTTAAATTTTATAATTTTTTTTAATATCCTTCTAAATTATAAGGACTTGAATAATAATTTTTTTTTTTTTAACAAAAGACAAAAACATTAAAAAAATGAATGACTTTATTAACCCTTGCCAAACATGGTGGATTCTATTAAATTTTTTTTATCTCAATTGTCAATTAAACAAATTAAAATAGATAAATATTTTTTTTTGGCTAAAAAAGTTAAGAAGTGACTTTTGCTAAAATCAAATAGAAATAAACATTATTTTTCTATTAAAAGTGATGGTTGGAAAAACTTTTTTTTATATAATAAAAAAATAGGAGTTACACGTGATAATTTATTGTTCCAGCAAACTCACACTTTCGCCCATAATAATATGGCAAGAGAGTTGGGCCCCATGTCATTGAGTGTATAGGAAATCAAGAGTAAATATAATACCACATCATTATGAGTACAATTGTGGGTGTTTTTTTGGAGTCTGGATTCTCAACCGCCCTCTCCAGCGGCCCTTCCTGCGGCGTCCCAAAACGACGTCGTTTTGGGGGGCCAAATTTCAATTAAAAAAAAAAAAAAAGACAGCAGGAACAAAGAGAAGAAGAAAGAAAGGAAAAGAAAAAGCAGAGAAGAAGAGAGAGAGAGGAGAGAGGAGGAGAGAGAGGAGGAGGAGGAAGAAAGTGAATAGAATTCAAAAACCAAAATAAAAAACATTAACTACAAATTTTCCATTTCATTTGTCTTGGTTTTCTTCACATCCAAACACAGTGAACAGAAATTTCAAAGAAGAGAGAGAGAGAGAATGGAACAAACCTGAAGATTTCTGGGTATTTGCCATTTCAATCTAATAACATAATCTCAATGTATAAAGAGATTTAAGAGCCCATTTCAAATACCCACCATGGTTTTTGCCGGAAACCCAGATGATCGTGAACAAACTTCTCCACCCAAATCCCATCACACGAATCTCAGCTTCAGATTCATGGACATATCTTGGTTCAAATTCAACAAAAAAATTCCCAAAAACGTGAAGCGAATGAATGAATCAGAGAGGGATTGAATCGGAGGAGTAGAAAGAAGGAGACACTGAATGCGTTTCGTATAATTTCATTATCGGAGGGGTTCGATTTGTCGCCGTTGTTGGAGGAGAGGAAGAAGGAGGAGAAGATGAGGTTTGCGACGACGAGCAGAGTGATAGAGAGGATGGAGGAGGTGGGGAAGGCGGCGGAGTTCAGCGTGAGGAAGAGCTTCAGCCTCCTCCTCTCCTCTCCTTCTACCCCTTCTCTTTCCCCTTCTTGATCCTCCCTTCTTTCTTCTTCTCCTTTGCTCCTGCTTTGTCTTTTTTTTTTAATTGAAATTTGGCCCCAAAACGACGTCGTTTTGGGACGCCGTAGGAAGGGCCACTAGAGAGAGCGGCCGAGGATCTGGGCTCGTTTTTTTGTGAGTCTCAAACATTTTCTTTACTGTTTGTTTAGACTTTTTTAACACTTGTGAAATATGGTAGATCCTGATAATTTTTTTAAGAATAAACTACAAATACACCCCCTGAGATTTAATTAAATTACAAATTACCCTCTGTAGTTTTAAAAATTACATTATGCCCCATAAGGTTTCTAATTTCATAACAAATAAGTCATTTTATTAATAAATCATCAAGTTAATTAACATTTTTTAATAATGTTAAAATTTTATTTTAATTAATAATTCAAATAATTTTATTATTGTATAGGTGAATAGTTAGAAATTTCACTTTTTTAATTAATTCTGTTAAATAAAAAATTCTGACAGTGAGGTATTTGTAATTTTTCAAACTACAGGGGCAATTTGTATTTTAAGCAAACCTCAGGGGATATATTTATAATTTACCACTTTTTTAATCTCAATTATCAATTAAACAAACTAAAATAAAAAATGAAAATTTTTAACTTAAATTGCTAAAAAGTGACTTTTGCTAAAACAAGTAGAAATAAATGTTATTTTTCTACTAAAATTGATGGTTCATGATATATCTTTTTTTATTAAAAAAAAGAGGATTGTAGGTGATAATTTATTAGTCATCTATAATTATTTTCAGAACAAATAAGAATGGCATTCTAAATTTTCTTCTTACCTTATTTTTTCATCTAGATACTTTTATTTTGTCAGAAATTTAATTTTATTATATTTTAATTATTTTATGCCATTATAAAATGTAATTTTTTTAATATCAACTTATTCGATAATCCCTTTCTAAAAGGTGTATTTTTTAAACATAAAAAAAAAAAAAATTTGTTGAAAAAACTTAAGCGTATTACTTTTACTTTTGTTCATTAATATTAAAATTTTAATTAATCTTATTTATTATTAAAAAAATAAATTAGCAAATAATTTTATGTATTTATACATACAATTTTGTTTCGATTGCTCAAGTTATTTGGTATCTCTACCCAAATTAAATTTTAAATAAGTTCTCACTGAATTAAAAATTATATTGCCTAATCTTTAAAAAATTTCAAGCTTGACTCGAGTTACTTAGGTTGAACTCACCCGAGTATATAACTCTAGCAAGAGGTTGAAAGTTACATAATTGAAATTGTGACAAATTAAAAATTGATACATAAATTGTGATAAAATTGTAAAACTTAAATCGTAAGCTTCAATATTATTTTTTTTTTCATAATTTACATACAAAAATCTGGCTATTTATATTATTTTATATAAAAATATATTGATTTTTTCATATCCCATGCACAGCACGAGTTTTCACTAATTTTTAAAATTATATTTTGTCTCATACATATGTACTTGTCCTTATCACCAAATATTTTCAGGTCTGTTTGTTTATTGGACTAGGTTGGATATTATTAATACAATGAGATTGAATGAAAGGATTACTAGTATGGTAGTATTAGATTGGAAACGTAAAATAAATCATGTTTGTTTGTGCACCAATGTGGTAGTATTTGATTGAAAATATAAAATAAATTATATTTATTTGTGTACTAATATGATGGTATTAACTGGTTAGGATTAAATTTATGAAATTACGTAAAAATTCTTATTATATAAACGGTGACTTTATTGTTTTGTAAAGTGAGAGACAAAATAGTCTTTTAATCACTAATCTCATGAAACTCTTAGACCTTGTTTGTTTGCTGGATTAGGTTGGATGTAACTATTAGTACGATTTAATTGAATGAGGGGATTATTACTATTAGTGTGATGATATTAAATTGAAAATAAAAGATAAATTATATTTATTTGTGTAATAATATTAAAATATTAATTGGTTGGGATTAAATATGTAAAATTACATAAAAATTCTCATTACGTAAAAAGTGATTATATTGATTTTGTAAAATGATAAGCAAATCAATCATTACGGGGAATGGATTTGAGGCTATATTTGATCGGGGTTTCAGGAGGGAATTAGACTGACAATCGTAGGACCTACTTAATTCGTGTTTGTTTGTAACAAAATTGTATGGAATTGGTGATCTCATGGGAGTATGAATCTCCTGCAATAGTAAGATTAGCATTTCTATGGGAGGGTTGGGATTGCTAATTCCCTCACAAGGATTGGTGGTTAAAATACCACTTTACTCTCCATTTTCACAAAACAAGAAGTTTATATTCTATGTGGTAATGGTATTTAGGTAATTCTATAGATTTAATTCCAACTAACTAATACCACCACAATAGTACATAAACAAATATACTTTATCTTACATATTCAACCTAATATCATTACATTAATAATTTCCTTACTCAATTTCATCATACTCATAATCTCATCCAACTTAATCAGCCAAACAAGCGAGGCCTCACCACCTCTTTATGGGATTGCTAGTCCCCTCACTAGAGGATACTTGTTATGCCATGGAACTCTCCAAACAAACATAATTCTTATGGGGTTTGTGGGATTGGTAATCCAAACCTATGGGTTATGGGGAAAAAGAAAAAAAAAACAAATAGGGGCTTTAGTTCCATGACTATTTCTCCAACCAAATTTGGCCCTATTTGTTTGTCGGACTAGGTTAAATGAGGTTATTAAGATGGTAGGATTGGTTAAGGGGATTTTGTAAAATGAGAGACAAGATCATCATTTCACCTTCAATCCTCTAATTCTATTGGATTGAAAGAACAAACCCAAGTCCCCTATGGGATTGATAGTCCTCTCTCCTTGGAGGGGTTTCATAATTTCATAAGACTCTTAATCCAATAAGACTGTTAGTCCCATGATAATTTTCCAAAACAAACATGATATTTGTGGGCCCCGCTTCACTATTAATTCAATCCCATCTTTCATCTCTAAAAACAAATAGAGCCTTTGATTGATAATATTTGATTGTGGGTTTGGTTGGGAGGATTGGATTACCGATCCATAAGACTCACCTAACCCATGCTATGTGTGCAACAAAATGTCATGGGATTGGCAATCCCATGGGAGCATGAATCCCTTCCTGTTAGCACTTTTTACTTGAAAAGCTACGTGGTTGGCATTGGTAGCACCTTGCGTCTATGTCCAACCAAGACCATGGCATAATGGTGGTAGGCCAGGATAGCAAGGTAGGAGCATGATGGTATTGTGTGGCACGACACTAAATCCTTGGTCAATGGGCCACAAAACAGATGCAAGGCAAGACCTAACAAGTGTGGCATACTTAGGGGTTCAATACAATAAGTTGGACTTGGTTTGGTGGCTAAGGCATTCCATTTCATGGCTGGCTGGACTGATCAGACAACAAGGCAATTATTGGCAGTTACACTTGTGAGAACAAAGACAAGGCAAAGCAAAATTATAGGGAGGCAGTTCGTGACAATTAGACAGTTATGCACACAGAGATGTTGTTGGCAACATTTTGAATCCTTTGGCAGTTGGGGATGTCAACTACCATGCCATATGACATTGTCTCATTTGTATATTTTGTTGGTCTTTGTAACTAATCATAATTTGTAGGGATAAAGATGGAGAGAGAGAGAGAGAGAGAGAGAGAGAGAGAGAGGGGCTTTAATCTCAACCATTAGATGAAATGAAAGGAAGTTGTTAGGTTTTTATAATTGGCAATCCTGTTTGACAAAACTCCTTTTAATTATAATTTAATTCGCTCTTTTGTTTCAGTGTGGCTGTGAGTGTTTAGATGCGAATCCAACCTGAATTGTGTCTATATAGAGGAGTTTGTGCTGACATTCCATATCTTGAGCATTCCTTGTTTGCCACTTCGCTGATTATATCAAAGTGATTTGACCACTCGAGCAGTCTTTTGTGTGCTCGAGTAGTGAAATAAATCATCTAGTATCTATATATGCAAACTGAACTTTTGGGAAATATGTTGCACTGCTCGAGCGGTGGATGTTGCACTCGAGCAATTGGCCTATATGTTTGCATCGACTTTTAGTCACATCGCTTGAGCGATAAAGTGTGCGCTTGAGTGGTCTTCGCGACTTTATTTAATATAAAGTGTGCCATTTGTTGTTTTTAGGGTTTAACCGATCCAAATTCTTAGAGAGAAGAGCTACCAAGGTTTTCTATATTGAAAGGTATTTATATATTGGTTTCCTTGATAATTTGAGAGTGATCGATAGATTTACGAGCTTCATATTGACATCATCAAGGGATTTGTTTTTATTATTTCATTCACAAAAGAGAGAAGTGTTTTTTGGTGGATTTTGAAGAACTTGGGTCTGCAACTTTGGTGGATTCTAAAGTAGCTCATTGTCGTGGATTCGACATTGGTTTTGTGAATTCAACATTAGGCAAAACAATTCCAAGGTGAAGACAGTAGTAGAAGAAGCACATCGGGTTTGATTCAATTCAGACGTAGATTAGCTAGGTAATTGAGGGTACTCGCGTGTAATTCCTTTTTTGTCTTTTTAGTGAATTTTTGTGGCTTTGGCCCGTAATTTTTTTATCACAATTGGAGGTGTTCTAATTGTGACTTTTTTCACGTTAAATTGTTACACCGATTTATTGTTGATTGTTTGATTGGGATTGATATTCACTATTTAAAATTGAAACATAATCACGAATGAATATTTCGAGAGTTTTTAGATTTTTTAGAAGTGACAGATGGCTGGTGTGAGAGAATCTGAGCCATTGGATGCTCAAATCAATATTGATCAACGGTTAAAACATTTAAAAGAAATGAGATGCATTAGATTTTTTTCCAATTTTGTAGTGGCAATGGGTGAATTAGAATTTTTTTTCCAAATTTTTAATTTAATTTTTTTTTTTATTTTGTCTAATTGTGTAGACTATAAATATATAAATTTTTTTGATAAAATTTTTAAAAAAATCATAAAAGACCACCCAAAAAAAAAAAAACTCAAAAATTTATATCCAAACACCACCTAAAAAATAGGAGGGAAAAGTGATTGGGATTATGCCAAAATAGCTTTGCACCATTAGAGCATTATTACAATTTGACAATTTACTATTGTAACATGCTAAATTATAATTTTGACAATGTTATTAATAACAATTATCATTGAAGATGCTCTAACAAGTCATAAATCATTGATAAATTAATGTTGATATTTTGTTTTATTTGTGTAGAGAAGCTGACATATGAGTCCCTATTCCTTCGGATGCACAATAAAATGATCTTACAATTAAAATATATTTTAATAGGAAAGGTAAAATTGGAACAAAACATATAGGACTTGTCCACATTGAAATTTAATAGGACTATTTTTTATAGCAAAATAGGATTTATTGGCAATTTTTTTAAAATTATTTTTGTTTTTATTAAAACAAAAACAAATGGTTTTTACCAACAGTGGTATAACTAATGCAAAAAATTGACAAATTATTGGAAACTAACCATTATCTTTGGCAAATCAAGAAACAATGCAATATGTATGTAAAAAAACGTACAAAAGTCCAACTCCTAACCTTATTGATCCCCTATTTTCGCAATAATAGCTTGGTTCACAACAAGATTAACTGCCTTTTAAATGTTTTAGAAATATTTTATTTTGGTTAATGTTTTGTGCCTCGAAAATTTCTCCCCCGAATGCCCCGAATGGCTGAAACGACGTCGTTTCAGCCATTCAAAATTTTTTTTTTTCTTCTTCCTCAGTCTGATACGCAGGGAGGGAGAAGGAGAGAAAGAGAAAGAGAGGGAGAGGGAGAGGGAGAGGGAGAGAAAGAGAGGGAGAGGCCGTCGCCGATCGCCGATCGCCGCGACTCCGCCTTCGCCCGGCGTCGCCTCTGGTTGATGGCCTCCGCTCCAATCGTCGCAGCTCCGCCCCGCCGCTCCTCCGCCCTGGTTGATGGCCCCTCCAGCTCTGCCCCGCCCCACCTCCGCCGCACCTTCGCCCTGGTTGATGGCCCCTCCAGCTTCGCCCCGCCCCGCCCCGCCTCCTTCTTCTTCCTTCTCCTCCTCTTCTTCTTCTTCTTCTTCTTCCTTATTTTCTTCTTCATCTGAAAAAAAAAAAAAAAAAAAAAAAAATCAAAACGCCAAAAACGGCGCCGTTTTGATTTCGGGGGAGATTTGGGGAAGCTCTTTCGAGCTCCCAATCGCAACTCTTTTATTTTTGAGTGTATTTAAATAATCATTTTCAAAATAATAGTAGGAAAAAAAAAAAAGAAAAAAAAAAAACTTGCTCTACTTAATCTCTATAAGGAGATATGAAAACAACAAACAAAAGTATACCGCTTTGATGAAGTCTAACTAATTAATTAGTCAATTTTTTATTAGCAAAGCAATTGTTGATTAATTTGCACCCAAAAAAAAAATATTCGCAACAAATTTTTTGTTTATTTTTTATTTTTACGAGAGTGTATAGGCCTTGTTCTAACTAATGTCGTGTATATATAATTTTCATCTCACATTTAGATTAATGTCTTCCATAATATTATGAGAATATCAATCGTGATTAATGAGGACTAACACATGACAAATACCACTAAATTATACCACATAATACAATTAAACTTGAGAAAATTACCTCCTCTATAATAACTAGAAATGAAACTGGCATATTGAGATGAATTCATTGAGATCTACTTATGCAAAATCAAGATTATTACTTACCTCAATTGTGTTGTTAATTATGAGAGCACTCTGGTGCTAAAATCATTAACTTTTTCTCTTTAGAAACTAAATTACTCAATAATACAAACACTAAGTCATAACTCATTATTAGAATACGCATACCTCAACTCATGAGGGTGCGCTCTTTATATGAGCCTCCTAGATTTTGCGTACGATTTAGAGATATGTTTGCATAGTAAGTATTTCTTATCTCGAACTATTCTCCCTAATTGGGTTTGAGTCATACTCTGATCCGAGTTTGACCAATGACACCTCAAGGTCATGCCACATAGTTGAAATCTTGCAATTTGGATTTTTTAGAGTAATTTTTCATAGACAATTTTTTTGAATGATCGAGATTTAATTTTACAAAAGTTGAGGGTATAATTTTACAGTAATTTTTCATAGACAGATTTTTTGAATGATTGAGATTTAATTTTACAAAAGTTGAGGGTACAATAATATTAATAATCACTTTAAAAAAAAATCTCAATCATGATAAAAATCACTTTAAAAAATTTAGATTCAAAATCTTGAATCCAAATGAATTTGCTTGGTTAGAGTTTTTCAAAAACACTTTTTCAAAAAATTATACTTTCTTATTTTTTGTGTTTTTTTGTTTTTAATGAATTTTTAAAATATTTTAAACAATTTTTATTTTTTATTTTTTAGACATACGTAACATAAATATACCTAAAAAGTAAAAAAATTGTGAAAAAAACCTTTTAAAAATTCACTAAATACCAAAAATACGAAAATTCAGTACATTATTTGTATTTTTATGTATTTATTAATTTTTTAAAATATTGTTTCACAATTTTTATACTTTTTAGATACATCTAAGTAAGGTGCATCTAAAAAAGTAAAAAAATGTTTAAAATTTTAAAAATATTCACTAAAAACAAAAAAAAATACGAAAACCAAAAAACTCAGTTTTCAAAAAAATTAATTGAAAAAATTCAAACCAAATATACTGAATGACTTTATTTAAAAATAAATCCCCACAATTATCATGCATAATAATTTTATAAGAGAAATTACATGCATACAAGTGACTTTGGAATAAATAATTACATTTTAATAGAATTTTTTTAAAAAAATTACAATAACAATGGAAATAAAATTATGGAATTTTAATTTCTGGACAAAATTGTCCCTCTCTTTACTCCCTTGATTTGTTTTATTTCTTTTTCAAAGTTTTTGTCCTTTTCATTCTGAATTGTCTCTTTCCTCTCTTTCTCTCTCTTTAACGTTTTTATTTTGATTTTTATTATTATCTTCCCTATCTACTTTAACAACTTTTTCTCTCTCTTCCCTTCATTTGCATTACAAATTTATTTGAAAGATGTTATTCTCACTCCACTTTACACTAAATACACTTCTTCTTTTTTTTTCTTTATTATGAGTAATGTTAAATATCCCAAATATTCTATTAGAAATTTTACCAAATGTCTGTCGGATCCACACGTGGGTCCCATGTGGGTCCCACACCATGTGTGACATTTATTAAAATCTTTGATAGAATTTTTAGGATCTCTAGTATTTTAAATATTCTATTAGAAGTTTTACCAAATGTCTGTGGGATCCACACGTGGGTCCCATGTGGGTCCCACACCATGTGTGACATTTAGTAAAATCTTTAATAGAATTTTTAAGACCTCTAGTATTTTTGTTTTATTATATATAGAGAAAAGTATATTTTAAATACAATAGAGTGAGAATAATAACTATGTATAATAATGATCCAAAAAGCAGCTTCCATTTATTTTAATGGAACAATATCCCTAAACATAAATTTTTTAAAAACAAAATAACTAATATATCCAAATGTTTAATAATTTATTCAAACTATTCTTAAGAAAGTGTACAAACTGAACCCTAAATCCTACAAATTAATACACAACTATTCTTAAGAAAGTGTACAAATTGAACCCTAAATCCTACAAATTAATACACAATATGTTATAATTTTAAAAATACTAATTGGAACACACTAAATACCACTAATTAGAAACAACACAAACAAATTATTCTGAAAAAACACTAATTGGTGCACGCTAAAAACACCAAAATTGTGCACTAAATAATTTGAATAAATACTAATTAGAAAATATTTACATCCATTAATTTTATTGATAACAAAAATTTGAGCAAATAATTTTAAAATTAATTTGGGCAAATTTGACAAAAATAAGGCACTAGTGTTTTAAAAACAATATGAATAATATTTAAAAAAAATATTTAAAAGTTAGAAGTATTAGTTGTCTAAGAATAAATAAATTGTGCCAAGTATAAACTAATATTGTAAATAGAATTTCATATCATGTTAAAGTAGAAAGAGTTGATATAAAAGGGGTGAAAAGGTTAAAGAGAAAGAGAAAGGAAGAAGAAGACACATTTAAGAGGGCAGCGGATCCCCTGTACCAATTTGTTGTCCCGACTTCCTGTCCTGTGCGTCTCCGCTTGCCATGTGGCATAATATTCAAACAAAACTTACCTCTGTTCACTTCACATAAACTCTTTTATATATTTTATAATTAAAATAAAATAAAAATCTAAAGAACTCCAGTATCTAGGTATTTTGATCATAAAAGGTGAGGTTGAGGTTTTTTTTTTCTTATCAAAACAAATAAAAAAAATGTAAAAAATAAAAAATCAAACAACATAATATAGGAAATCAATTGCTTATTTTTTGAGACCATGACTGAACAGGATTTGGAATAGATGAAAATCTAAAATTGCAAACAAAATAGCTCACATAAGAAATTTCAAGAAACTAATTGTATCAAACATGTACTGTGGCTCAAAAAATGATATATACTTTGAATTCCATGCTTGCGGAACTTGACAAGAAGTTTAGGAATTGAGCTGAACTTGAGGAAGAAGCATAAAGAAATCCATGCTTGCGGAATCATTCACGGCTTGCTTCACAAACCCAATATAGAGCCTCCCAGCACGAGTTCACCTCTACAACTTGCGAGTGCGATGCTGAATCGACAACGTTTTCTCTGTTTCTCTGACTATTTTCTTTCTCTAAATTGTCGAGTATGTGCAGTGTTCTTCTTAGAAATCTAAAAGGTGCAGTTAAGGCTGTGCAACATACCGCCCAATCCGCTAAAACCGCACCGATCCGTATCTATCTGCACCACTCTAACCGCTAACCGCGGTTTAAACTTTAAAATTTATAATCCACCAACTGAACTGCTCCGCTCCACTATAATTAATACATATATATTTTTTAACCTCCAATGAAATATCAATGTAAAAATGATTGTGAGAGAGATTTAAGATATGAAATTTATTACAAATTAGTAGTTATATATATGAAACATATTATGTAAAATTACTTTGTGTTATATATCTAAAAAATATTATACAAATTAGTGTTATATATTATGCAAATATATGATAATTAGTTAGAATATTCTTCAATCCACCAAAAACTGTAATTTGTCAATCCGCCAACCAACCATTCAGTTTGTAATTTTACTCTCAAACCATCTGAACTGCATCGCGCACACCCCTAGGTACAGTAAAGAGAGTAGGTAGAAAGAATAGGCCTACTAGGGTACTTTAGATTTTTATTGTATTTTAATTATATAATATATAAAAGAATTTCTGTCAAGTCATCAGAGTTAAGTTTTGTTTGAATATTAGGCTATGTGGCAAGCAGAGACACACGAGACAGCAAGCCGGGACAACAAATTGGTACACGGAAGCCGCAGCCATTTAAGAGAGAGAGAGAGAGACAGAAACATTTGAGAGAATGAGATAAAATAGACAAAAGAACAAGAGTGAGTAGAGAGACGTAATTTTGTCCCAAATCTATAAATTTCTTCATTTTGTAATATAAATGCCACTTTAAATTTTAAGAACTTTCTCATTAAAATATAATTATTTATATGTTAATTTCTCTACTTTTTTGAAAAAATACATAAAAAAGTAATCGGGGCAAAAAATAACAAAAATATGGTGATTTTTTAATAAAAAAATTTACACTAACAATGGAAAGTGTTAAGACAATTGCAAAATCTATGAATTTTAGTTAATTTATTTTTTCACTTTACGATGGAGAAGCAAGGACGGCAGATGGTGGCGCTGACAATGGAGAAGCGATAAAGGTGGCATGGATGGCAATGGTGCTGTAAGTGTCGCGCAAAGGGAGTGAGAGCTGAGATTATTTTCACCTTGATTTTCAGGGTTTGAAGAGTTTATTTTCTCTTACAACAAATGTTGATCGCCAAATATATACAATTTGTAGAATAACAACCGAAATGACATTGTTTTTGCTATCTGTGACCAAATTACATTAGTTGGTAAAAGTTTTACAGCTCCTACTTAATTTTTCATCCTCTCACTTCAATTTTTCCTGACCAAGACTTGAAATTAGTCACAAAACACTACACTTTTGTGACTAAAACACGTTAGTCCTGAAAAATAAAAACTTTTGGCTACTATTTTTTTTTATCGGCAAATATGAACTTTTCGCGATTAAATATTATTTAGCCGACAAAAGCGTTATTTCCTGTAATTTCTCCCTCCACCGCTAGACCCTTTACACCATCCCTAGCCCATTCTCCACTTTACTTTGCCACCCTCATTCCTCACCTTGCTATGCCACCTTTAACAAGCCCTTCCAAGTTTCCTCCACTACATTCCTACCTCCATTCATTCGCTTAACTTCTATTCATCCTCCACTTACCCTAGTCTTCTTTACCACACTCACATTTCTTCTCCATGTACGTATTCATGATCATTATCTTCATTAACTACACCAACAAAATAAAAAATAAAAAAATGAAATAAAATAAAGATATAAGGATGGAAGAGCTTTGATGGTGTTCATAATAAGTGTTGATGGCATGTTATTGGGATAGGATTTTGCGGTAGTGGTTGAACTAGAGTTCACAATTACATTCGTGATGGGGGATTAGGATGAGTTAACAATATGGATTTGGGAAGGAGTTAACAACGGTGGCCATTGGTGGTTAAGATTAGAGGTTGCAAAGAAAGAAAGAGAGAGAGAGAGAGAGAGAGAGAAAAATAGGTACAAAGAAAAATAAAATTTGAAAATTCATCATTTTACAATTTATTTATTTAATATTATTTTCATATCTAATGTAATTTATAAAAAAATTTCATATTTTTGTTAATTTTTGGGATAATTGCAAAAATGGTAATAACACAAAAATTGTGATGACCGGGTCTTTTACTTCTCTTTTCTTTCCTTCTTCACTCCGTTCTCCTTTTACTTTTGTTGGATTTGAAACATCCGGAAATAGTTCTTTAAATAGCGTTCTTGTCCTTGTTTTGTTCGGTGTCGAATTTCACCTGTTCTGGAGGGTGCACGATTGGGTCCGGAGTGCCGGGGGTTGAACCAAAAATTTCTGGGCTGCTAGGCCAGGACTGCATGTGCAGGGTCCTAGGCCGCACGTGCGGGATGGTGGGGTCGCACATGCGGGGAACAGGGGAGGCTGGGCAGTACATACTGAAATAAATGCACATGTGTGAAGAGGTGCGGTGATGGCCGCACGTGCGAGAAACACTTGCCGCACGTGCGGGAAAATCCCAGATCCGAGGCTCTACTTTTTCTCTTCTTTGGAGCTGTTTGTATATCATTTTAATTACATCTCTGTCTCTCTCAAAATATATATCTCTCCCTTCTCTCTATATCTCTACCTCAAAAAAACAAGATTAAACCTTTGATCCTTCACCATCCATTGAAGATTGGTCCATGGTCTCTTCATCAACATTGTAGAGCCTCTTGAGAACCACATTGTATATGGTAGAGATCTTCTTTCAACACCATCAAAGCTAGGGTTTCATCTCTCTTTTCTTCATCAAACTTTGAGGTAGGGTTTTCCTTTGAGTTATATATACATTTATGTAAGTTTCGAGTTGATTATGTGAGCTCCTCTTGTGATTTTGAAAATGGGTTTGGTGGCTCAAGAAATTGATGATTTTGTAGAACAAACTCTATCTTGTGTTCCTTTAAAGACTTTTCTTGAAATTTTGGGCAAACATGGGTTGAGATTGAAGTATATGATGAGATTTTATAAAAGAGATGAACAATGTCAGGGTTCTTTTGTGAAAAACCTAGAAATTGGGGGTTTTGAGAATGGTGGGTAAATCAAGGGATTTTCTTGAAATAATTTTAAATAAAACGGTGAGTGAGAATTTTTTAATTTTGTTCTCACATGATAACTCTAGATGTATAAAGGTTGGAAACCTCACTTAATTTTTCATTGGTTAAATGCATATATATATATATATATATGTGATTACAAATTGCACAATGTTGGGTTCCATGATATATGAGTATTGTGGTGAAAGGAAATTGGTGTTCAAGCATTTGCTGGAGCTTTGGAATATTTAGAATGTGAAAGTATATGAATCATCGTTTTATTGTTGTATAAAGATCCATGATAGCAATTTTGGATCATTTTATGAATAACTTTGAGAAGAGAAAATGAGGAATAGAATTGTTTGGTAATGTTGTTGGAATAACTTGAAAATTAGAGAAACACTATGAGGCATGGAAAAATGGTTGCATTGCATACTCATTCAATAAATAATTCGCATCTTGGAATTGAGATTGGAAACATTCACATTTTGAAAGGGTTATACATATGTATTGAAATGAGGACTAATGGAAATGTTTATAGGGTAAATACGTTGGTAAGTCCGATTAAGAGGTGTAGATGAAATTGATAAGTTGGCTTGAGTGTCCGGGGTGAAAGACCGAAAACACGTGCGGAGGAGGCACCATTTCCCTTCCGGTTAGCAACCGGTAAAGTGGGGTTATTGGTAGTGCTAGTTGAACCTACTTGCAGACACCAACCTGAGGATTACTTGAGGCGTATTTACCGCCCCTTATGATTTAAAATTTGAAACTTGGAAATTGATGAGATTGCAAAATGTTATTGAAAACATGGTGATTTTCAAGAAAAGCATGGCAAGCGATTATTTTTTTTTTTTTAAATGGCATTGCATGGCATTTGCATTTGCATTTAATACTGGATACCTTGCATAAATGTATATACTTTGTTAAGGTTTCTCTACTGGGCTTTATGCTCACCCCTATGGGACTTTGGTGTAGGTAAAGATGCGGTGATCCCGCCAAACTGAGGGCACGAATATGTTTTGGTGAAGAGTAGATTGCTCTCATTTTTGTTGTGAATTTTTGTAAGCCAAGGGCTAAACGTGTGTGGGTTCGAGAGACCATTTTGTGTAATCGGCCTATTGCCTTGGAAGATGTAAGCCCTTAAGGCATTTATTTGTTTTGAGACTAGATGCTTCACATGCTATAGATTCAGGTGTTCTGTTTATCATTGAACGTATATCCGCATGTGGAACTTTTGTATAAAACCTTGGAAATTTATGATGTAAAGGTTTGGAGAATGGTTATATTTAATTTAATGAAAGTGGCTTGATGCATTATACATGTTGGGTTTATTTGTGGGCATTACAAAAATAAATAAATAAATGATGAAAGTACAAGTAATATATGTTAAATTGTGCAGATAAAAACTGTATTTCTATCACTTTACAATTATTTTATAATTAAAACCATTTTTTATGTTATTGTCTCTTATTATTATTATTAATAATTTTTTTTGGCCCATTTTCAATTTGGATATAAATTTTCTCAAATTGGTCATCTCAATTTGAGAGAGCGTTTGGAATTGGTGAGACCATTTTAGGGGCAACCTTAGTGATCTGAACCGTTTACTTTTTAGTATTCCTTGACTATAATATTCATCCAAAGAATTAAGATAATTGAATATTGGTCATTATATGTTTGAATCATATTTATATTACAAAAAATGGATAGTTATTTTTTGAAATTATAATTATTATCATTTTTTTTTAAAATAAATATAATTCAAATATAAAACTATCAATATTTAATCATCTTAATTTTTTATGTGAACATTTCTTATGAAACGAGCTTAAAAAGTGCACATTTGGACCACCAAAATTAGGATAATGCTATGGTGCACACTTCTCAAAAGGTGTGTACCATATGCACCATTGTTATATGAAAATTTTAAATACCCCTGAGATATTGATTTGTGATTATGATTCAATTTTAAACAATGAATAACAATCCTAATAAAACAATCAACAACAAATTGACATAACGATTTAACATGGAAAAAATCACAATTAGAGTACCTCTAAATGTGATAAAAAAAATCACGGGTTAAAGGCATAAAACAACCCACTAAAGAAGACAAATAAATTAAACACAAGAACTCTCAATTACCTAGCAAATGTATGCTCGAATTGAACCAAACCCGATGTGCCTCTTCTACCACCGTCTTCACCTCGGAATTGCTTTGCCTAACATTGAATTCACAACGCCGATGTTGAATCCACAATGATGAGCCACTCCGAAATCCGCTAAAGTTTCAGGCCCAAATTCCTTAGAATCCACCGATGAACACCTCCCTTTTTTTAAGAATAAAATAATAAAAATAACCCTTGATGTTTGTCAATATGGAGTTCGTTAATCAATTGATCACATTTTATACATCAAGGAAACTCATATAAAAACACCCGTCAATATAGAACACTTTGTATTTTCCTCCTCTTTGAGAATCTGGACAGGTTCAACTCTAAAATGAGCAAACAGTGCACTTTATACTAAATAAAGCCACGAAGACCGCTTGAGCGACCTCTTTACTGCTCGAGCAATGTGAGCAAAGGTAATGCTCACATATAGGCCAACCGCTTGAGTGCAACATCTACTGCTCAATTGGTAAAATATATTTCTCAGAAGTTCAGAATACAAGCAGAGATACTTGATGAATCACTTCATCGCTCAAGTGCATAAAAGACTGCTCGAGCGGTTAATCAACTTTGACTTCTTTCTTAGCTTAGTTAGTGAAGTGGCAAACAAGGAATGCTCAAAACAAGATACGGAATGTCAACACAAACTCCTAGACACCGACACAACTCAGGTTGGATTCGCATCTAAACTCTCATAACTCACAGACACAATAAAGTGAATAAAAATACAACTAAATAGAGTTTTGTCCAATGGGATTGCTAATTACAAAAACCTAACATTATATATTTTTGTGGTAAATATTACATATTTTTTTTGATAGATTTAAGATAATTTATGGTTCATAAATGAAATTATGCATTTTGGAGTAAAGTTATAAATTTTTTAGTTAGAAAATGGTTGAATAAAAAATATCTAACATTACCACAAAATACATATAATATTATCACAAAAATGCATGCCCTTGTTTGTCATTAGGCTGAAATAGCTAAAAAGTCACTATAAATTGTCACATCATTCTCTCTACTTTTTTGCACATATTTTCATAAAAAAAAAAACTAAAATAATTAATTTCCAAATGAGCCTGTAATATATACTACCAAAATAAGGGACACTTACGGGTCGGTCCTATTGACCTAACTTATTTACCTATAAGTCTGGTATATTTTGTTTTACTTATCAATATCTTTAAAATACCTTCATCACCTCAGTTAGCATCTCAACCATACGACCAGTGTTATGACCACAACTTTCGGTGACCACCTCCAATGTCCAACAACTTTGGCCTTCGACCTCTACCTCCAAACTCCAGCGATTGGCCTTCGGTGAGCATCTCCAGTAGAGAGAATCATCAATCAAATTCCTCTAATTTCCAAAAACTCAACCAAAAAGAGTACACCTACATCAATTGTTAGTTGGAATCTGGCACCATGTCACAAGAAGAAAAAGTTGCTGGTCAACACTAGAATAAGCTCTATAGTCCTAGTGCTGAAAATCCACGTAATGTATGTTTCAATCATTGACTCTCCCTCACATCCACTCTCTCTCTCTCTCTCTCTCTATTCTCATTTTTTTTATTACTTAAAGAAAAAAGTCAAAAATATTTATCTAGTTTAATAATATTATTTTTAATTCATTGCAAGTTGTAATTGTGTATGTTTATTGATAAATTAAATAAAATTATATATATTCAGTAATAAAATTATCATATTTATTTGTAAAAAAGTTACAAATAGCAAATTTGATCCACTCACTCACACCTACAGTTCACTTACAAGAACCCTTCCTTCCTACATACACAAAAAAAAAAAAAAAAGAAAAAGAATAGTCTGATTTATCACCGTGATTGGTAAATAAAATAAAATCATTTTACAGATATGAAAATCATTTTAAAAATGTTATGTTGAAATAAATTTATTCTTAAACAAGGAAGAAAAAAGACATTATTGATTCAAATAAAATTCACTCACCGTCTCACTGTGAAGCAAATATATATATTAATTGTTAGAATGGTTGAGGAAATTCTGCTCAAAAACAGAATTTTTTGTTAACTTTGGACTATAATTTAACTCAGTCCCAAGTACCAGTTATAGCGGGTATTGGTGGTAACGCGTTCTATGCCGCGTTGTGATTCACGTAGTATATTTAGTTACTCAAAACCATTATCGGGTGAATGGAAAATTAAAGCCAAAGTGAGCTCCATGGAAATGGTGTTTTTGGTGAAATTTCCATAAAGGTTGGAATTAAGGTTTGTTCCACATTGCTTTGGTAGACAAACTTTGTGTGGGTTTGTAAGCCTTGGGTTTGGAACTTGGGGAGGACTCCAAAGCGTACCCAAGTTTTGTAGAAGGGTGAGGTTATGGGTAAAGTGGGCTAGACCCATTGGACTAAAAAACAAACACATGCGCGCGCTGCCGCCGCTGCCATCCGTCTGAGTGGGCTATGCTAGGCACGGGTGCGTAGTGTGAGGTTGGGTTAGGCTTGTCCGGCCCAATGCTTATTGGATTCACATCTGAAAAGCCACCAGTGCACTTATAAATAGCCAGTCCCTCATTTGAATTTTTCTGTTCTAATTCTACATTTTGTTGCATTTAATTTTCCTGTGAGAAAAAGTATAAACACAAAGTGTGTTTGTTGTGCAAATAGTTTGTAGTGCTGCTACTATTTGTTGTAGATCATTTCATCCTGAGAGATAGACATCCATAATCTATTAGCACCCGAGAGAGGATGAACCTGCCTTAAGGAGACAGTGTTTAACACTGGACTTGATCTAAATATCTGACAAAATAATACTGTAAGCATTCGATTAGTAATCTGTTTTGTTTTTGTTATTTTTTTTTCAGATTCTAGTTTTGTTTTTGTAACAAAATATGAATATGTTTTTCTTTATATATATATACTGTTTTGATTTTTGTAGTCAAACAATCTCTCTCATTTCTTTAATCCATTCTTCGAATACAGTGAAGATTGTCTAACAATCTTAAGACAAACCACTTTTGTGTCTTCATTGTATTAATAAAATTATTGTGTTATATTTTATTTTTCTGGTTTTACTAACTAGAAAAGTAAAATTATTTTGTGTTATAACTTAGAAAATTAATTTGTGTTGTGTTGTGTTGTGTTGTGTTTTGGTTTTGTTTTTTTATTTTTATTTTTTTTATATTTTTTGTAATCAGATATTATGGCTACTGCAACTGAAAGTGGTACTCCAATTCCGATTATTACAACGACTCTGGTCCCTATCCAAAACCATGTTCAAGTTCTAATAAATCATGGAGAAAAATCGAAAAAATTTAATGGCACCAAGTTTAAGAGATGGCAGCAGAAAATGATGTTCTATCACACAACTCTTAATCTTGCCCGGTTTCTCCGTGAAAAGGCTCTAATGCTTAAAGAGGATGAAATGATCGGCAAGTTGTTGTTGCGGTGGATGCGTGGAAGCATTCTAATTTTCTTTGCAGAAATTACATCCTCAATGGCCTAGACAACATGCTATATAATGTTTATAGTCCTTTGAAAATAGCAAAAGAATTGTGGGATTCTTTGGAAAAAAAATACAAGACAGAGGATGCCGGCACAAAGAAATTTGTTGTTGGTAAATTTCTGGGTTTTGTTATGGTAGACTCCCAAACGGTAATTTCTCAGGTTCAAAATTTTCAATTAATTTTGCATGATATTCATGCTGAAGGTATGTCTCTTAGCAAGTCTTTCCAAGTCGCTGCTTTAATGGAAAAATTACCATCGGCTTGGAAAAATTTCAAAAATTATTTAAAATATAAATGCAAAGAGATGACCATGGATAAACTTATTGTAAGACTAAGAATTGAGGAAGATAACCATAAGGCTGAAAAGAAGAATGATAAAAATCCCACCGAGTCCAAGGCTAATGTAGTAGAACAAGTGCCTAAACCACATAACAAGAAGAGGAAGTTTGCTGGAGATGGTCCTAAATAAGGCGACAACAATGACAATAAAAAGTTTAAAGGAAAATGCTATAACTGTGGCAAGACTGGACATCGTGCTTTTAATTGCTGCCACCCTAAGAAGGATCGCGGAAGTACAAGCAAGAAGACTACCAATCAAACCAATGTGACAAAGCTAGATTACATCTCTGATGGAGTAAATGACATCAATCTCTCTGCTGTGGTGTCTGAGGCTAATTTGTTGGAAATCCCAAGGAATTGTGGGTTGACACTGGAGCAACTCGACACATTTGCGCAGACAAAAAGATGTTCACTACTTATAATGAGGCTGCAAATGGTGAACAACTATTCATGGGAAATTCATCTGCTTCTGTTGTGGTTGGACAAGGGAAAGTTGTCTTGAAGATGACATCGATGAAGGAACTTACCCTCAACAACATGCTACATGTACCAGACATATGGAAGAATTTAGTTTCTTTGTTAAGCAAAAATGGTTTTAGACTTGTATTTGAATCTAATAAGTTTGTATTAACAAAGAGTGGTATGTATGTGAATAAGGGATACATGAGCGATGGTCACTTCAAGTTGAATGTAATGACTGTTGTACCAAAATCTGCTATTAATAAGAATAACACATCTTTTGCTTATATTCTTGATTCAAATTTATGGCATGGTAGATTAGGACATGTGAATTTTGATGCTTTGCGTAGATTAATTGGTTTGGATTATATACCAAAGTTTTAAATTGGTCCTAATCACAAATGTGAGATATGTGCAGAAGCAAAACTAACTAAGGCTCCATTTAAATTGGTTGAAAGAAAAACTGAACCTCTATAATTAATTCATACTTATGTGTGTGATCTTAAATTTGTTCAAACTAGAGGAGGCAAAAAGTATTTCATAACGTTTATCGATGATTGCACAAGATATTGTTATATATTTACTTAGAAGTAAAGATGAAGCCTTGGAAATGTTTAAACTATACAAAATTGAAGTTGAAAATCAACTTGGTAAAAACATTAAAATAGTTAGAAATGATAGAGGTGGTGAATATGATACACCTTTGAATGAATATTGTACACAACATGACATTATTCACCAAACTACAGCACCCTATTCTCCACAGCAAAATAGAATTGCTGAAAGGAAGAATAGAACCCTTAAAGAAATGATGAATGCCATGTTACAAAGTTCAGACTTACCGCAGAACTTGTGGTGGGAAGCAATATTGTCTGCTAATTATGTTCTTAACAGAATAACCCACAAGAAAACTCTAACAGCACTCCATATGAGTTATGGAAAGGTCGACCACCTTCCTACAAATACTTAAAAGTGTGGGGGTGTTTGGCAAAGGTAGAAGTTCCTGTTCCGAAAAAGACTAAGATAGGACCAAAAATAGTGGATTGTGTGTTTATTGGTTATTGTAGACACCCCATTTTTGACCGCCCTTAAGACTTGAGTGCCACTGATTGATCACTAGATGATGAAAGTTGTGTTGTGCAAATATTCGATTTCTTCAGCAAGAAGAGCTCTAAATCCTAACCTCACACCCCATTTTGGACCAAAGCTATTTTGACCAAAACTATTTTAGACCTTAAAACCCTCTCTTTCAAAATATTTTGAAAATGTTTCTACGATGTTTCGAGGCTCGCATTTCGTTAAATGCTGCACTTTTAGGTAAACCGAGTAAGGACAAAGTGGAAATAAATGGAAGAGAGGTGAACTCTTTGAAAAATCTTTAAAACATTTTATTTAGAGGTTTGGAGTTGAAGAAAATTGGAGGGGAGGGAAGAAAACTAGTTAGGGAAAAAGTTGAGCTTGAAACCGTTGAGAGAAAACTGGGCAGCCTCACTAAATCAGGCCTATCCTTTTGTATACTTAGACTTTAGTTGTGAGGCCACCACCATGGGAAAGTGGACTTCTGGGGCTTCATTTTACACTCAAGAATCTTCTAAAGCCGAGTCTGGATGAGGGAGATATGACTGTTTGAAGTTAGGCATCAATCCGATTAAGACAAAACTGAACAACCTTCACTAAAATAGGCATATCTCTTTGCACACTTAGAATTTATATGTGAGGATGCCACCATTGGAAAGTAGACTTCCGGGGATTCAATTTAGACTCTAGAATGACCTAAAATCGAGTCCGAATGAAGGAGATATGCCCATTTGAAATTGGGCCTGGAAGCAGATTTTTGGTGGCCGGCATGTGGCTGGCAGATGGCCAGCCGGACACCATTGATGGCTGGCAATGCACACTTCTGGCCGGCCGGCCATGTGCTGGCCACCAGTGTAAAACCCAGATATTTTCTCCAGCTATTTCCACAAAGTTCCAACTATTATTTTCTAGATATTTTCAACCAAAGCTTATATATTTCTATATATAAAGGACCTCCCTCTCATATTTCAAGGTTAGAAAACATTAGGAGTGAAGAAATAATTTTGGAAAAATCCTCTCTCTCTCTCTCTCTCTCTTGCAACTTATATAGCTTATGCCCAAACACTCTAAACCAAACCTAGAGAACTTTTTGCTGAGATGATTTGAGCTTGAATTTGAGCTCTTGAAGCACTTGAGAGTGAAATTGGTGGTTTGTGACTTAAGGGTTCATTTTTCTCCAAGAGGTATACCTTTTCTTCTATCTTTTCTTGCTGTTTTTAAGCTCTTTAAAACCTATTTTTATGGGCTAAAGCTTGTGGTTTAAGGCTATTAAAGGTAGAGAGGTTAACCACCCTTCTTTACACCTTGTTTCCTAAGCCTTTACACTTGTGTTTCCCATTCTTTCATCAACTTTTTTTGAGCTTTTACCACTGATTTTTAGAGGTTTTCAGAGGTAAAAAAAGTGGTTTTGAAGTCCCAAAAATAGAGGGGTTGGCCACCCTTCCTTTGGCTTGTTTACTAGTTTAAATTGCTCCATGGTTTAGCTTATTATTTTAGCTACTTTTGTATTCATTCGAGCACATTGTTGTACTGTTTTTGGGCTGTATAAACTCTGTATTTTTGGATGAAACTTGTGTTTTAAGGCCAATAAGGGTTGGGGGTTGGTTCACCCTTCTTTACACCTTACTTTCAAGGCCTTTACCCTTGTGTTTCCCACCTTGTTGTCTCTTTTTTTTTTTAAGAGCATTTTAATACTAATTTTCGAAGTTATTTCAGTGGCTAAAAACATGTTTTGAATTCCAAAAATAGAGGGGGTAGCCTCCCCTCCTTGTGTTTGTTTACTAGCCTAGCATGCTTTATGTTTTAGCCTATTTTTCTAGCTATTGTTAGCTCAATTCCAGCATGTTTTAGGACTGCTTTAGACCTATTTTAGGACTGTTCTTAGCTATTTGTTGCATTTAAGCTTTGTTTTGCATGCTTATAGTGTAACAATCCTAATGAGTTTGGTGTTCTAGGCCTTAGACACCATCTTGTTTGAGTTGATAACATTTATTTATGTTTTTCTCACTTATTTTCAGCATTAATAATCTCTGCAACCTCCCTCATTTCTTGGCTTTTGTTTTGCTTTGAGAGTTGTTTCAAGCCTCTTGTTCTTTTAAGCATGAGATTGAGGTTGTCATGCTTAATGGTTTAATCCCTTAGGGGGTTCATTATCAACAGCATGACATCTCTTTCATGTCTTAAGTTAACTCTTGGTTTGGTACTTCACTTCATTAGAGGACTTAAACTCACTTTTTGGACTTAATTGAATTAAAGAATGGTTGGTAAACTAAAATGAGTAACTAAAATTAGGACTAAAAATGGTGCAAGATAATAATTGGTTATGTTCAATCAGACGTTAATTGAACACATGGAAGCTTGAAACATTTCATACTCATTAGTGATGAAATGATTCAAGGCTCTAAGGTCACCACTTCCCTTGATTATCCATGATAGGGAGGTGGTCTTTAGAGTCTCTTTTTGTTGCATTCATTGAAATTGCACACTTTGATTCACAAGCCATCATGCAATGAAATGCTTGAGTTGGTGGTTTGTGGCTTAAGTTCACTACTCCTTAGATTTGTTCATGAAAAGGAGGGGTGAGTTGTGCAAACACACCCTTAAAATACCCTATATATGCTCTGTTTGTCCTCTGTTGCAGCAAGATGAATCTGTGCAACAGTGGCCGACAGATGGCTGGCAGACCACCTTTGATGGCCGGCAGGTGGCCGGCAACCCTCATCACTGGCCGGTCGGCCACTGATGCAAAATTTGGCAGTGTGTTCTTCAAGCAGAGCAGAGTTATTCTGGAAGTGGGCAGCAATGTATGTGTTCTATTGTGTAACAAAGGCTCTCTAGAAGCAAAATAGTGGCTTTTCGGGTGGAAACCGAGCACGTGCATGATCATTCCTTGCATTCCGAGCTTGTTTAAAATTTAAATATTTAGGTTAAATATTTGTTGTAATTAATTAGTTGTAGCTAGTTAATGTTGTAAAGTGTTGTATTTAATTAGTTAGTTCAACTAGTTATTCAACTTCGTTTTGTAATTAGTTAGTTAAGTAGAATAGTTAGTTGATTCATTTGTTGTAATAATTAGTTAAGTAGATTAGCTATTTATTTCATTTGTTTTGTAATAATTAGCTTAGCTTTAATTAGTTAGTTAATTAGCTTAATTTATTCGGATTCTCATTCGTGAGAGTGCAATGTAATAATGTGTATGTCTTCTAACCGAACGTCTTTCTTCCTTTTAATTACTAGCTTATGATGGTTAGTTTATAGACATCACGTTTCAATTAGCATTCTCCATGTTTGCATCCATTTGTATTGCATGCACTAAGGCTCGGCGCATCATTCTAACTGCATTGTTAGTTTAAATACTTCTTTGAATACGTGCTTAGACCGCATGCTATTTAATTGATTCATATGCCATATTAAGTAGCCGAGCCTATTTAGATTGCATATCGTATGTGTTGCATTAGTCATGTTGCATAGTTAGGAATCATACATTTTTTCTAATTTACTTTTTTTTTTTGGCTTGGAGTACTAGGTGAGCCTTTACTCACTTTAGCATAATTGCATGTGTGATTATTGCCGCTGTTGCCATGTCTAGCATGCTTTCCATGAGGCTAATTGCTTAAATGCTAAACTGTTTGAATGCCTGTGGATGAAGGCTTGTTGCTTGAATTGAAATAATTTGAGTAAAGGTTCATATGCGATCACTTTTTCAAGTGGTACATATTCGAAACAATTTTCAAAACAAACATGATTCGAAGTGTTCCAAATTTTGCAAGTTAGTCTATACTTGTGTGTGTGTGCATCACATAGTAATGCTAGCCTAATAAACAGGAACGAAAGCATATAATGTAAATAAGATTCATATCATGATTAGTAGAGGCCAATCTTTGATCAGGTGAGCGGGGGTGCTCAAATGCATTCATGACCTTCCCCTCTTGTACCTAAGTTCCCAAGCCGAGACAATCTTGGTGATGATGGGCACGTGGCCTTTGGCACAAGTCATGGGTTTCTTAAATTTCCCCAAAGTAAAATATTTAGGTGGCGACTCTGTATCTGGTAAAGCAGTCCATTTTTGGAAATTTGATTCAAAATCGATTTTCCAAAAGATTTGTCAGATTTGGACTCTTTGATGTTTATCAATTTCACATTGCACTTGTGAGATTAGATTCAGAACCACGGCAGTCTGAACTGTAGGGCTTATTTCGCCTTCCAAAAGGGGGCGCGGAAAAGTCGAGCTACAGTTATGCGCATAATAGTAGTGCATATCGGTTTCTGACTTCTAAATCAAAAATACCTATTATAGAATCAAGGAATGCTGTGTTTTTTGAACATATTTTTCCTTACAAAAAAAGGATAGGAAGTAAGTTCACAGAAAAGAACTTATGATTGTACACAAAGTTAAGAGACTAATCACAATCCAAAGCAAGATACTAGTAATGGTCTCGATCAACAGGATTTAACTGATGATGAACCAAGACGAAGTAAGAGAGCGAGAATATCAAAATCCTTTGGTCCAGATTTTTTGACATACTTGTTAGAAAATGAGCCTTAAAGCTATAAGGAAGCAATGTCAGGTCTTGAAATACCTTTGTGGAAAGAGGTTATTAAATATGAAATTGAATCCATTATGCAAAATTATACTTGGAAATTGGTGGATCTTCCACAAGGTTCTAAACCTCTTGGGTATAAATGGATATTCAAGAGAAAAATGAAAGCAGATGGTTCAATAGACAAGTATACAGCAAGACTTGTGGTAAAAGGTTACAGGCAAAAGGAAGGTCTAGATTATATTGACGCATATTCCCCTGTAACAAGAATAACGTCCATCCGCATACTTATTGCTATAGCAGCGTTGTATAATTTAGAGATACATCAAATGGATGTTAAAACAACTTTCTTAAACGGTGATCTAAATGAAGATATCTATATAGAGCAACCCAAAGGGGTTGTAGTGCCAGGGTAAGAAAAGAAAGTTTGTCGGCTTGTAAAATTTCTTTATGGATTAAAACAAGCTCCTAAGCAATGGCATGAGAAATTTGATCATGCTATGCTAACTAATGGTTTTAAGATAAACGAATGTGACAAATGCGTCTATGTTAAAAACACTGACAAAGGTTATGTCATCATTTGTCTTTATGTGGATGACATGCTTATCATTGGAAGCAGTCAAAACATGATCAAATCAACCAAGCAAATGCTAAACAAAAGATTTGGTATGAAAGATATGGGGGTCACAGATGTTATATTAGGAATAAAAATTACTAAAACATCTGATGGATATGCCTTATCACAATCTCATTATATTAAGAAAATTCTTGATAAATATATCAAGGATGATGTGAATGTAGCAAGAACACCCGTAGACATCAGTCTTTATTTATCGAAAAATAAAGGTGATGCGGTGTCTTAATTAAAATACTTCCAAATCATTGGAAGCCTAATGCATCTAATGAATTGCACGCATCCTGATATAGCTTATGCTGTCAGTAAATTGAGTAGGTACACTCGTAACCCTAGAGAAGACCATTGGAAAGCGCTCATTCGGGTTCTTAAATATCTAAGATTTACCCATGATCATGGCTTAAACTTTACTCGATATCCAGCAATACTCGAAGGCTATTGTGATGCAAATTGGATATCAGATATTAAAAATTCAATATCCACTAGTGGATATGTCTTTACTCTAGGAGGCGCTGCTGTTTCTTGGAAATCCACGAAACAAACATACATTGCACGATCTACAATGGAATTTGATTTTATTGCTTTAGACAAAGCAGGAGAAGAAGCAGAATGGTTTCGCCACTTCTTAGAAGACGTTCTAATGTGGCCAAAACCTGTGCTAGCTATTTGCATTCATTGTGATAGTTAATTTACAATAGGCAAGACACAGAGTCATATGAATAATGGTAAGTCACGACATATTTGTCGTCGACATAATCCTGTAAAACAATTGCTTTCAAATGGAACAATCTCAATAGATTATATAAAATCTAAGGAGAATATTGCAGATCCGTTAATGAAAGGTTTGACAAAAGAGCAAGTGTATAGTTCATCTAAGGGGATGAGATTAAAACCTATTACATAAGAGTCATCATAATGGTAACCTTACTTAAATGACTAGAGATCCCAAGAACTAAGTTCAAAGGGAAAACTAAGTTATGTGTGGCTCACCAGAAATCACCAAGGGATTAAAATTCCCTACCCATTCCTATGATAAGAGTGATATCTGCAACATGTGTTGTATGTAGGAGTTTAAGGATAAGCTTTGCTTTTAATGATTACTTATATCTTGACTTAGGAATAAAAAGTTAAGATGAGTATAAGAGATACTCACAATAAGAATCACCTATATGAGTGTCGAACTAAAGTCGGTTCTATGAGAATGAAGAGGCTAAATTCTCTGGAAGCACTCACGAACAACCAGGAGTGTTCAAGGCCAAAATGAACACAACCGTGAAAACCACGATGTGTCAGAAAATATTTTGTGTGAAATATATTGTCTTGGCTTACACAAACGGCTGAACAATTCAAGGCATCGCGTCTATTGGTTAGCTAGTAAGTCTGATAGGTTATCACTAGGGACGGTTCACGGCCGAAAGCTACCTATTCTGATACAAGATATTTTCGATTTATACTTTCTCGACAAATTCTGCATGTTGTTACATTTCTGTTGTCTTCAAATTCCATTCATGTAGGGGAT
Organism: Camellia japonica; assembly: GCA_030407325.1. Classification (NCBI taxonomy): domain Eukaryota; kingdom Viridiplantae; phylum Streptophyta; class Magnoliopsida; order Ericales; family Theaceae; genus Camellia; species Camellia japonica. The sequence continues at coordinate 63,774,122 of JAPPVO010000016.1, read as the reverse complement.
TGTCAAAATGGTTGAGGAAATTCTGTTCAAAAATAGAATTTTTCATTAACCCTGGACTATAATTTAACTAGGTCCCAAGTACTGGTTATAATGGGTATTGGTGGTAACATGTACTATGCCGCGTTGTGATTTACGTAGTATATTTGGTTGCTCAAAACCAGTATCGGGTGAATGGGAAATTGAAGCCAAAGTGAGCTCCATGGAAATGATGTTTTTGGTGAAATTTCCATAAAGATTGGAATTAAGGTTTGTCCCACATTGCTTTGGTAGACAAACTTTGTGTAGATTTATAAGGCATGGGTTTGGAACTTGGGGAGGGCTCCAAGGGGTACTCAAGTTTTGTGGAAGGGTGAGGTTATGGGCAAAGTGTGCTAGATCCATTGGACCCAAAAAAAACACACACACGTGTGCCACCACAGCCACCCGTCCGGTCGATCGGGCAGGCGAACTGGGCTAGGCTTGGGCACGAGTGCATGGTGTGAGGTTAGGTTGGGTTTGTCCGGCCCAATGCTTATCTTTTTGGGCCAAAAACTTTATGAATTTTATTTTTCTAAAATTAAATTATTACATTTTTGGAATTTAAATTTCGAAATTAATTCTGAAATGGTGTCCAGTTTTTTTTCCTCCACCCGAACAAGTTTATATCTGTTTAAATTCAATCGGAACAGATTCAGTATCTGTTTAAATTCAAACCAAACAGGTTCCTTACCTGTTCAAATAGGTTTGTTACCTATTGGATTCAAATCTGAAAAGCCACCAATGCACTTATAAATAATCAATCCCTCATTTGGATTTTGCACTCAATTTTTCCATTCTAATTCTGCTATTTGCTCTCTACATTTTGCTGCATTTTATTTTCCTGTGAGAAAGAGTATAAACACAACGTGTGTTTGTTGTGCAAACAGTTTGTAGTGTTGCTACTGTTTGTTGTAGATCATTTCATCCTGGGAGATAGATGTCCATAATCTGTTAGCACCCCAAAGAGGACAAATCTGTCTTAAGAAGACAGTGTTCAACACTCGACTTGATCTAAATATCTGACAAAATAATACTGTAAGTAATTCGATTACTCTTCTGTTTTGTTTTTATTATTTTTTCTTTTTCAGATTCTGGATTTGTTTTTGTAACAAAATAGGAATTTGTTTTTCTTAATTTATATATATATATATATACTGTTTTGATTTTTGTAATCAAACAGTCTCTGTCCTTCCTTTAATCAATTCTTCGAATACAGTGAAGATTGTCTAACATATATATATATATATATACTCAAACAAATCAATACATACATATATATACAAACACAAACACCCACATCTCACATTTTTCCAAACAAACACTTTACTATGTAAAGCGAGAAACAAAGAGAGGCTCACACTCACTAATGGCATCATAGGTACATGATGAACAAATTCATGACCAAGACCAACAACTACCCACCTCTACCACCAAACAACATATCTCAGGTCTGGGCCTACTATCTTTCTCTATATCATTCGAAAATCATCAATATTGATGCTTTCCATTGCTCACAATAGAAACCTTTTTCTCAAGCTAATCGAAGTGGAGCAGAAACTGAGGCAATTTTACTCACAGAGGAAGAAGAACTCAAAGGCCAATGCATGGCAGTGCAAGAAGAGAAGTGGTAGAGTATAACTTGGCAATAATGGAGGTAGATTCGCAGCGGTAGAGTGTAGATTGACAACAATGGAAGTGGTTGGTGAATTATGGCGGTAAGATGGCGATGATGGCGGTGGCTGATGGTGGTGTGAAACTTTTGAAGAATGTTGTGTGTGTGAGAGAGAGAGAGAGAGAGAGTCAAAGATAGAGAGATCTATCGAGGAATGGTGAAGGAAAATAAGATAATTTTATGACTAATTTTATAATGAGGGTAAAATAGAAATTTTAAGACTTATTGATATATTAAAAAAATAAATACTGCTATTAGCACCCCATTTATTATTTTAGACCTCTCATTTCTTGATTTTCTTTTATTACAATATAATAACCTTAAATGAATTTACTAAAGAGGATATCAATTATTTTGGGACACCCCATCTCACAATTAAGCCCACACAACCACTAAATCGTGAGACAAGATTTATGAGAGCACCCATCCATCCATCTTCCCTAAATCCCACCCTTAAAACCTTAAGAACCTTCTGACGGCAATATTCTGGCGACAACGATGGTAACCATTTGATTACACACACTTCTCCAGCAATGGCAATCAGTGAAAGTTTCTCTGGCAACCACAACTTCATAAGACGAGATGAGTACAACAATGTAAGTTTAGAGGAGGTTCGTAGCTTTGATAGTGTTCTCAGCTAGGAGGAGGTTGGCCTTGTAAGGGTAAATTTCTTGAAAAACAAGGCAAAAGTTGTGAAAACTGTTCGTATTTTTTTGGGTACTGAACTCTAGAACATATAACCAAAATTCAGGAACTATGGCGATTCTGGTCTTAGACTTGACCCATTTGATATTCTAGACTCGGGTTTCATGGTTTTGTATTATTGTTCTTGTTTTATTCCTCTTTTTCCCCTTGAGTTTGGCTATTGGGTTGTATTGGTTGCGTTTGGAACATGTTGGTAGCTTAGTTTCCAAACTTTTATTGCCCAGAATTTTACTCCTCCGCTCGAGCGTCCCTTGCGCTCCAGCGGGATTTGTGAACTCTCAGTATTTTTGCAGGCTTGCAAAACTGTTGAGATAGTGCATTCTATGCTTGAGCCATGTTTCCTACGCTTGTGCGGCCGTGTGCTCGAGCGGCTATTCGTGAGCTCGAGCAATGGTCTTCTGTTTGCAAAACTACTTGAAATGTGTATTCTACGATCAAGCGTCACTTCTTGCGCTCGAGCGGTAATCATTTTTGTGTCTGGACGCTCGAGCGTCACTTCTTACGCTCGAGCGGACTATGCGTATATTAGTCCGTAAAAAACCACTGTTTACATCACTTTTTCATATCGCTTTCTCTAAATATTTCCAAACCCTATTTTCTCTCACTCTCTCTCTAAAATTCACATATTTCCCTCAAATACACCTAGATTTGTCAAACTTTTCACCCATGTGCCTTTGTTAAAAAGATAGAACTTGGCGAGAGCTTCGTTCTAACCGGAGCAAAGTTGGTTTTTGGCGTCTTTGGGTTTCCCTCACTCTCTCACTCGTGCTCTAGCTTGAGGTAGGGATACTTTTCACACTTTTTATGAGTTTTAACTTATTTATTTTTTGTTTTTAAACTATATTGGGGATTTGGAAGGTTTGGAACAAATCTAGGATTTTGAATAAAAAAAGTCAAAAGAGGGATTTTTCGAATAATCTCTTGGGAATGGTCTTGATGTTGAAAATAATGAGGAGTTGGGTGGAAATGGTTGATTTTGAATATTTGGGTTTGATTTTGAAAAGAGTAAGAAGTTTTCCCTAAATGTCTCAAACATATATTTTGTATAAATAAATGAAATTATGTTGGAACAATGAAATTGAATTGGTATTGATAAGGATGGTAGAGTTGGATATGTATTGTCACTCAATTCTTGAGATTTAGAAAGTTTACTTTTATGGAATATAAACTATCTATTTAGAAATATTTGTTTTGGGCTATCGGTAGAGGATAGCTATGATTGTTGTAGAATTTACATGTGAATTAGGAAAATTGAAACTATTTTCTCATTCATTTGCATTGAACATTATTTCACAATTATAATTTAAAAATGTTATCGTTTTAAGAAAAATGGTGAATTCGGAAAGCATGAATTGTGCTGTTGAATTAAGTTGGCCTGAGTGTCTTGGGTGAAAGTCTCGAAAACCATGCGTATACATGGGTGCCGATCCTGTAGACAAAATTTTTGTGAAATGGTAATAGTAGTGCTTGTCTAGCCTACGTTTACATGGGTCCCGATTTACGATTTCCTCCGGACGAAATTTTTGGGAAATGTTGTATTGTTTTGAAATTCTCAAAGTATGAATCACCACCCTATTTTCTATTGAAATGGAAATGAATTGTGAATCAAGGTATTAACTTGGCATTGCATGATTTTGAAAACGGATATAAATATGTTTTGGCAAGAACATGGCATCATTCTCCTTATAGCTTTGTTAAGATTCATACACTATGTTGGATTATTTTTACTGGGTTTTGGCTCACCCTATGTGGGAAAAAAATTTCAGGTGCTGATGACATGCCTCCACCAAGGTATTAGCTTGGAAGGATTTGGAGCAAAAGCTTCTTTTTGTTGTATTTATTTTTGTATAGCCAAGGGTTTTAAATGTATTGGACCTAAAGTCCACTTTTGTTGTAACCAAGAACTATCTTGGAAAGTTATAAGCCTTTAGTGCGTTTCTTGTCTGTTTAACTTCCATTCTTTTCTTATATTTGTAACATATGCTATAGATTCATGGCTAGGCATATTGAATGTATACCGCATATGTTTCTCTTTTGTATATCATGTTGGGTTCAATGGAAGGTAATTATGTTAGTATTGTTGTCGCTGATTAATACTGTGGATGGTTTATGGTACTTATTTCGTGGCGTTACAGGAACACAAGCTTGATCATTGTTTATTTGTTAGGGAACAGAGGCCTGAACATTGCTTATTTGTTCGGGAACACTGGTCTAAACATGGAAATTTGATACACTTTGAAGGATTAAAATTTTTGACATTTGCAGGAGTTTTCGTTTTATAAAGTTTGGGAATACAAGTCTGAACATTGATTATTTGTTCAGGAATACAGATCTGAACATAGCTTTTTTGTTTAGGAACAAAAGTTCGAACATTCTCGATGAAAAAGACAAGAAATAAACTTCAGGAGATGGGGGAGGAATGAGATTGCGACTGAGCAAAATGTGAATTTGCTCCCTTCGAACTATACATACACATAGATAATGTTTATATCCATTGTTTTTAGGGTTGATTAAAGAAATGGATAGAATTGAATAAAGACATACACACGTAATGCGAAGAAAAAAGTGAAGATCGCAGAGACACATTCCTTACACTAATCGATTCACTTCAGAAATATTTTTCTTCCACCGTAGTAAGAGAGAGAATGAGTTTTGGGATTTTTTTTTGGTTAGGGTTTTGGGAGATAATAGGTTTTAGGGGGTGTGGGGGTGTACATTTGAGTGTTGGTGAAATTTATATCAAAATAAGGGTAAAATTCATTTTACCTCCCTGTAGTTTGGCCCAATTGCACTTTATCTCACTATCTTTTGAAAGTAGCCATATAATCCTTATGTGGTTTTAAACTAAATTGCAATACTAACTCCATTAAATTTAGTGATAAAAAAGATGATTACATCTTTTCTATTCTTTTTCTACATCTCATCATGTTTGTAAAAAATAAAGCTAAAAAAAATCTAAATTAAGTACTTTCAGTTAACAAACTTTAATTTTTTTTCTTAATTTTTTAACTTAACTTTTTAAAATTTTAACCTACTTACGAATTTAATCACATATTAAATTATAAATTATTCACATACCAATACATACACATATTATATATCTATATATATGAACAAGACAACATATATATATTTAATATATACACACACTTGTGTATATATTAGAAATGAATGGTCGATATTAATTATTGCTTGTAATTTATAACCTTTTAATCTAATTATATTTTAAACCAATCTTTAATTATTGTTCATTTTATATTTTAATTTAATTAATTTTTGATTAATTATTAATTATATTTTATTTTTTAAAACAATTCTTAATTACATTTTATATTTTAGATCACTCTATAATTATATTTTTATTTTATTTTATTTTAATTAGCATATTAACAATTTTCATTATGTAGGTCATTTATGTCTTTTTACATAGTTAGTTTTGGAGGGAAACATTAATTTCCTCACCAGCACGTGAGAATTTGTCAAATCAAACGGAACAAGTAACAGTAGTGGTTTAGTGCCAAAACACAAGTGGGGTAAGTCGCTATTTCCAAACGATATGGGATAAATTGCAACTGGCCCAAATTATAGGGAGGTAAAGAGGATTTTGGCCATTATTTTAAAGTTATGATTTTTTATTTTTATTTTTATACTATTATTAAAAAAAAATGGTATCATGATATTTATTATGTCAATAAGACTACATTCACCATATTTTTACATCATGTTTTATTTACTATCTAATGTTGACATACATAATGATTATTGTAATAGTATCCATATAAGTCTTATATATATTCATATTCAACTATTAATCGTTATGCATACTAAACAAAAAATAGTATAAAAATATGACAAGTGCATAATTAATTATTTTTTAAACAAATATTTTGTTGTTGATAAATCTATTTTTTTTGAACAATTTTATATAATAATACATAATTTAAAAAAAAAAAAAAAAAAATCAAAGTTCAGTGGGTTGAATTGAACCTACTACTTTATGCATTACACTGCCCATCATCCATGGCCGCCTCCAATACAAAATCGTATCTTCCACTGTGAATGTCATTCTGGCTAAAGCAACTCTTCTTCTTCTTCTTCTTTTCATATATATATGTGGGGACATAAATTTTGAATGATGACACGTGGTCGAGGTGTCACCAAAGTGCCGGCCGGGGTGCTACGTGTCCTAGTCATGATACCGAGATGATCTTGGCTAGGCTGAGGTTATCTGCGAAGAAACTGGAATCCGAGATAAACGGATAAGGGACAAGAGTCCTAGAATGGGAGAGAACTTCAGTTTGGATAAAGATAAGACTCTTAGAGAGTTTATCCCAATCCTACTGGAAGTGCAAGATTAGCAATAATCCTAAGTTCATTGAAGCTAGGCTTCTATTGGGATTAGGTAAGTGTTTGCTATAAAAGAGAGGTACCCCCATGGGTCTAAGGTATGCTTTTTGTATTCTGAATAGTGAGTTAAGCACTTTTTCTATCTTTGAGAGATAACTGACTTGATTGTTGGAGTGCCCCCGGGTGGACGAACCATCGCCGGAATCTCTTCTTTTTGTGACAGGTCGTTCGAGCTTAATCTATTCTACCAGTGTTCTCCAACTGAGTGCTTGATTGGCAGTGTGGTTGGAAATTGAGACACACAATTTGGCGCCGTCTGTGGAAAAGAAAGGAGAATAGATGGCCAACGATGGACAGAAAGAGAAGGTTGTGGACGACACTCCTACTGGGAGTGGGAAACCTGTTGACCTTGACGTCGAAGAAGACAACTGCAATGAAGAGACTTGTGAAGGGAGTCACGGAGGAAAGGGAGTCACAGAGGAAAGGACGTCAGCCAGAGGGCGACGTGCCAAAGAAAACGGACCGAAGCGGGTATTACAACGAGGACGACCTCCAGGTATGGAAAGAAAGATGCCTGCGGAGAGACGATGAGGTGACGGCCAGGGCGGAAAAATTGGCGGACCTACAAACGGTGGTCAATTTCATGATGCAGAACAACGTCATGCAGCCACCATTCCCGCTGCAAGATACGCCGATTCCAACGGCTAAGAAAGATGCCCGAAAAGATGGGTAGAAAACAGTCCCTACAGTCCCCTAGCACATTAGGAGCAAAAAACACTCTCACCGGCCTTCAAGGGAGGTAGGGCGAGGAGAGTCAAGAAGGGAAGAATCTAGAAGGATACATCGCACCAAGGAAGTAGACCCCAAAGAACATCGGCATGTTTAGGGGTAGGAGTTGTACTTCGACGCAACTAATGGAGAAAGGTTGAAGAGGGCTCACAATGAAGCTGAGAGTAGTGCACCGAAAAGGCTGAAGTCAGGAGATAATCGAGCTCCTGGACGGACCAAAGAGAATCTAAGGGATTACTTACAGAGGAGGCAACAAGATGCCGAGGTAACCTCCCCAGTCAAGCCGAGAATGCCGTTCTCGGTAGAATTGGACAAATTCGAAGCCCCGAAGAGGTTTAGCATGCCGAGATTCCAGATCTACGATGGTAAGTCAGACCCAAACTTTCACGTCGGTTTGTACCTGAACTCGATGGCGTTATACACCGAGAACGAGTCGTTGCTTTGCAAGGTGTTCCCCTCATCCTTCGGAGAAATTGCATTGGACTTGTTTCACAAGTTGCCGAAAGGAATTGTGCAAACCTAGGAAGGCCTGGCTGAGATGTTTGTGGCCAGGTTCGTGACAAACAAGCTGCAGCCATTAAGGGTGGACGCCCTGATGGCTCTGAGAATTAGCGAGGATGAAAGCCTTAGGGGCTACGCCAAAAGGTATTATGAGGTATTTAACCGAATACCAGGATGCAACCAAGAGGTGGCGGTTGTGTTGTTTAAAAACGGCCTGAAGGATGACTGCCTGCTTCGGAAATCACTGGCAAAGACATTGCTAAAAAGCATGGAGGAGCTTATGGCCAGGATAGAAAAGTATGCCAAGGTCGAGGAGAATACGCCGGGGACAAAGGTGCCGAAACCAGAGAAGAAAAACGGCTCGCCGAAACGAGGCCGAGGTGATGGTGGCTAGGAATGGCAACGGGGCGGGGCGGGACCGGGGACCACACTCCCCGTCCCCGATCCCCGATAGTGAGAAATTCCCCGTCCCCGGCCCCGATCCCCGACGGGGATCCCATCAGCCCCCCCGCCCCCGCCCCCGCCCCGATCGGGGATCGGGTTTCCCCGACCCCGAAAATCCCCGCCCTGTTCATTTTTATTTTTTTTAACACAAAAACAACAACAAAAATAATTTCAATCATTCAGTGATCTATTATCATCATCATCATCAAAAATTTCAATCTATTGTATAATCTATCTTCATCAACTTTAAAAAAAAAAAATCTCAAAAATAATCTAAAAATTTCAATCTGTTATATAACATTCTTTGTTATAATCTATCAAAAAATAGATCAAAATTTCATAAGATCAAAAAATAGAATGTTGTATAACATAAGATCAAAAAATAATCTATTATCATCATCAATCTGTTCATTACACACACACGCAGGTATATATATATATATATCATCAACAACACCTTTCTATCATCAACAACACGCAGGTATAATCTATCATCATCATCATCAATCTGTTCAGATCTGCGGATCGCCGGACAGAGGCGGTGTTGCGAAGAGGTCGGACAGAGGCGGTGGTGGTGGAGGATCGCCGGACAGCGGAGGCCGGACAGAGGCGGCGACGAAGGCGGTGGTGGTGGAGAATCGGCAGATCTGTTTAGAGAGGGAGAGGGAGAGGGAGAGGGAGAGAGAGATGTGGTATGAAACTGAGGTAGTAGTAGAGAGAACGGCGGTGAGAGTGGGAGAGTGAGAGAGAGCAGCCTCATTGTGTGTTGTTTGTGTGGTGATTGTGTCACAACAAACCCTAAACACACACATATATATACACAGGGGCATTCTCGTAATATCACTTCGGGGAGATACGGGCCGGGGACGGGCCGAGTCCGGGGCTGTGAATGTGATCCCCGTCCCCGGCCCGAAATGCTTCGGGGATTTAATTTCAAATACCATCCTCGTCCCCACGGTTGTATTTTTTGGAAAAAAACCATTATGATCGGGGTCGGGGGGTCGGGTCCCCGTCGGGCCGGGTTCAAATTGCCATCCCTAATGGTGGCTACAACAAACCAAAAATAGGATTAAGGGCTGCTCAGGAATCACAACCGTATTCCGAATTCTGGTTTACAAAGTCTTGGAGAAAATCCGCAATCAGCCTTACTACAGAGCACCAGCAAGGGTACCAAGCGAGTTTATGGGAAGAAGCCTTGACAAGCACTGTGCTTACCATAATGAAGCTGGACATCTGACTCAGGGGTGCAGAGCCCTGAAGACACATCTGGAAGACCTGGTAAGATAGGGCCATTTAAGGGACATGGTAGATGAAGCCAGGATAAGGGAATGGCAGGCAAGACTGCCCCAGGCACTAACAGCACCACCCCCACCAGCACCACAACCATAGGTAGGCGGACCTCGAGTGATCAATGTGATCTACTCAAAGGTAAATGAGAATGAGATAAGGGGGGAAACCCAAAAGGTAAAACACCTGCAACATGTATATCAGGTCGGGAAAAAGAGACCTAGGGCAGGCGAGAGCCAAGGACCAATGGTGTCCTTTACTGAGGAAGACATGGAGATGGTGCAGCATCCACATAACGATGCCTTGGTAATATCCCTCCAGATTGGAGAGTGCCAAGTGAAGCGCATCTTAGTTGACCATGGCAGCTCTTGTGACATCTTGTATGTCAGGTGTTACAAGGAGCTTGGCCTTCACCAAGATGACTTGGAGCAGTCCAATGGCCCAATGGTTGGATTCAATGGAACACCGACGTGGCCACTGGGAGCAGCAAGTTTGGAGGTGCAGGCTGGCACCAAGAGGATAAAAACAGAGTTCACCATAATCGACACCCCCTCCCCTTACAATGCTATCCTAGGAAGGCCATGGCTACATGCAATGGGGGCTAGTCCCTCAACGTTGCATCAGCTATTGCGGTTCCCAACAGAGCATGGAATAGAAGAGGTCAGAAGAGATCAGCTGCAGGCAAAGAATTGCTCCATAGCAGCAATGAAATCCACCTGCAGCATACGAGAACCAGAAACAGCAGAGATCGAGGACGAGGACGTGGAAGTCTTGGAGGACGTCGGCAAAGAGCCAGCCGAGAAGAGTGAAGAAGCACTGAAGAAAATCCTTGTCCAGCAAGGGGATGAAGAATGCTTTTTCCTTCTTGGCTCGGGCTTAGCCGAGGAAGAAGAAAGAGAACTAGAGGCATTCCTGAGACCAAATCTGGAGGTATTTGCATGGATGCACTACGAGATGCCTGGCATTGACCCCGAGGTCACCTGCCACAGGTTAAATGTAGACAGGTTAACCAAACCTGTTATCTAGTGAGCGAGGAGGCCGACATTAATGCATGTTGAGGCAGTGGAAGAGGAAGTAGATAGACTTCTAGAAGCCAGAGCCATTAGAGAGGTAAATTACCCGATATGGCTATCAAACACAGTGGTGGTAAAGAAAAAGAATGGTAAGTGGAGGGTCTGCGTGGACTTTACCAGCCTAAACAAGGCTTGTCCCAAAGACAGTTTCCCATTACCCAAGATAGACCAATTGGTGGATGCCACTTCAGAGCATGGAAGGATGAGCTTCCTAGATGCCTACAGGGGGTACCATCAGATAGCTATGTACCCTCCAGATGAGGAAAATACTACATTCATCACCCCAAAAGGGCTATACTGCTACAGAGTGATGCCTTTTGGATTGAAAAATGTAGGAACAACCTACCACAGATTGGTGACTAAGATGTTCAGACATCTGATTGGCAAAATAGTGGAGGTATACATAGATGACATGGTCGTGAAGACCAAAGAACCTGAGGGTCATCTGAAAGGCCTAAAAGTAGTCTTTGACATCCTTAGAACATATCGACTCCGACTCAATGCATCGAAATGTGCATTTGGAGTTGCGTTTGGTAAGTTCTTGGGATACTTAGTAACTAGAAGGGGCATTGAGGTAAGCCCAGATCAGATCAAAGCCATCTTAGAGCTGAAGAGCCCAACGTCGGCAAAATAAGTGCAGATGTTGACTGGAAGGGCTGTAGCCCTGAATAGATTCATAAGCAGAAGCTCTAACAAGTGCAAACCTTTTTTCAGCCTAGTGAAGAAAGCCATAGACTTCTTGTAGACAGAAGAGTGTGAAGCCGCCTTGGCCGACTTGAAGAAGTATTTGACCACAGCTCCAGTTCTCTCAAATCCAATACCTGGAGAGGAGCTGTTCTTATACTTGGCAGTTTCAGAGCATGCAGTTAGTGCAGTAATAGTCAGAGAAGAAAAGGGAGAGCAAAAGGCAGTTTACTACGTAAGTAAAACCCTGGCAGATATAGAGACCAGGTACTTACCCTTGGAGAAGTTAACACTAGCATTAGTAATGGCTTCCAAGAAGCTAAACCATTACTTTCAAGCCCACAAAATTGTGGTGTTAACTGAACATCCTTTGAGGTCCCTGCTGTAGCAGGGAGATCTGACAGGCAGAATAGCCAGATGGGCAGTAGCCTTGGGTCAATATGACCAGGAATTCAGACCTAGGACAGCAATCGAGGGCCAAGTCTTAGCCGACTTCGTGGCCGAATTCACACCAGACGCCACCATAATCGGGCTCCGTTGAGCCGAGGTATGCAACGTCCAAGTGAGCAAGGAAGTACCCAATAGGGGACAGCGGAACAAAGGAAAGAAGAGACACTCAGACCCTGCAGCATTTACATCGGCGACTCCTTCCGATTGTTTGTTGATGGGAGTTCAAACCGACAAGGAGCGGGGGCAGGAGTAGTGCTAGTATCTTTTTTCTCTTTCTTTTTTTTTTTTCTTTTGCTTTTTGTATATATCTTTTCTTGCTCTAACTTTTGCCTGGGTCGCCCTTTCCGGGTTTTCGGCCCAGCGAGCCTCTCAAAGGGTAAAAGTGTAACAAGTCCATGCCAAATGGTTTTAGGATCTCGAAGCCATCCGTATCCAAGAGAGTGGCTGTTGTTTTGCAAGAGGATTCACCTTCGGCTCTTCGAGCACATCTGACATTTTTGCCCCTAGTTCAAAGGGTACTTCTGTTCTAGCTTTGCAAGCTTCTTCTGATCTTCTGATCTTCTTGATCCGACTTTCCTGGCCTCTTGTTCGAGGGCTGCTTCAAATTTGGCCACACAGGCCTCACGTCGTAGTTGACCGTTGAACCTTCTGAATTCAAGTTCAAGGTTTGGAAGCAAAGGGGTTGAGTCTCGAGGCTGAGAGCGATCCTAAGCTGCACAATCTCAAGAGCGATTCCACACAGGTCTTCGCAGGACCGCGCAAAACATTTTGTTTTTGAAAATTTTTAAGAAAGCGACAAATCACTCGCGCTGAAGATAGTGTGAAACCAGTCTGGATCAAGCCAGGGTCCTTCTCAGTACTCACGCTAACAAGCATGATTTCATTCATTAAGGGCTTAGCACGCCTCTCTTTCTCTCAGTTTGATCAAATTTTTGCAAATCCCGAGGAATTCCTTCCTCTTTGTTTTCACCGCAGCGTTCAAAAAGTTTTGAAAAACTCAGGTCATTACAATGACTTCAAGGCACAGAAAAGACAGGGTTCTTAGTCAAATACTGCCATCTCATTTGGAATTTCTGGTACAACTGGCACATGGCAGAAGCAAACACAAAAGCATGAAAAACCACTACTGTTCATTCAAATCCGTTGGCGTTACTGGCTCCAAGGCAGAAACAGACTCAAGACAAAATGAAAAGACAAACGTGAAACAAAATGGTGACGCCCGAGGTAACAACCCCCCCGGAATCACCCGACTCCTATACAACAGGACTGACTCGACACAACAAGACAAACCCAAAACAAAAGAGACTGACTCAAAACAAAAGACAGACTCAAAACAAAACAATAAGACTGACCTAATACCCAAGTCAGAAAGTACGAATTAACAACATTCGCGAATGTGCTCAAACAGTGTATGCCATCCACCATATCTGGAGTTAATCGAGTGCCGCCCGCAGGTGGTTCATCCCCCGATCACATCATATTATCCCCCACAAGTTCACTGATCAAGTGCCGATAGACTTTGCAGGACCTGGTGCGGGGATGACTCTGTTGTCGATCAGATCTTGTATTTCGTGGCGAAGACGAAAGCACATGTCAGTGTCATGGCCAGCTCGCTGATGGAAGGCACAGTAGTCGGCTAGGTTGTGTGAGAGAGGGAGGTTCTTTGGTAGTGGCTGCGGCTCCAGGGGCTTCAGATGTCCTTTCTTGATCAAAACCCCCAGAGCTTTGGATAGGGGCATGTATAGTGGAGTAAACACCCTTTGGCTTTGAGGTGGGTTTTGGCTATTTGCGAGCTAGCTCCGGACACACCGGTGAATGAGGTGGCTGTTTTTTGTGTGGTGGTGGTAACCATGCCCACGTCTGAAGCTCTGGCATTTTCAGCACTGCTTACGCCTGTATTTGCGTTGCGGTTGAAGGTCCTCCTGGGTTGCTCCCTGTCACTGTCAATCAAGCCCTGTTTCATAGCATCCTCAATTTGTACCCCATCTCATGCAAATCAGAAAAGGTAGGGAAGGGGAGCACGATCATTTTCTGCATTAGTTTGGGCTGGAGGTTGTGTACAACCATCCGTATCTGATCCTTATCCGTTGGCCTAATGGTCATCATTGAGGCCTTGGCCCTCCAGCGGGCCACGAATTCTAAGAAGCTCTCCTTAGGTTCCTGCCTCGTCGTCTTAAGATCACGGGTCGTAATCTCAATTTGGGTATTGTATGAATATTGTGCGACGAAGGCCTCGGCCATCTCCTCCCAGCTTCGTTTCACTGAATCCTCCAATTTGGCGTACCAGATGGCCGCAATACCCGACAGGGTCCTACCAAAAAGGGAGAGCTTCTGTAATCTTGTCAAGCCCATCGGGCGCAGAACATCTGAAAACAAACTCATGTGGACCATGGGATCTCCTGACCCGTCAAAACGGTCGATGTGAGGCATCTTGAACCTGTCCGGCAGAGTTACAGCTGCGTCGGTGTACCCGTCCTCAATGTCCGGGATGGACTTTACCCCCTGGGATTTCTTGAACAACTTTTCAAGCTTGCTCAACTTCAATGCTGTAGGGTTGACCTCGAACTCGAAGGGAGAGTCTGGTAGATTGGTAGGTGTTTTGGACAACTGGGGTAAAATTGGGGGCGGAGCCGGCCCTACCGGAATGTCCGTACCTTCCTGGACATTGGGTGTTTCCCCGGGTGTCTGAACCCCTGGTGGTGGAGGAGCTTGATGCGAAGCAGATGCTCCGTTCTGCTGTTGCAACCTAGTGATGAGCTCGGCTTGCTGAGCCATGATTGCAGCCTGCTGCTTGGAAAATTCCGCTTGGCTAACAGCGTCCTCCTGCATGAGCTTCATACTTTCTTGCATCTGACGCATCATTGCCTCCATCCCTGACGTGTTCTGCTGATCCATCTAACTGACTGGTAGATCTATCTCTATGGAAACAATTGAGACCTCAGTCCGACTGTTCACTGGTTGGGTGGATAAGGGCCACTGATTTGGTAACTGCTGAACGGGCGATCTATGCCTGACTGGCCCTTTTACCCTGCCTCTGACAAAGGAACACTGATTCCCCTTGAACTGAATCTCTGACCTGACAAAGTCTATCAGCACTAGTCCAATGTACCCGGGGGATATCGAAGCCTTCTGAAGCTATGGTTCCAGACTACCTAGCAAAAGAGAAAACAGACAGCACCTCAGCCTGATTTCACCAGAACAGATACGAACAAAGCTGAATGAGTGTGCTCTCTACTGAATTCTGCCCCCAAAAAATTCTGCCTCAAATCTGATACCCTCGGGTAAAACTGAATCCCAAAATATTGAATTGGTGCCCGCAGGCCTGATGCCCAAACTCGCGAACTGATACATGCATTCCTGTAGAGACGCACTCTAAAAGCACATAACAAGCAAGTGAGAGCCAAAACACCCCTATGTTGGGGTAGGGTTTCCCTGTCCTATTTTGTCAGGAGCTAGGGTTTCACTACACACGCAGCGGTTTCAAACGACCTATATCGGGTAAGCAACCTGTCCTAGTTTGGAATGGTCACTATGGATTCCGAATATGCACTAGGTCGAATGGTCAAAAGGGTGCCCCGGTAAAACCGGGGTTTGTGTTCCCATACTGGCAGAGCCCGTAACCAGTCAGCCTCATGGTCATGCCTTGACAAGACAAGCCTCCGGCAAACCGTTTAGGAATAACAGATGGCAAACACGGTATCCTAGGCGCACCAATGCAAATGCAATGCAAAGAAACACACAAGTGTAGTCAAAACCAGATATCATGAGTTCGAGTCAAGTTCTCTAATTCCCCAGCAGAGTCACCAGAAACTGTAGACGCGCCAGTGGGCTTCGCTCTACAGTTCGGACTCCCTTTTTGTTTGTTGCGGTTCTTAATCTGAACCAAAGAGTCCAACTCTAGCAAATCGTTTTGAGAAAAAACAGATTTTGAAAAGAAGTGCCAAACATGGACTGCTTTGCCAGATACAGAGTCGCCACCTAAATATTTTTTTAATGGGGAAATTTAGGAAACCCTGACTCGGTGCCAAAGGCCACGTGTCCGTCATCACCAAAGTTGTCTTGGCTCGGGAGCTTGGGTACGATCGGGGAAGGTCAGCTATGAGCACCCCCTTTCGCCCGGTCCGAAGACCGGCCTCTACTAACTGTGATATCTTGTTTTGAAAACGTTATGTGTTCTTATTCCGGTTATTAGCCTAGATTTACTATGTTATGCGCACAGCAAACAAGTATAGACCAAATCGCCTAAATTGGAACAAAACATTTAATGTTTGTTTTGAAAATGGTTTGCTACTCGCAAGTAGGCTAAAATGCAGGTTTTGCCACCCTCAAATGGGCTTTTAGAAAAGATGGTTTTGCCACTAACTAGTGGGCTTAAAACTCACAGTTTTAATGCATTATCCCAATTTAAGCAATTCGACCTCCATCCACAGGCATTCAAGCAATTATATCACATAAGCAGCTAGCCTCATGGTAATCATGCTATTATGGCAACACTCACACGCATGCGGTATGCTAAAGCATAACAGCTCACCTAGTACTCCAAGCCAAAACAGAAACCAGTTAGTAATCAAATGCATGATCCTAGTTCATGTTAAGTGGCTAATGCAACACAGGCAAAGATGCAATCTAGACAGGCTCGGCTATCCTAAACATGGCATGTGAAATACACAGGTAGCATGTATTCAATTTGGAATTGAAAATACGATGCAGTTAGCATGATGCGCCGAGCCCGGTGCATGTAAACGAATGTATGGATGCACGCATGCTATCATACTGTTATGCTAATTTAAATATGCCCTAATCTACCATCATAAGCAGGTAAATGAAAAGGAGAAAGAAGTGGAGGTTGGAAGACATACACACCACTCACACACACTTATTACAAATGTGCCCTCACACGGAGGGACCAAAAGAATATACAGTCCCAAATAGTACAGTCCAAATACAGAATAAATTATTACAAAAATTCTAATTATCAAATTAAATCGAATGTAAAAGGAAGGGAGGCCTCAGCCCTGCCTCGGGGTGCGCAAATGATGCATGCTCGATCCGTCTTGCCCGGAAAACCCGCACCATACCACTGCTGCCTCTGTTTTCACTGTCCTGCCTTTCCAAAGACTGCCAAAGTCCCAGAATACCTTCTATGCACACTGCTTCACACCATCGGCTGGATGAAATGGCCACCGGCCATGTAAAATGTCTGTCGGCTGCTTATGAGGTTGTCGGCCACCAATACATTGCCGGTCGGCACTCTTTACTGCCGGTCGGCAAACAACTCCTGCAGAATCTGGTTTTTGACAGCAACAAGGACAGACAGTGTATGGCATGGAATTTTGGGCACATGTAAGCATGGCCATGTTTCCTATCATGTATGGGACTCAAGGAAGCATGGCCCTTGGTCCTTGGGCCACCAACTATGCATTTTGATGCATGATGGCCTAAGGGACCAAGATTGCATTTCAATGAATATGCATGCAACACGTAAATGAAGACCAAGACCCTATCATGTCAAGGTCAAGGGCCTCGGTGACCGAGAGTTGAGACAAGTTGCATCACTTGTGGTATGAACTCTTCTCAACCCTCACACTTGGCTTGACACCCCAAACCAAGTAATGCAATGCATGTTGTGCAAACATGGCTCCATAATGCAACCTAATACTAAAGTGCAAACATGTCACATGTAATGCAATCTATCATGTTGAATATGCAATGCTAGACATGGATAATCATGCAAAAGATTAGCATGTGACAAGACCTTATTAAACAAACATGCAACAAACATGAGATAAGCATGTAATAGTGGACTTAAACCATAAGGGGCAGACCTCAATCCATCCCAAAACAGTGGCCAAAAGTGTCCAAAAAGGTGGACAAGTGTTCAACCAATATGCAAGCCAATGGGCCTAAAGCTAAGGCACCAAAGAGAGCATCTTACCACCACTAACATGACCACTCATGGCATGTATTATACAAGCAAAAACAGAATTTAGCATGCGAAAATACACCCAAACCCTCTGATATGGCAGCCCCAAAGTACCCTAAACATACAAGCATGCACAAGGCCTATTTCAAGGCACAAAAGAACAACCTTCCAAGGCATGAAAGTGATGACCAATGCAAGCATGTAAGTATGGATTAGGGACTGAAATATAGCCTACAATGATGCCAAATCATGAGAAGAAGCTAAGTGAAGCATGCTAGTGATCTACACAATCAAGGCTTACGAGCCAAAATGCAAAGCAACCATACCAAGCATGCCAAACATGGCAAAATCAGTGACTAACAGACCTAAAACAGGACAAATCATAACCAAAAGCTTCAATAAGCCAAGCTAAAACATGAGGATATACAAGGCTAAACACATGGCACATTTCTAGGCAAAGTAGAGCATTTCAAAGCAAGTATAAGTAGCATGCTAAGGGCTACAAATCCAACCAAAAATAGAGATATAACATATGAAACCAAAACAAACCAAGTATGCATGCTCCCTTATGAGCCAAAAACAAAGGCAAAAGAGGGACAAAGGGAGAGGGGTGTCCCTCCCCTATACAAGACTTCAAACCACCTTCCTCACCACTAAAAACCCACTGGTTTTCAGTGGTGAGAAGACCAAAACACCAAGGCAAACAAAGCCTCAAGAAAAGGCACCAAAGAGGCCAAAATAAGGCCTAAGAGGGTGAGTTTGCACTCAAACCACAAAGTGACCTTAATGAAAGTTCTAAAGCAAGAAAATATAAGACTTTTTCATGTTATACACAAGACCCAAATCAGTATACAAGGCAGGTAGAAACTTGTTGCAAAAATGGGGAAACTAAAGTAAAGTGCTCACCCTTGAAGAAACCTTGAAGAACAGATGATCCAGCCACTCTCTATTGATCAAAACCAGTCCAAAAGCTCAAGAATCAACCCTCCAAGCCTCCCAATCTCGAGCTAAGGTGTGATAGTGTGTGTGTTAGTGCAAAAGTAAGGTAAAACTACACTTTTAAGCCTAAAAACACACACACAAGAGGAGAGAGAGGGAAAATCTAGAGAGAGGAGATATATGACAGATATATAGATACAAAGCTCTGGTTTTTTGTTCAAGAATGGCCAACCCCAAACAAAGGGAGAGATATGATGCTTATATAGGCAAAATAAAGCCAAGAAGCTTAGTGGCTAAGCAAAGGAGAAAGGGTCAAGAGGTGCAAAGGGTCTTGGCTTCTTGGAGAAGCTAAGACAGCTGGCCAAGCTTCTCCAAGAAGCTTGGCCAAAGGGTTCAACCTTCTAGAAGGTTTGGGGTTCAAAGGTGCAAAGGGGTCATCCCCGTGCATGGGGAGTGGTGTGGGTGCATTCCAGCTGGCACAGCTGGCATGCACCATGCTCCAAGGGGTGCAGAAGGGTCATCGGCCAACCAAATAGGTCACCGGCACAATAAAGTGCCGGTCGGCTAAACATAGTGCCGACCGGCCATTGTTTTTAAGAAACCATGGCCGGTGGTACACATATGCAGCCGGTGATGGTAGGGGAGGGCCGGTGGGGTGTGGGGATGGCCAACAAGCCATTCCCTGCCCTTCAAGGCAAAAACACAGGTGTTTGGTGCCAAAACCATACACGAAGCAGTCGAGTCAGGAGGTCCTGAGATGAGGCGCGCTGCCAAGCCCTCCGGGAACTCGAGACGAACACAAACACGGATAATCACCGAGTGTTCAAACGGTGACGTCCAAGTCTTGAGGACGGTCAAAAATGGGGTGTCTACAGTCATGTTTAACACTTGTTGAAATTTGAGAAAAATTTACAAGTTGAAGTTAAACCGAGGTTGTCTCAAAGGAAGATTGGTTTAAAACACTTGTTGAAATTTTTTAGAAAAATTTACAAGTTAAGGCAAGGTTGTAACGAAAGAAGTACTTGCGTACTTGCCGAGATGAAAGCGTTGGTTTGTATAACCGAGGTATGTCACCCCGAGAAGATTGCACAGTTAAGGTGTATGCAGAAGACATGCAAATTATTCAAAATATAGAGGCATTAAAGGAAGAAAAACATACGAGCATTCGAAAGAAAGGAAGTTGTATTTACATTCACGAGAAGGCACATCGGCCAGATAAAAGCTTAACATAAACAGAGTATAAGGTACAAAAAATAAAGAAGGAAACATCAAAATAAATTACTCGACGTTGGTGGCGGGTTGTGTCTCACCCCCAAAAGATAGTTGGGAAGACTTCTCAGCAGCCATCTCAGTCGCAAGCTCGACATCAATCTCCTGAAGAGTTTGATCGAGGCTCTTCTCGGTGATTGGCACCTCGGAGTTTGTCTTCTGAGAGGAGGCATCTTTAGAGACCTTACCCTCTTCATCTTGAGACAAGTCCACGACTTGCTCATTCAGAGTAGGGGACTTGGCCCCAGCAGCTTCCTTCTTCTTCCTCACCAAAGCTTCATCCTCAGACTTAGAATCGTTTTCAGATTGGCTTGGAGTAGGGGGGAATGGAAGGGGGAGGACGTCGGCATTCTTGAGGGGGGAGTCCTCGGGGACATTAAGCTTTTTGAGGGAAGCCATCCAACCAAGGGTGAAACCCTTGTTGCATGCCTGCTTCACTTGCTTTTTGTAGTCCTCCTTGACGTCGGTCGCCCCCTCAACATACGCCTTTTCATCAGCGGCCTTGATCTCGGCCTCCTTTGTGGCAAGGGCATCCTGGAGTTCTTTCTGGGCCTCGGCCACCTTTTCCTCGGCCTCTTTCTTTTCGGCCTCAAGAACCTTCTTAATGGCCTCTGCGGCATCTGCTTTTTCCTCGGCCTCATCTTTAGCCTTGATGGCTGCCTCGGCCTGATCTGACAAGGTTTTCATTTTTTCCTCGGTCTTTTTGATGGTCTTTTGTAAACTAGCAACCTCCCTGATCTTGTCAGCCAACTCCTTCCTTATTTCAAAGGCTTGCATTGAGAATGAGTGGGCATGCTGGATCGCCTGAAAGAAAATGGACAGAACAAAAGTTAAGTAAAAATTCTGTAAGTGTGGAAAAATAGAGAAAGAAAAATACCAAGTGTAAAGAACTTACTTGAACAGAATGCTGCAGCATCAAAGCGAAGTTTTTGTATTCGCTCATCTCGGCGTTGCGATTAAGATCATTGGGAAGGAGCAAAGCCGTAGAGAGGGCAACGCCGACTTCGAGGTCAGTCGCACTGTCGCCAGCTCTGATCGGCTTGTCCTCGATGGTGATTAGGGGAGCCCAGGGGGCATCTGGTTTCATGGGCCCCGAGGTTGTGGCCGACTCGGACCTCGGCCTTTTCGACCGAGTTGATTGGGATGGTTCAGCCTTGGCAGGCCTCTTCTCGGCAGCAGAGGGTGTCTTCTCACTCTCGGCCAATTTTGAAATTGGTAAGGTGTCCTCAGTGTCAATCTGAGTCACCGTTGCCTTGGGCTGAGTCTTCTTCAGTCTTTTGGGGTTTGGCTTTGGTTGAGGCTGGGATTGTGCTGGTTGAGCATTGACGGTATTAGGGATGTTGGCTAGAAGATCTTCTGCGACTGCTTTCTTATGACCCATCTTGGAGGCAATTGTAGTTCGGCGTCAGGGTCAGCGTTGAGATGGTGGGATTAGTTGTGGAGCCGAGGTAGACGGCTACTTTGCTGGATCAAAGGTTGACCCCTGATCTGGCCGAGATGATGAAGTAACTGGTGGAGTTGTGGCGGAAGGTGGAGACTTGCTTTTCTGCTTCTTTGGGACGTCAAGGAGTACCAACTTGTAAGTCGGGATGAAGTTGAGCAGTAAGGGAGCTCTCCGCCTATGAACTGGCAGATCCAACAACTTCTTAAGATCCTTGCTGGGGAAGAAAGACTTGCGAAAATCCGTCGGTGGCTGTGGAAGAGCTGCATGAAAGAACATAGACATTAGAAGATACAGAAAGAGTAAAGTTTTAATGACTTGAAAAATAAATATGTGTGGTACTTGGTTCTTACCATTACCCTCTACGAATACTGTTCGACTAAAAGGGTAGAGGTGAAGGTCCTCATCTGGAGCGAACTCCCAGTTGCCCGAGACAATGAGGTAATCATCCCCGGCTCCCTTGTTGGAGTCTGGGAGGTCAGCAACAATTTTGTATTCAGTGGACCTCGGTTTAAGGTAGAAGATGTAATCTTTTTCTAACTTGAGGCCACACATGGTATAGCAATATTGAATATCGGCTAAGGTTACCCTAGCTTTTTCTCGGCATGCTAAGGGAATTATGCCATTGATAACTCGGTAAGAGTTAATGGCAAGCTGCATCGGGTTCAATTTGTAATAATGGAGGACTTCTCGGAAAAGGATGTCTAGTGGAAGCCTAAGTCCACACTCAATGAAGGCAACGACCGGGAAAGGCATGGAGCCAACTGTGGGCATCATAGAATCGTCCTCCCCAGCCAACCTAAGGTGAACGTCGGCTGGGATGGAAAATTCCTGCCTAAAGTATTCTAACTTGGTTGGGGTATCTACCCTATGCCTCCACATACCCATGACGTCGGCTTGGGGAAGGTGTTGGATTTCAGAAGGATATGTTTTGTAAAAGTTGAAGGGATCTCGGCAAAACCTAGAAGAATGATCGGGCAAGAAATTTTGAGGATCTAAGTGAAGTATATTTTAGTTTTCCTAAACGTTATGGGTTCTATAGACAAATCCCAAACCTAGATCTATAGAAATGAAGGTTGAAGGCAAGGATCTGGAAAAAACACAGCAAACAGAAACAGGAATGTAATTCAGAATCAAGAGCAGTAATGAATCATCAAGAACACAGTGATAAAGTTTGTGCAGATGTGTAAGGCCAAGAACAGTAGCAAGGATCAACTAATATGCAAGCAGTATATTCAAGAATGGGTTGGGCAAAAATAGAATCATGGAACAAACATGTTCAAATACATGGTGAAATTCAAGATACAAATACATGAGTAGGATTGCATAAGCAGCAAGTGAAGCCGTGGAGTTCAATAAAGAGAAACAAGAAATTAAAAATTAAATCGGAGAGAAACAGTGACTCACCGAAGAAAAATGAAGCCGGTGTTGAGTACGCCAGAGTCAGATGATGGCAGCGAACGGAGAAGATCAGCAGGAGCCTCGCCGGAGGAGGTGGACGACGGTAGTTGTAGAGCTTGAAGAGCTTGAAGCAATGTCGGATTTGGGAGAGGGAAGAGAGAGAGTTTGCACGAGAATGAAGATGCAAAAGTGAAGCGACGAAGAGAGAGGGAAGAAGTTTTCTCAAAACACGAAACGGCAGCAAAAAGGCAATTAATGTGCCTGAGACGACGTGCGTGTCAGACGGTGCATGCAAAAAACGATACGACTTAATGGCGCGTGTCAAATACGGTCCATAAGGGGAAAGACGCGTGGCAAGAACGGTTGAGTTGTTATGCGTGACAGCTCATACGCGTGAAGGAGCTCTTGGAGTTCTTGATTTAATGGAGCAGTACCTCGGCTTTGAGGATGATCTCGGCTGAGAAACTTGAACAAAACTTGGTTGTTGGTTCCAAAGCATAGATGAAAGCGGACTATAGGTCTTGGTCATATTGAGCCGATGAGTTCTGACTTCGGCAATAAATGATGAAGCAAGCTTAGCCGACGTTCTAGAAAAAATGAATGATAGGTTCCATCACCTCAGGATGCCGAGGTAATAGAACCTAGGGGGCAGTTGTGGGGACATAAATTTTGAATGATGACACGTGGCCGAGGTGTCACCGAAGTGCCGACCGGGGTGCCACGTGTCCTGGTCATGATGCCGAGATGATCTCGGCTAGGCCGAGATTATCTGCGAAGAAACCGGAACCCAGGATAAGCGGATAAGGGACAAGAGTCCTAGAATGGGAGAGAACTTCAGTTTGGATAAAGATAAGACTCTTAGAGAGTTTATCCCAATCCTACTGGGAGTCCAAGATTAACAGTAATCCTAGGTTCATTGAAGCTAGGCTTTTATTGGGATTAGATAAGTGTTGGCTATAAAAGAGAGACACCCCCATGGGTCTAAGGTATGCTTTTTGTATTCTGAATAGTGAGTTAATCACTTTTTTTTATCTCTGAAAGATAACTGACTTGATCGTCGGAGTGTTCCCGGGTGGACGAACCACCGCCGAAATCTCTTCTTTTTGTGACAGGTCGTTCGGGCTTAATCTATTCTGCCAGTGTTCTCCAGCTAAGTGCTTGATTAGCAGTATGGTCGGAAATTGACACACACAATATATATATATATTAGGTTTTGCAGGTGTATAGTGGTATGGCTATGTGTATATGACAAAGGCAACAATGACAGTGATATCGTCAACTTTGCCTCCTACGCATGAATACCCTGCCTTCCTAGTTGCCTGGGCAAAAGGCGTATCAACGTACTTGTCAAACGAATTGTACAATGCAAGGTTGGCAAGCAAACAAGCCAATTGTCGTGGGCCTTTTTAGACACCATGGTTTATGATCTCTTCAATCTCACTTTCATGCAAGTTGTCAAGCAAGCCATCTGTTCCAACTACCACAATGTCGTCTTCTTCAACTTCCACTTCCAACTCCTGTTTAAAGTGTAAATTTATGAAATTTAGCATAATAAGAGATGAAAAAAGAGAAAGGGGAAAAACACTGATTTAAGATTTATTAATTTACGAACAAGCTTGGAATTCAATTAAGATATATATATAGATCAATTCATGAACCATTGCTAAACTTGGATGGTCCTTGGTATTTCCAAATTGATATGGACAGTTGAAACTCCGTTGTTGAACCGGTGACTGATATATGACTTTACCATGTCGAATGAGCATAAATCCACTGTCTACAATATTAATTGCACGCAGGATCTGCACAAACAAGCAATATAATAAATTTTATATATATACTAAAAAGTTATGCACAAACGCAATGCATGTATAGAAATGAAAGCAATAGTGGTAGTGGCCTTAAAAATGACACTTCAAGTTCTAGTACATGTGAAAATTGAAACTAGAAGAATTCAAAAACAAAATAAAAATAAAATTAATAAAAGCGCAAATTTAAGCTACTAATTACAATTAAGCCAAAGTAAAAGTAAAAGATGAGTTACATACTGTATGTTTTTACAATCTTGTAAAATGAAATCAAGAATGTATCCAAATCCGAATTATATAGAGAAGCCAAAATTTTCTGTATAAATCGAACATACAAAAGAAATAATTATGATTTTCAAATATAATAATGAAAGATGTTCATCAACCCTTTAAAAATGCTTTTTTCATAAGACAACATAATACTACAATAAATAAAAGTTTTAAGGACCAAAATTTTTTATTCCTAAAATTGAAAATTTTGTTGCAAAATGGGAATCAATTTTTATCGTTCCTAAAAATTCATCTAAAAAGTTAAAAATAAAAATTTAGTGACAAAATTTTAAAAATGTTGTTAATAAATGAAGGGACAAAATAATTTGATCCCAAAGAGGTTTATTTTTTAAGACAAAATATTTAAGTTCCAAAAGGATTGTAACATCACTAAATATTCAATTTCGTTGCTAAAAATGCAATAATAACATTTCTGGCAACAAAAATATTTTATACCTAAAAAGTGATTTTGTCTCTAAAATCTCAACTTCTTGTTGTGACATCTACATAAACACCCACAAAAAACAAAAAGGAAGACAATAATAAGAGAACATATATACATAAAGATTTGACTTCTCGAATGGTTCATGTTTGGGCCCATAGGGCTCACCACGGTCTTGTTTCGATAATTTGAATTGTTTATTTTATTTGATCCTTCACATATATCATTCACAAAAATAAATAAATAAATAAATAAAATTAAATTAAATTAATCCAATAATTGTAACTTATTCAATTTATTATATTTGTCTCTAAAAAAATTGACGACAAGTGTGTTTTTAAAATAAGACAATTCATTTTTTTAGTAACAAATGCAATAAATCGAATAAGTTAGGAATATCGAATCGACTTAATTTTTGTGCATGGATAACATACATAAAAGATCCGATAAAATAAATAATTGAAATAGAATCCGTGAACACTCTTCAATCTAGATCATGGATTGGAAGAGATCCAGTCCTATACATAAACACCCACAAAAAATGAATAGGAACACAAAATGAAGCACATCAGGAATTTATATGACAAAGAAATATTAGAAACCCAAAACTAAACGTTTTTTAGATTTCGTGGTATCTATACTATGTATATAAGCAAATGTAGTTATTATGTCAAAAGTTTTTAAATATTTATTCTTAAATTTTCATAATTAATTGGCATATGTGGTGAAAACACTTAAGTATCAGATAAATTAATTGGCATATGTGGTTATGATCAATTGGGTCAGATATTTGACTATATCTCAATCTTAACTATTTGATTATAAAAAATGTAATAAATATAAAAAAAAATTCATAATCAATAGACTATTTACCATGTCGCCCAATGTTCACTAAAAAAAAAATTCTTATTGCATAAAGGTTCAAAATTTAAAACACCCAACAAGATAAAGCCTAATTTTGATGTATATTTTACTACTAAAAATTACCACATTAAATCTCTATCATAATCAAAATCTACTAACTCCACCAAAATCTACTAACTCCACCATATTAGATTCACGAGTAATGCTAGGATTCCAAATGTTTTACCAACATTTTTACCAAATGTTTCACATGGTGTGTGAGACCTACATGGGACCCACATGGTATGAGTTTCACACCCATGTGAGACATTTGATAAAAATATTAGTAAAACATTTGGGATCCTTAACTTTTTCCTAAATTCACACAACTAAAATCACATCTCTTTTTCTCTTTCAAATTTAAATATTTTTAATAAAAAAACAAAGAGAAATATAAATCAAGATTGTGCAATATATATATATATATTAAAAGGTTTTATTATTTTTAATTTGTAAATAAAATTTTAACTCTCTTGTGCACAACACAGGTTTTATGCTAGTTGTTGTATCTATGGTATCGTATAGATATGTTTCAAAGAGGAACATCCATTCATGTGACATATATATACATTTAATCATATTTCTTGAAATGGTTCCATTCCAGAATAGATTATCATACAAAAATAATGACGAAGAAAACAGAGAAAGCAAACGTTTCTATAACAGAACATAGAAAGAACCCACTGTCTAGAGTCCACAATCGGACTGGACTGTCCAGTCTGGCCCATTGGGCCTATTTTTGAATCCTGCTTCAATGATTTAAATTATTTATATTTTAAGATTCGTTAGGTATATCATTTCTGTAAAAAATTAAATTGATCGATTAAATAACTAAAACTATGTGTTCAGATAAATTTTATACGACCTGTTTATTTTCTCACTATCTATTTTTTTTCATACAAAACTGATTCAAACACGTAATTTTTGTTATTCGATCGACTTAATTTTTTACAAGAATAATGTACTCGCAACGAACCCTAACGGATTCTAAAAGTGGGCCCAATAGACCCAAACAATATCTCTCCAGTTCGATTTGGGATGAGAGAGAAGCCAAGCCACACGTAAACACCCACATAAAACAAAAAAACACAAGTTATATGTGTGGGTGAAAATCTGACCACACTGCAATCTTAGTATCCAGCTGGAGAGCACCGGCAGAATAGATAGCACCTGACTAACCTGCAACAGAAAGAGAAGACTCCGGTGGTGGTTCGCCACCCGGGGTACTCCGACGATCAAGTCAATACTCAATATCTCTCAAAGATAATCAATAGTGCTAAACTCACTAGCTTAAGCATAAAAAGCATACCTTAGATCCATGGGGGTACCTCTCTTTTATAGCCAACATAAACCTAGTCCCAATAGAAGCCTAACTTCTATGGACTCAGGATTACTGCTAATCTTGGACTCCCAGTAAGATTAGGATAAACTCTCTAAGAGTCTTATCTTAATACAAACTGAAGTCTTCTCTCATTCTAGGACTCTTGTCCCGCATCCAGGTTGAGTTCCCTTTTCATTCTAGGACTCTTGTCCCTTATCCACTTATCTCGGATTTCGATATCTTCGGAGATAATCTCGGCCTTGCCGAGATCACCTCGGTGTCACGACCAGGACACGTGGCACCTCGGCTGACACGTCGGCGTCACCTTGCCACGTGTTGGTACTCAGAAAATATTTATTTTTTTTGTTGAAAAGTTACCTTATGTGAACAAAGCTTTCAGAAGTAGTTGTCAAAACTGGCTGATGCTGTTTTTGCGAAAGGATCATCATCTTGATATTCGAGAGGAAACACTGAGAATTTTGAAGAATTTATTTAAACAGAAAATATATTGAAAACCCTATTCTCTAAGAGTAAACTTTTTGAAGTAAAATGGGTTATATAGAAGACAAAGGTTGGTAAATACAGTTGGTGCATGTGTTAATCTCATACGGCTTTAACCATCCAAAAAAAAAAAAAAATTTACACGGTTTTAGGATCATAGGCGGCGGAGCTGAAGTAGTGGTTTCATTTTATACTTATGCAGTATTATATAAAATTTCTGAGAGGTTTTTATAAATTGACACTATTAAAATTGTTTTAAAAAAAAAGAAAAAGATTTATTAACAAAAAAAATTATTTAATTCTATGTTTATCATATTTTTATACCATTTTTATTTAGCACACATAACTATTAATAGTTGAATATGAATGAATCTTATACGGATACCATTACAATAACTTTTGTGTATGCCACATGTTAGTATCATGTAAAATTATGGTAATTGTAACCTTATTGACATAATAATAAATATCATGATGTCATTTTTTTTAATAATGATATAAAAAAATTCATAAATTATTTCTGTATAAAATGATTTAGACCTTTCACTTTAAAATAAAACACTCATGAAGATTTTTTTTTAATTATTTAGAACAACATTTTTGTCATTTTTTTTGCATAAATTTTATATATAAATAGAGTTTATAAAAAAAAAAAAGAAAGAAAGAAAAAAGACTTCTTTTAAAGCATGGAATTCTTAATTCCTTACAAAGATATATATATATATATATATTTTTCTTTTGATTGACAAATGTTAGTTGTTAGTTTAGCACTTATGGGAGAAAATCTCCCCCCCTTGACAAAGTACCTAAGTGCTTGCACACTTTTAATTCAACCTACTAAGGAGGGAATTGAACCCATGACCTCCTTGGGACTAAGCCCTAAGGAAGGTATAGTGGCCAACTAGGTTAGGCCTAATTGGTTATATATATATATATATATATATTTTGTTTCTTAAGAAGAATCATTTTGTCTCTTCTCTTTATTTAATTGATTGAAAATCACAATCTCGTTATCTTTAATATTATTGAAGAAATAGCATATTAGTGTACCTAAGTATTGTTTTGTAATTTAATTAGTTTAGTTACTTTGTAATATTAATAGGGGTTTATTATATGGGAGCAACTTACATCCAGTCCTTAATCAGATTGGACGGTACTGTTCGGCCCATGAGAGCCCACCACGGGTCCCGTTTTGATAATTCAAATAGTTCAATGTGTAGAACTCGTCAAGTACTATATGGCTGCAAAAAATCACGTTGATCGGATATCGATAACTATCTCATCTTATCAATTTTTTGTCAACCGTTAATTTGTTCACTGTCCATTTTTTTTATACAAAATTGATTTGATCACATAGCTATCGATATCCGATCAACGTGATTTTTTATAGGCATATAGTACTTGACGAGTTCTACACATTGAACGGTTCGGATTATCAAAACGGGACCTGTGGTGGGCCCCCACGGGCCGAACAGTACCCGTCCAGTCTGATTAAGGATTTGAGGCAAGCTTCTCCCTTATTATATTGTCAAATAATCTACTTAGTTTCTGAATTATCAATTGAGTCTATTCTGCCCCTAAAGTATATAAATCAAAGTCTATTTAGTCCCTAGATTACCGATTGAATCTATTATGTCCCTAAAATATTTAATTCAAACCTATGTAGTTCCTGAAAGGATTACAAAAATAAAATATAAATCCATAAATATTACAAATTATAAAAAAGCCTATCTAATTACAATTTTACTGCAGAAAAATTTTAAAATTTTATTTTGTTTTTATAAAGTGTTTTATTTTGTTGTTTGTATAAATTAGTATTAGAGTCTGATTTCTTAGTTTTGACAATAAAATTATATGATTATTAAATATACTGAAAAATGTGAATTAAATAATTTAAATAATAACACTTCGCTATAAATAATAATAGAACAAAATAATATATTAATTAAGTTATAAAAAAACTTAGTGAAAATTTTAAAAAATCAATTAAAAATTATAAACGAAATTTGACATATAATACTAGATAAAGGCAAGCATGAAGCCATTGTAGAAGATAAACAAGAAAATACTATAGATGATTACCTTACCCTTATAAAGGAAATTCACCGTAAGAACTGACACCCACTTTTAAAGACGGAATAAAAATTTAAGATTTTTGTATAATAAAATTTTAATCAAATGGAGTCTTTTACTAATTTATAATACTTATGAGCTTATATTTTATTTTTGTAATCCTTCAGTGACTAAATATATTTTAATTAAATACTTAAAGAATTTAATAGATTCAATCGATAGTTTAAGGATTAAATAGACTTTGATTTATACATACTTTAGGAACTGAGTAGACTCAATCGATAGTTAAAGGACTAAAAGTAGACAATTTGGTGATAGTTTAGGAGTAGAAAGTGTAAGGCAGAGCCCCCCCCATTGGAAGGCATTGTTTGGGTTCCATTTCTATAATCCGAATAGTTCATGTTGTAAGACACTTCTTGTATTTCATCCACACACAAAATTAGATTGATCCGATAACTGTAACTTGTTTAATTTATCACGGTTTTCACGGGAAAAAAAAATGGACGATAATTATATTTTAAAAAATAAATCATACATTTTTTAGTGATAAACATAATAAATTAAACAAGTTACAGTTATTGGATCAATCTAATTTTATTTTTTTTATGGATGAAATACACGAAATACCCAACAAAATAAACGGTTTGGATCATCGAAACGAAGCCCGTGGTAGGCCCTATGGGCCCAAATAGCACCCTCCAGTATGATATTTCAGTATATTTATAGTAGACAAGTGAAAATTTATTTTGATAAGTATTCTAGAATTAAAAATAGGGTAAACTACTAATAGGTCTTAATAGTTGGACTTAATTCCCATCAAGTCCTATTGAAAATAAGTTCTAATAAAATCGTCGCTAAAAATAATTTTTTGTGACCATTTTTTACATAAGTCGTTGTAATTAGTAACTTTTTTTTGTTATAATTTTTATAAATTGTCGCTAAAACTTACAATTAGCGATATTTTTCTGTGAAGAATTTTTCAAATTATTGTTGTATAGCGATTCTGGTTTAGACCCGACCCATTTGATATTCTAGATTCAGATTTCTTAGTTTTGTATGGTTGTTCTTGTCTTATCCCTTTTTTTTCCCTCCTTGAGTTTGGCTGTCAAATTGTGTTGGTTGTGTTTGGAACAGGTTGGTACATTGTTTTTCAAAAACCTTGTTGCCCAGAATTTTGCTTTTACGCTTGAGCATCACTTTTTGGGCTCGAGCGACCTTTGTGAACTCTTCGTACTTTTGCAGGCCTGCAAAACTACTGGGAGAGTGTATTCTACGCTCGAGTGGTCATGCGCTCAAACGGCCATTCTTGCGCTCAAGCAATGGTCTTTGTAGACACCTCATTTTTGACCGCCTTTAAGACTTAGGCGCCTCAGGTTGAATACTCGATGATGAAATACTACGCTGTACAATTGTTCAAATTTCTCAGCAAAAAGGCTTCGATTTTCCAACTCTAGAACCTAGAACCTTGCACTTCCTTTGGACCAAAACCTAATTTTTTTTTTCTAGCCCGACCCCCAGAGACCTGCTGGCCAACAGGTGGTCGGCTGGCCAAAAATTGGTGGCCGGTCATCCCCTACCTGGCCAGCCAGCCAGGTTTCCCGGCAGAACATATATTTGTTGCCAGCTTTCCCCCCATGTGCATCCACTACACCAGTTGGCTCAATATAGATATTTCCGAGATAATAACCTCTTTTTCTATATATACTTGACCATACCTTATATTTTTAGGTTAGAAAAAATTACCAAAGCTCCAAAACTTGCCAATCACTCTCTCTCTCTCTATCTTGCAACCTACATACACCCTACATATACTTTCTAAACCAAATGTTTGAGGCTCCTTGCTGAGGTTTTTGAGCTAAAATTTCAGCTCTTGAGGGTAATCACTTGTTGGTTTATGAATCAAAGAGTAACCTCTCTTCAAGAGGTATAACTTCTACCTTCTTTACACTATTTTTTCCCTCTCTTTCCTTGCTATTTTTATACTGTTTTTGGACTGTCTTTATGGGCTGAAACTTGTGACTTAAAGCTACCAAAGGTGGAGGGGTTAAACCTTGTTCTCTAAGCTTTTGTCATTGTGTTTCCCACTTCTTTCTAAACTTTTGGCCCCTGATTTTCAGAGTTTTAAAAGGCTAAAATATGTGGTTTTGAGGTCCAAAAAGTGGAGGGGTTACCCACCCCTCCTTAGGCTTGCTTACTAGTTTCAATTCTCTCCCATTTTGCTTACTTTTTTTCGCTTTTTCAACTCAATTCTAGCACTGTGTTTACTCATTTTAGGATTGTTTTAATGTGTTTATTTCATTTATGCTTTGCATAGTATGTTTGTAATGTTGCAGTCCTCATAAGTTTGGTGATTTAAGCTTTAGACACCAACCTATTTAAGTTGATAGCTTTTATTTTCATAGTTTTCATACATATACTCTCACTTGTAATACTCATCTCTGCAACCTCCCTCATTTCTTTATTTTATTTTATTTATTTATTTATTTTTTTAAGAGTCGTCTCAAACGAATTGTTGTTTAAGGCATGCCAAAGAGACCTTCCATGCTTAATGGTTTAATCTTTTCGAATATTTATTACCAAGACATTACATCTCTCTCATGCCAAGAACAACTCCTTGTTTGACACTGCTCTTCATTAATGAACATAACTCTTACTCTTTGGACTAAAATGATTAAAGAATGGAAATGTAATAAAAAGGGCTAATCAAATTAGACTAAAATAGCAACAAGAGTAATAAAATTGGTTTGGGTTCAATCGGACGTTAATTGAACTTATTGCGTCTCGAGTCAGTAGTGATGTTAATGATTCAAGAAGCAATGTCTACCACTTCCCTAGAGAGGTAACTCCATGATAGGGAGGAGGTTTTGTTGGTCTTTTATTTCCATTTATTGAGACTTTGTCTCATCGATTCATAGATCATCATGCAACGAATTTGCGTCAATTGATGGTTTGCGAATCAAGTTTACTCCTCCCTTGATCTGTTTCATGATACGGAGAGGTAGAGAGGACAAATATCCCCTCGGAACCACTCTATTTGTGCTCTTTTTCCTTTCTGTTGTAGTAGGGCAGACCCCTCAAAACAGTGGTCGGCCAGCCACCTGTCCATCCAACCGACCACCTTTTAAGGCCGACCGACCACTTTATTTTATCCAGACAGTACCATTTTCATGGCAGAACAGAGCAGAGATTGGGGTGAAAACAAATTATTTTTCTAACTGTAAAACAGAATAGTTCTAGTAGCAAAACAAAGGTATTTTCAGGTAGATGTTCTCGTTCATGCATACACGAGTCTCTACTTCCGATGGCTCGTGAAGTTAATGCTAATTAGTAGATTTATTTGAAATTTGTAATAGCTAATTTATTAATTAGTTAAATTCCTTTGAATTTGTAATAGCTAGTTACTTAGTTAATTAATTTCGAGTTGTAATTAATTAATTAGTGTGGCTCGGCTTTTTCGCACCTCCTTTCAGAAGGCGAATAGCCCTACAGTTCGGACTCCGGCGGTTCTGAATCTAATATCACAAGTGCAATGTGAAATTGATAAACACCAAAGAGTCCAAATCCGGCAAATCGTTTGGAAAATTGATTTTGAATCAAAAATGCCAAAATTGGACTGCTTTGTTAGATATAGAGCCGCAACCTAAATATTTTATTTTTGGAAAAATTTAGGAAACCCATGACTCGTGCCAAAGGCCACGTGTCCATCATCACCAAGATTATCTCGGCTCAGGAACTTTGGTACGAGAGGGGAAGGTCATGAATTGAGCAGCCCCGTTCGCCCGATCAAAAATCAGCCTCTACTAATCATGATATGAATCTTATCAACATTATATGCTCTTTTTCCGGTTCATTAGGCTAGCATTATTATGTGATGCTCATACACAAGTATAGACTAAATCGCAAGAATTGGAACATTTGATTCATGTTTGTTTTGAAAATTGTTTCGAAATATGTAAAAAGTGATCATACATGAACATTACTCAAATTATTTCAATTCAAGCAATAAGCCTTCATCCATAGACATACAAGCAGTTTATCAATTAAGCATTTAGCCTCATGGCAAGCATGCTAGACATGGCAACAAGCACACTCATGCAATTATGCTAAAGCTAATAAAAGCTTACCTAGTACTCTAAGCCAAAAGAAAAATGAGTTAGAAAAATGCATGATCCTAACTTATGCAATATGACTCATGCAACACATGCGATGTGCAATCTAAATAGGCTCGGCTACTTAACATGACATATGAATTAATTAAATAGCATGCGGTCTAAGCACGTATTCAAAGAAGTATTGAACTAACAATGCAGTTAGAATGATGCGTTGAGCCTCGGTGCATACAATACAAATGGATGCAAACATGGAGAATGCTAATTGAAACATGATGTCCTTAAACTAACCATCGTAAGCAATTAAATAAAAGGGATAAAGACGTGGGGTTGGAAGACATACACATTATTACATTGCGCTCTCACGAAGGAGGGTCTGAATGAATAAATAAGCTAACTAGCTAACAAATTAAAGCTAAAGCTAATTAAGCTAATTATTACAAATCGAAATGAATAAACTAGTTAACTAACTAATTAAATAATTACAATACAAGTGCAATTAAAATAAGTAATTAAACTAAACAACTAACTACTACGCCTCGAGAAACGAGAGATGTTCATGCGCATGCTCGGTTTCCACCTTAAAAGACCACCGTTTTGCTTCTGGAGAGCCTCTGTTGCATAATAGAACATACATACTGTTGCCCACTTCCAAAATAACTCTGCTCTGCCAAAGGAACACACTGCTGAATTTTGCATCAGTGGCCGGCCGGCCAGAGATGAGTGTTGCCGGTTACCAGTGATGGCCAACTGGCCATCAAAGGTGGTGTGCCAGCTACCTGCCGGGCATGGATAGTGGTGTGCCGACCACTACTACCCAATTCTCCTTGCTGTAACAGAGGACAAACAGAGCATATACAGGGTATTTCAAGGGTTTGTTTGCACAACTTACCCCTCATTTTCATGAGCAAATCAAAGGAGTAGCAAGTTCGGTTCACAAACCATCAATGGATGCAATTTCATTGCATGATGGCTTATGAAACCAAGTGTGCAAATTCAATAAATGCAAAACAAGACACAAACCTCCTCCCTTTGATGAATGATCAAGAGAAGTGGTGACCTTGGAACCTTGAATCATTTCATCACTAATGAGTATGAAATGGTTCAAGTTTCCGTGTGTTTAATTAACATCCGATTGAACACAACCAAATTATTATCTTGCTCACTTTTAATTCCAAGTTTTAGTTACTCCATTTTAGTTACCTTTCCATCCTTTAATTAATTGAGCCCAAAGGGTGAGGTTAAGTCCTCTAATGGAAAAAAGGCTCAAACCAAAAGTTGTTCTAGGCATGAAAGAGACATCATACCATTAGTAATGAACCCCTGAAGGGATTAAACCATTAAGCATGACACCTCAATCTCATGCTTTCAACAAACAAGTAGTTTGAACTACTTTCAAAGCAAAACAAAAGCCAAGAAATGAGGGAGGTTGCAGAGATTATTAGTGCTAAAAATGAGTGAGAAAAGCATAAATAAATGCTATCAACTCAAAGGAGAAGGTGTTTAAGGCCTAGAACACCAAACTCATGAGGACTATTACACTACAAGCATGCAAAACAAAGCTTAAATGCAACTAACAACCCAAAACAGTCTAAAATATGCCCTAAAACATGCTGGAATTGAGCTAAAAAAGTCTAGATTAATATGCTAAAACATGGCACAAACTAGGCTATCAAGCAAGACACAAGGAGGGGAGGCTATCCCTTTCAAATTTGGACTTCAAAACATGATTTTGGCCACAGAAACAGCTCTAAAAATCAGTGTTTAAAAGCTTGGAAAAAGATAGTAAAAGGGTGGAAGCACAAGGGATACGGCCTCCAAAACAAGGTATAAAGAAGGGTAAACCACCCCTCAACCTTTAATGGCTTTAGGACCCAAGTTTCAGCCCAAAAATACATAAGTTTTATAGCCCAAAATCAGTTGGAAAACAACAAGTACAACAATAGAAAAAGCAAGTAAAAGGACAAAGTTTTATACCTCTTGAAGAGAAGAGGCAATTCAAGCAACAAGACCAAGCAAACAAAACCCTCTAGAGTTCAAACCAAGCTCAAAGATACCTCAGCTCAAAGATGAGAAGATTTGGTTAAGGGTGTATGGGTAAATAATAAGGAATTGTAGGCAAAAGTGTAGAGATTTGGTAGAGAGAGAGAGAGAGAGAGAATTGTAGAGAGAGAGGAAAATTTTTGATCTCGAAATTTTCTAACCTTAAAACATGATATAGAAAACATGATTTCTCTACAAGGATATCCAGCCCTACACGTGGGTGCAGATGCATGCATCTGTACAAACATCTGTTATAAAATATCTGCAAAAGAAACTGGTGGTCGGCCAGTCATTGCCAAAAAATGATAGCCGGCAGCCCAACAAGGTGGCCGGTAAGCCACCAGAAGCTGCAGGCTTGAAAAACACATGATTTGGTCCAAAAACAGGACAACAGATGTGCAGGGTTTGAAAGGCTCAAAGCTACGACTTTTCATTGAGGACTTCGAGCACTTGATGAGCATATACGTTCATCATCGAGCATGCATGCAATGGTGTCCAAGTCGTAAGAGTCGTAAAAAATGGGGTGTCTACAATTAGATTCATTCAATTTGTAATAATTAGTTAGTGTAGCTAATTTATTTGATGTTGTAATAATTAGCTAAATTAGGACATTCATTTGAACCCTCTTGTATGAGGGTAAACTTGTAATATTGTGTATGTTTTCTAATCCCCATTTCTTTCTCCCTTTTATTTACGTGCTTATAATGGTAGCATCATGCTTTATATTTTCATGTCATTGCCATGACTTATATCCACTTTTGCATGCATAAGGGTTTGGCTCATCATACTAATCAGTGTCAATTTCAAATTCCTTACTCGAATATGTGTTTTATCGTATGTCTTGAATTGACTCACATGCCATACTAGTAGCCGAGCCTATTAATTGCATGTTGTATGTGTTGCATTAGTCATTTTGCATCGTTAGGATCATGCATTGTTTCTAACTATTTTCTTTCTTTTGGCTCGTCTCGGCTATTTGGGGTAAGCATTTTTTCACTTTAGCATATTGCATGCGCAATTGTTACCATGTCAGCCATGATTACCATGAGGCTAAGTGCTTAGTTGATATACATGTTTGAATGCCTGTGGATGAAGGCTTTTTCGCTTAAGTTGGGATAATTTGATTAATGTACATATGAGATCACTTTTTCAAGTGGCACATATTCAAACAATTTTGAAAACGAACATGAAATCAAAACTTTGCAAATTGGGCGAATTAGTCTATACTTGTGTGCATTACATAGTAAAGATAGCATAATAATCGGAACAAGTGCATATAATGTACATAAAAATCACATCATGATTAGTAGAGGCGGATCTTTGAGCGGATGAGTGGGGTGCTCCATTCATGACCTTCCCCTCTCATACCTAAGTTCCCGAACTGAGATAATTTGGTGATAACGGACATGTGGCCTTTGACACGAGTCATAGGTTTCCTAAGTTTTCCAAAAATATTTAGGTGGCGACTCTGAAATCTGGCAATACAGTCCATTTTTGGCATTTTTTATTCAAAATTGATTTTTTAAAAGATTTGTCAGATTTGGACTCATTTGTGTTTATTTATTTCACATTGTACTTGTGAAATTAGATTCAAAACCACGGGAGTCCGAATTATAGTGCTATTGTATCCGGGGAGACTAAACCCCTCCGAGGAGCACGAAAAGCAAGCTACAGTCTTCTGTTTGTAAAACTACTAGACTACTAGAAGTGTGTACTCTACGCTCGAGCGCCACTTCCTGTGCTCGAGCGATAACATCCTTTTCCATTGTGTCTTGGCGCTCGAGCGTCGCTTCTTGTGCTCGAACGGAAATCATTTTTGTGTCTGGACGTTCGAGCGTCACTTCTTGCGCTTGAGCGGACTGTGCATATATCAGTTCGTAATTGTCACTTTTTTTTTTATCACTTTTTCATCTCTCTCTCTCTCTAAAACACTTCAAAACCCTAAATCTAGAGCTCCGCTCTCTAGAACTTGCTCTTTCTCTACAAATACACTAAGATTTACCCATTTCTCCACCCTTGTCACGCCCCAAAATTTGGACAATTAAATATTAAATTAGGATTAAACTCAATCAATATTCCATCATCCAAATTCTAAGGGTGAAACAAAATCTAAATGTTCTCGTCTCCATAAGTTTTAAATAAATTCGATGCTAAAAAAAAAAAAATACAAGGGATAAAAAAAAAACTTAACAAATACCAACCAAACTATCCATAATAAATTCATAATTATCTAATACTCTCCAACATTAAAGTATCATTCAACAACTGTCAAAACAATCTTAAATAATGTAAAGTTGGACACAATGCCAAATTAATCAAAATACTAAGGGCATAAAAATATATATATATATACATAAACTAATATCAACCCTAGCTCAAGAAAACAAAGAGTCAAAGGACATGTCAACCAACTATAGTTATTTTTCGTCAACCACCGACCCGTAGCCCCAACTAATCCTGTAAAGGAAGCTCAGCTGTGCTCAAATTAAACACACCTAAAATGCCAAGAGATAAAACGGGCCAGTATACAAGTATACTGGTATGAGTACAAGATTTGACACCCACGTGTCCACCAGACTCAAACAAAAAGTATAGTTAATTCTTGTTACGAGATAAGACAAGTAGTTCTACTCGCACCGAGACGAAGGGGTAGTTTTCCGAGATACGGTGGTATTTAGTTTTTTGCCCGTACACAACTAAATATAAATTGAGTATAAAATAAACAAAATAAAAATAAAAATATGGTGGGTCAGCCTTGCATAAAAAGCTAGTAAGACCTACCATTCTGAAAAAAATAAAGTTAATATAATTTAATCATAAGTAACTTGCTGAAGAAGTATAAAAATGCACAGTTTCATGCTTAAATAATTCGAATTGACCAAAATTCAAAGAACAAAAGTTGTACAGAATCAAATTTACTTAAAGGCATCGTGAACAAATGTAGTAGAAACGGAACAGTTGAGAGAAAAGCTTGATAGAAGAACCTAGACGGAATTCAACCAAAAAATCTGAAGCTGAAAACGAAACGCAACTGCCCTAAGATAATTTTTTTTGGAAAAGTTCAAAACATGAAAAGTGTTCAGAATAATATTTTACTTCATTTTACACAAAATCAATAAAAATGAGCTCGTTTCATGGGTTAAAACAGCATCTACAATCTGCATTGCTAAAATGAATAAAAATTATTGTAACCAAGATCGACCTATTATAAGTTCTAATCGATCTTTTTAGTACAAAGTTAAAATACAAAAGTTGTCTAGAATTACATATACATGTCTCTGCCCAAACTTCGTAATTTATCAAGATCGTTTACTATTTTTCCGAGATGTACAAATCAAGCAATTCAAATATATCAAAAATTCATATTTAATTCTTTGTATCTGAACTTCACCACTTGGCCTTCACTTCTGGTCTAGGCACATATATCCCATGTGCTCTCGTATAACCTACCCACTCTAAACCAAACCTGCACAGGGATATGTAACGGTAACGCCCTCAAAAATAACCCAAAATAATATATAATCATGCATTATTATATTAAAACAATAATATAAATCCATCCATCAGAGTATTATGAATAAAAACATCAGAATAAATGCCCTACGGGCTTACATCTTGCCAAGCCAACACTTGGACACAATTTACTGAGTTCTAACTCAAAACAGATAAAGCCCTAGGCTTGAAAGATTACATTACAATGTCAAATAAACCAAATAAAATAAACAAGTCTTCAAATTCAATTCCTCACAAGCTAAGTCCTTGGAGGGAGTGAACCACCTGAACCTGAAAAAAATTCCCATATAGGGTGAGCCACAGCCCAGTAGAGAAATACTAAACCAAGCATAAGAATAACTAAAGCATTAGCATCTGATACATGGTTAACACACTATAATCAAGTTACAATATTCATGACACGAATGTCTACACTGCCTATGACACATTGTCTATGGCACATTTTACTTTCCACTTATGGCTCAGAACCTGGCCAAATAACTCAACGGGGTTTCATCTTTTATTAACAATACTTCCAATTCAACAGGAATAACAATCAAGTTAGACCTAACCATAACAAATACACAAGTTGGTATTGTATCAATCATAACCATTCACTTCCTTCCATACTTCCCAACTGATACACATTTTAGTGATGTATCATATCAACAATAAATAGAAATATATCTATTAATCAATAAGCACACATAAGAGTGATGCTACTGGAGTCCATCCCTATCTCCTCCCAATAAATCCGGTTTAGAGGTCCATCCCCTATCTTCCCCTAAACCGTGGAGTTCATCCCCTATCTCCTCCAAAACCAATGCATATGCAATAAAACACACAATTGCCATATACAACACATAATTAATACACAAATGTTTTGTATTAACTCAACAGTCAAACAATTGACTCAATTCCAGTTATACCTAAGCCGCATGCAAGGTCTACAACAATCAATGGCTATCCTCCACCGATAGCCCCAAACAGTTATTTCTAAACAAGAAATAAATACATCAATGAATGTAAATTTAACATTCCAATTCCATGAATTAAACCAAATTCCACATTATTCCTTTAAATTATTATACAAATTAATCTAAACTAAACTCTAAGGTTTTCTTCCAAAAATTACCAAACTACCCCCAAACCAAAATTACCAAACTACTACCCCAAACTACCAACCCACACTACCCCCACATACCAAAATACCAACACTTAAGATTAAAGCGTATAAATGGAGTAGGAAATCCCTACCTCGATATATAACTCAGAAAGAAGAAGAAGGAGATGATGCCCAACTTCAAAGTGCTCCAAACACACGAATTTCTCAGATTAAATGAAAGCCCTCACTCCCCTCTATCTTATTTGTAAAGCAACTAGGGCAAAAACCCACCCTAACTAGATCAAACCTAGGAGAGGAAGGTGTTTAGAGAAAGAGAGAATCGGAAATTAGGGTTTTTGGATCAAAAGGGGCTGAAAAAACTGTTTTAAAATACGCTGCTGCGTGCGTATTTATACCTGATAGGCTCGCTCGAGCGAAGACCTGGTCGCTCGAGCGACCAGACACAGAAAATCCTCGCTCGAGCGAAGAAATGCTCGCTCGAGCGAATAACAAACCCAGCTCGCTCGAGCGAAGAAAGCTCGCTCGAGCCCACAAACACTGCTTTCAGGTCTAAGTACTGGACGCGAAGCTCGCTCGAGCGAAGGGACCCTGGCTCGAGCGAAGGACCAAAATCAAAGACCTCGCTCGAGCGAAGAAGAGCTCGCTCGAGCGACCAACCCAAAAACTGAACATGAACTCTTGGTTTCAAAACCCAACCAACCTGTAAACAACCTGCCCAACAAATCCTATAACTCAAAACTGAAGAATTAAAGGACAACAACAACAATATGATAATATAATCTACGGAACATAAGTCCGGATACAATAATCAAATGGGAAAAGACCGGGGTCGCTATAACCTCCCCCCCTTAAAAGAATTTCGTCCCCGAAATTAAGCATAAGTTTGTAAAAACAAGTTTTTCTCAATTCCCAATGATATCATAAAGCAATAAACACAATCTTGACCCAATACCGGTCACTTCATCTCTAATCAAGAGGCATCTCACAATATGTATAAATCAACATATATTCAACTTGCATCAATATTATGCATTAATCTTTTCAATGTTAACAATTTCCATATCATATTCAATCTCATGATATAAATAACACATTCAATATATAAATGTTATACTCCACTTCCATAAAAAGGCAAGTTTCAAAATGTTAACATTAAACCAAAACATTCTCAATGTTTTCCAACTTAAGACATATATATATAAAGTTCTTAAGTTCAACAATATTAAAAATCTAAATACAAGATTACAAATCAGTAAACAAGTCCGGATATTTCTCACGGACTTCCAACTCACGTTCCCAAGTGGCTTCCTCCACTCCGTGATGCTTCCACAAAACTTTCACCAAAGGGATGGTCTTGCCTCGCAAAACTTGATCCCGCCTATCCAAGACCCGTACCGGTCTCTCCTCATATGAGACATCCTCATCAACAACTAAATCAGTCCAATCCAGTACATGTGACGGATCTGGCTCATACTTCCGAAGCATACTCACATGAAACACGTCATGAACTCCGGATAACTGCGGTGGCAAAGCTAAACGATAAGCAGCCTCGCCAATCCTCTCAAGGATCTCAAAAGGCCCAATAAACCGAGGGGACAACTTCCCGCTCTTCCCAAACCTCATCAAACCTCGTTTGGGTGATATCTTCAGAAAGACATGATCACCCACCTCAAACAGTAAAGGTCTCCTCCTACGGTCGGCATAAGATTTCTGACGACTCTGTGCTGTAACAAGCCTCTTACGGATAAGCTCAACTTTCTCCGTCGTTTCCCTCACCAACTCCGGACCCAACAGAGGTGCATCACCCACCTCGGCCCAACAAACTGGAGATCTACACGGTCGGCCATACAAGGCCTCAAACGGTGCCATACCGATACTAGACTGAAAACTGTTGTTGTAGGCAAACTCCACTAAGGGCAAGTGCCTCTCCCACGACCCACTGAAATCGAGAACACAACCCCGAAGTATATCCTCAAGGATCTGAATAGTACGCTCGGACTGCCCGTCAGTCTGAGGATGATAAGCCGTGCTAAGGGTCAACTTAGTGCCTAAAGCACTCTGCAAACTCTGCCACAACCTGGCAGTAAAACGAGGATCTCTATCTGAGACGATCGTCACTGGGACCCCGTGCAACCTCACTATATCCCGGATATACAAGTCGGCAAGATGATCTACCGAATCTCTAACACGCATCGGAATGAAGTGCGCTGACTTTGTCAACCGGTCTACCACCACCCAAATAGCATCACTACCCCGCTGAGTCCTCGGAAGACCCACAACGAAGTCCATAGTGACATGCTCCCACTTCCACTCGGCAATAGGCAAGGGTTGCAACAAACCCGCTGGCCTCTGATGCTCGGCCTTCACTTGCTGACAAGTAAGGCACCTAGATACGAAAGCTGCCACATCTCTCTTCATACCCCGCCACCAGAAACTGGCGACCCAAATCCCGATACATCTTAGTACCTCCCGGATGCACCGCAAGGCGCGAATGATGAAACTCTCGGAGTACCTCCTCTCGGCAAGACTCCGGCACAAACAGACGGTCTCGGTATCTCACACTCAGGTCGGGATACACCGTCAAACCCTTTTCAACCTTCCCATTAGAAATCTTCTCTCGGAGAGATTCTACCTCAAGATCACCCCTCTGAGCCTCTAACACTCGAGTCACAAGTGTAGGCTGTGCAACAACAGAAAACAAGGCCGCAGCCTCTACGGATTCGCCCAGATGCAAATCAAACTCCCCAACTGCACCCAACATCTCCCACTCCCGGATGGCTATACTAGCTAAGTCACCAACAGATTTCCTACTAAGGGCATCGGCCACAACATTGGCCTTCCCCGGATGATAGTGCAACTCGAAGTCATAATCCTCAATGAACTCCATCCACCTCCTCTGCCTCAAATTCAAGTCTTTCTGTGTAAACAGATATTTCAGACTCTTATGATCCGAGAATACCTCGAACCTTCTCACCATAAAGATAATGCCTCCAAATCTTCAAGGCAAAAATCACAGCTGCTAATTCTAAGTCATGCGTAGGGTAATTCTTCTCGTGAATTTTCAACTGACGTGAACCATAGGCAACCACTTTCCCCTCTTGCATCAACACACAACCCAGACCCTCTCGTGAGGCATCACAATAAACTGCATAACCCAACCCTCTCTCCGGAATAATCAAAACCGGAGCGGTGGTCAATCTAACCTTCAACTCCTGAAACGACTTTTCACAAGTCTCACTCCATACAAATTTGACTCCCTTCCGAGTCAATCTAGTCAACGGTGAAGCTAACCTGGAGAAATCCTTCACAAACCGACGGTAATACCCAGCTAATCCCAGAAAACTGCGGATCTCAAACACACTCTTAGGCTGTGCCCAATCTTGCACTGCCTCAGTCTTGGATGTATCAACAGACACCCCTTCCCCAGAAACGACATGGCCTAAGAACTTCACCTCTTCTAGCCAGAACTCACACTTCCCGAACTTAGCATAAAGCTTATGGGCTCTAAGTAACTCTAGCACCACTCTCAAGTGTTCCTCGTGCTCCTCCTCTGAAGGTGAATAAATCAAAATGTCGTCCACGAAGACGACCACAAAACGATCCAAGAATTCCCGGAAGATCCGGTTCATCAAATCCATAAACACTGCCGGTGCATTGGTGAGCCCGAATGGCATCACCAGAAACTCATAATGGCCATACCGCGTACGGAATGCCGTCTTCGGAATATCCTCCTCCCTGACCCTCAACTGGTGGTAACCCGATCTCAAATCTATCTTAGAGAAACAACGGGAACCCTTCAACTGGTCAAACAAATCATCAATACGGGGCATAGGATACTTATTCTTAACTGTAGCCCGATTCAACTTACGGTAATCTATACAC
Organism: Camellia japonica; assembly: GCA_030407325.1. Taxonomy (NCBI): domain Eukaryota; kingdom Viridiplantae; phylum Streptophyta; class Magnoliopsida; order Ericales; family Theaceae; genus Camellia; species Camellia japonica. The sequence goes on along the minus strand of JAPPVO010000016.1, from coordinate 63,729,209 downwards.
AACCTCAAAGCACCACCTTTCTTCTTAGCAAAGAGGGCCGGTGCTCCCCACGGCGAAACACTAGGACGGATATAGCCCTTATCTAACAACTCCTGGAGTTGAATCTTCAACTCAACTAACTCGGCTGGAGCAAAACGGTAAGGTGCCATAGAAATCGGCGCCGTGCCGGGCACTAAATCAATAGAGAACTCAATCTCTCGCTGAGGTGGCAAACTAACAAGATCCTCGGGAAAAACGTCCGAATACTCACAGACCACCCTCGGCAACACAATCTGGGTCTCATCACCCTCACTAATCGAAAGACTAGCAAGCAGACCACTAAGCTCACTCCGCCCTCGCGGATCATACCCCGGTGGCAAAACACTACCAACTCGGTCCCCCAGAAAACGAAAACACTCTCCCCGTTCACGGTACAACAAGTGACCCTCTGACGGTAGCAATCAATAACTGCCGGTATGACGACAACCAATCCATACCCAAAATAACATCAAAGCCCTTCATGGGCATAACTACAAAAGAGAAAGGGATTCTATGATCATCGACCTCTATATCACAACCCCTAACACCTTGTTTCAAAATCAATTCACCCCCAAGAGGCGATACTACACAAATAGGAGATGCTAACTGAGCTAACTCCAACTCCAAAATAGATGCAAATGCAGCAGACACAAAGGAATGAGATGCACCCGTATCAATCAGAACACTAGCAACTGAATTGCAAAACAAGAAGGTACCTCTCACAACAGACGGAGCCGGTACTAGATCCTGCGCGGTAACAGCATACACGCGCCCAGACGACCTCTGATCAACCTGCTCACCCCTCGGAGCAGTAGACTGTTGCACAGACTGGGACGAAGAAGCCCCCTGATTGGCCCTCGAGGCCTGACCCGACTGAGCTGGCTGCTGACCCTGAGTCTGCCTCAAACTAGATGCACCAGATGTGCCACCCAACTGAGGGCAAAACCTCTTCATGTGCCCCGGCTGACCGCACTGAAAACAAGAGAGCGGCTGACCTCTACTCAGACTCTGGCTCTGAGATCGAGCCGAAGAAGATGCTGCTCTCTGAACTCCTCCCCTCTGAGGACAAACTGGAGACTTGTGACCCAGCTGGCCACACTTGAAGCAAGTGATGTCTCCCTGACTGCCTTTCCCTGAACTAGCACTCGGCACAGGAAAAGTAGACCTAGAGAAGCTACTCTGAGGCTGCTGAGGAGTGAAACCTCTCTGCCTCCTGCCATCGCCCTGACCATCCTGACTCCTCTTGGAGCCTTTCTGCCCTACTTCCTCCTCCCGCATCGCAATCTCAGTATGAGCTGCTGCATCAACCAAACGCCCAAAATCCCTAATCATAGTCGGCACCATTCTCAATTTGAGGCCGCGCCTCAACTTCTTCTCGAACTCTATACACCGACGTTCCTCGGACGCCACTAACTCAGGTGCGAACCTGGACAAACTAGTAAATAAGGCCTCAAACTCAGCCACTGATGAACTATTCTGCTTCAGCTGGCAGAACTGATCTCTCAACGTCTCCTGAACAGCTGGAGACAGGTACTTCTCCTGAAAAGCATTCACAAACGCCTCCCATGTACCTCCAACACGAGCCTTAATGAATTTCCACCACTGACCCGCATCCCCTTTCAGCTGGAAAGATGCCAAGGTCACCTTCAACCCTCGTCTTCGATGCCAAGCATCTCAAACGTTTTCGTTGTCTGTTCGAGCCATTCGTCTGCCTTAAGCGGCTCGCTAGGATCACCTACAAACACGTCCGGTTGAGACCGGAAAAACTCCCTCTTCAGAAAAGAAGGCCCTGCATCTGCAGCAACTACCGGGGCTGGAACTACCTGGGCTGGATTCGCAGCCCTCAGAATGTCAACTGATGCCTGAAATGCCCCTGCTATCTCTTGGGCCAAAGCGCCCAAAAACGGCTGTCCTACTGGCTCGGCCACATTGGCCTGGCCAACACCCTCCTGAACTGCCGGAATCTCCTCCGGTATAGGCACTTCCTGCCTAGCCTGTCTACCGCGCCTACCGCGACCTCGTCCTCGTCCTGACATCCTATTAAAGGAAACAAAGACGTTAGCACATTAATAAATGTGCCGAAGTTAAACACTCACGTCCTAATGCATTGGACAACAATAAATCACACCACGTAAGCACATAATCACATAAGCACCTACGAATTTCATTCCTGGATAATGATAGTCCCAAAGGGTTACTATAGTTCCGGTTGGAAGCAGCATTGATCAAGTGCCTTTCCAACAAGACTACTAGAAACTCAAGGATCCAATCAATATCTAGAAACTACATTCCATACCCACATAATCACATAAACATGTTATCATATAAGCATGCAATCATTACACTAAGTCTCTATCAAACGAGACGAACCCATTGTGATACTAATCACTTCCCACGTACCCAAAGTATTCAAACCCGGTACGCTCTGATACCAAGTTGTAACGCCCTCAAAATAAACCCAAAATAAAAATATAATCATGCATTATTATATTAAAACAATAATATAAATCCATCCATCAGAGTATTATGAAATAAACATCAGAATAAATGCCCTACGGGCTTACATCTTGCCAAGCCAACACTTGGACACAATTTACTGAGTTCTAACTCAAAACAGATAAAGCCCTAGGCTTGAAAGATTACAATGTTCAAAAAAACCAATAAATAAAACAAGTCTTCAAATTCAATTCCTCACAAGCTAAGTCCTTGGAGGGAGTGAACCACCTGAACCTGAAAAATAAAGTTCCCATATAGGGTGAGCCACAGCCCAGTAGAGAAATACTAAACCAAGCATAAGCAATAACTAAAGCATTAGCATCTGATACATGGTTAACACACTATAATCAAGTTACAATATTCATGACACGAATGTCTACACTGCCTATGACACATTGTCTATGGCATTTTTACTTTCCACTTATGGCTCAGAACCTGGCCAAATAACTCAACGGGGTTTCATCTTTTATTACAATACTTCCAATTCAACAGGAATAACAATTCAAGTTAGACCTAACCATAACAAATACACAAGTTGGTATTGTATCAATCATAACCAATTCACTTCCATACTTCCCAACTGATACACATTTTAGTGATGTATCATATCAACAATAAATAGAAATATATCTATTAATCAATAAGCACACATAAGAGTGATGCTACTGGAGTCCATCCCCTATCTCCTCCCAATAAATCCGGTTTAGAGGTCCATCCCCTATCTTCCCCTAAACCGTGGAGTTCATCCCCTATCTCCTCCAAAACCAATGCATATGCAATAAAACACACAATTGCCATATACAACAACTTTAATTATACACAAATGTTTTGTATTAACTCAACAGTCAAACAATTGACTCAATTCCAGTTATACCTAGCCGCATGCAAGGTCTACAACAATCAATGGCTATCCTCCACCGATAGCCCAAAACAGTTATTCAAACAAGAAATAATACATCAATGAATGTAAATTTAACATTCCCAATTCCATGAATTAAACCAAAATTCCACATTATTCCTTTAAATTATTATACAAATTAATCTAAACTAAAACTCTAAGGTTTCTTCCAAAATTACCAAACTACCCACATACCAAAATTACCAAACTACCCCACATACCAAAAATACTAACACTTAAGATTAAAGCGTATAAATGGAGTAGGAAATCCCTACCTCGAATATATAACTCAGAAAGAAGAAGAAGGAGATGATGCCCAACTTCAAAATGCTCCAAACCACGAATTCTCAGATAAATGAAAGCCCTCACTCCCCTCTATCTTATTTGTAAAGCAACTAGGGCAAAAACCACCCTAACTAGATCAAACTAGCGAGAGAGAGAAGGTGTTTAGAGAAAGAGAGAATTCGGAAATTAGGGTTTTTGGATCAAAAGGGCTGAAAAACTGTTTAAAATTACGCTGCTGCGTATTTATACCTGATAGGCTCGCTCGAGCGAAGACCTGGTCGCTCAAGCGACCAGACACATAAAATCTCGCTCGAGCGAAGAAATGCTCGCTCGAGCGAATAACAACCCAGCTCGCTCGAGCGAAGAAGAAAGCTCGCTCGAGCCCACAAACACTGCTTTCAGGTCTAAGTACTGGGCGGCGAAGCTCGCTCGAGCGAAGGGACCCTGTGGCTCGAGCGAAGAACCAAAACCAAAGACCTCGCTCGAGCGAAGAAGAGCTCGCTCGAGCGACCAAACCCAAAAAAACTGAACATGAACTCTTGGTTTCAAACCCAACCAACCTGTAAACAACATGCCCAACAAATCCTATAACTCAAAACTGAAGAATTAAAGGACAACAACAACAACAATATGATAATATAATCTACGGAACATAAGTCCGGATACAATAATCAAATGGGAAAAGACCGGGGTCGCTATAGATATCGTCCCTAGTTTGACCCACACTCGTGGATGGTTATTATATATGTACACACATAAATCAAAGTACTCGTCTACTCCTGAGAACGAGGCAACAATATATATATATACACAATCCCTCGTCTACTCATGAGAACAAACATAACAATCCAAGTCTAAGGTATTCAAATATCTCATAATCCTCACTTTTTTTTCTATACACTCTTCTCAACAACGCTCAAATAAAATAACAATCCATGGAGTCATGATGGAGTATTCGAAAGTTATCTATAGGTTCCAAGTTTATTTTAATTTCATATAACCAAGAGTGTGATTATAATCATAAAATAAATACATATAAAAATTCTAAACCTTGCATATACAACTAATCAAAATAATTAAAATCAATCCATCATCTGCATGTAAATACAATATCAAATCAACATCAAATAAATAAATAATAACAACACAATAAACAAAAATCAATGAAAAGTGGGTTTAACTCACAATATTTTTTGAAGATCAAAGAATCACTTGAACAATTAATAAAGCCACCAAAATAAAACCCTAACCCTTTTTTTTTTCTCCACTCCCCTTTCCCGCTGTCCCGTTTGATTTCTCACGGCATCTCTCTCTCTCTCGACTACCACAAAACCCTCTCTCTCTCTCTCTCTCGCCTCTTATGTTGATAACCTAATAACAATATTATATATTATATTTATTATTAAATAATTACAACATATATAAATATGCTTTATAAAATCATAAATGTAACACCTTTTTTTATACATATTAAATATAAATATTTGGATTATTATAATTATATATAATTAAATACCAAATTAAATTCTCAAGTAGCCACACATTAATAAAGTCCAAAAAATAAATAAGGTAATAATATAAATAATGACTTAAGAAAAATTAGGGTCGCTACAACCCTACTCTTTTTTTATAAAAAGGTAAAGCTCAATAGAGTTTTGTTTTCATCTGAATAAAGTTGAATTTCAGCTTCCTTGAGGTTTCTCCGCTCTCTCCTTGGTGTTCTAGCTTCGAGGTAGGGATTCTCTATACTCTTTTATGATTTTTAACTTAGCTATTTGTTTTTCATAAACAATATTGTGATTTTGGAGAATTTTGAACAATCCTAGTGTTTTGGTTTAAAATCATCAAAAGAGGAGTTTTCAAATGATTGCATGGAAAATAGTTGTGGGAGTGGAAATGAGATTGAGTTGTAAATAAATCGTTGATTTTGACCCTTAGGTTGGATTTTGGAATTGCCCTAAATGTCTCAAATATTTATTTTGTATAAATAAGTGGAATTGATGATGAAAATGTGAAATTGGATGGATATTAATATGGATGGTGGAGTTGGATATGTATTATAGCTCACATCTTGAATTTTGGAAAGTTTATCTATATTGGAGATTTTATATCTATTTAGAAATATCTGTTTTAGGTTATCGGTGGGGGATAGCTATGATTGTTCTAGAAATTGTATGAGGATTAGGTGAATTGAAACTAATTTCTCATCCATATGCATTGAACAATTGTTGATCATTTAATACATTGTAAATGTATATGATTTTGAGAAAAAAAGGTGAATGTTGGAAAGAGATGTATATCACCAAATTAAGTTGGCCTGTGTATCCAGGGTGCAAGTCCCGAAAAACATCCATATAGATGGGTGCCGATTCCCGCAAATGAAATATCCGTAAAATGGAAATAGTAGTGTTTGTATAGACTACGTTTACATGGCTATCATTTGATGGTTTCTCACGGACAAAATATCCGTGAAAGGTTATACCTGTTTAAGAATTCCCCCTTGTTTCATATACTAAAGGACATGATTTGAGAATTGCGATATAATTTGAGCATGGCATGATTTGAGAAAGAAATGTATACCGTTTTGACATGGGCATTTCATATGCATTTCACCCTTGTATCTTTGTTAAGATTCATATATGTTAGATTATTTCTAGGGGCATTTACACACAAATCCTAATTTATGAACATATACTCCATTAAGTCCTAACTAAGAATTTTTAGGCCTTCAAGTCTCATTAAATTTTTAATAGTCTGAATTGTCCTTTAAACAATAAGTGTTCATCCTTTATGATTATCTATAAAAGAACACGATGATTTGACATTTATTTTGATTTTTAAAATTTTAAAAATCAACTTTCAAGTTGAAAAAAACTAAAAAAAAAAACATGCGTAAAAAAAAAAACTAAAAAATTGAAAAAACTTAATATTTTTTTGTGCAAAATTAATAATTTTGTGACTATAATGAGCATGATGATGGAACATTGATGTGCAAAACTGAAAAAAAAAAAACAAAAAAACAAAAAAAACAAAACAAAACAATAGAACTGATAATGTTCTCAGTTTTAAAACTGAAAAAACTGTTAATGTTCTCGGTTTTATTGGATAGTTAAATCAAACCAATAAGTAGAAGAGCAAAAACGTTTAATTTCATGCTCTGCTTTTTTTTTTCCCATCAATTAGTGGAATAATTATCTGAAACATTACATGCAGAATTGGTAATATTCTTAGTTTTAAAAATTGGGAAAGACTGATAATATTCTTAGTTTTACTAAGTAGGATTTATTGGTTCAAAAACTCTTAAATAGAACCTAAGCTACCATAACATTTGTAAATAAGACTTTTAGGTAATTAACCCTTATTTCTACTAGGCTTTGGCTCACCATATTTTGAGAAAACCGTTTTCAGGTGCTGAAGATATGCCTCCATCAAGTACTTAGCTTGGGAGAATTGTGGAGCTGAAGGCTTAGTGTTGTTTTTGTTTGTTATTTAATTTTGTACAAGCTTGAGGCTTTATATGTATTGAGCTTAAGACTCACTTTTGGATGTACCCAAGCATTGACTTGGAAAGATGTAAACTTTAGGGCATATGATTATCTGTTCAGCTTTTATTTCTTTTCTCAATCTTGTAACACATGCTGTAGATTCAGGATGTGCTGTTTATGAATGTATATCGCATGTGTCACTTTTTGTATATCAAACTCTGATTTATGAAAGCTTATCAATTCTTATATGTTGTCACTTCTCAATTGTTATGAGGTGGGTACATTGTAATTATTTTGGGGCGTTACAACTTGGTATCAGAGCGTACCGGGTTTGAATACTTTGGGTACGTGGGAAGTGGTTATTACCACAATGGATTTGTCTCGCTTGATACAGACATTAGTATGTATGGTATGCTATGTGATAACATGCTTATATGATTATATGGGTATGAAATTTAATTCCTAAGATATTGATTGGGTCTACTAGTTTCTAGAACTCCTGTTAGAAGAGCACTTGATCACTGTATTTAATTAGAACTCTGCAATACCATGGGACAGTCATTATCTAGGAAAGAAATTCTTTTGTGTTTAGTGACTACGTGCTTACGTGGAGTGAATTACTATTGTTCACCGCATTAGGACGCGAGTAAATTAGCTTCGGCACATTTGTAGATGTGCTAATCTCTTTTGTTACCTTCATTAGGATGTCAAGATGTGGACTTGGTGGTGGTAGGTGTGATAGGCCTAGAAGGCATGAGGTGCCTTTATCGAATGATATTCTGGCGGAAGATGAGGGAATTGGTCAAGCCATTGTGGCTGAGCCGACTGGTTAGCAGGCCATGGGCACCTTAGCCCGCGAAATGGCTGGAGCATTGCGAGAATCCATGGACATTCTCAGGGCTGAGAATCAAGTCCAGGCCCAAGTAGCTGAGGCAGGGCTGTCATTCTTGAAACGAGAGTTTTTTCAGTCGAATCCGGATAAGTTTTTGGGAGATCCCAAGGTGCCACTGAAGGCGGATGAGTGGCTAGAGTAGATGGTGAAGACGTTTGAGATGCTCGACATCAAAGACAAAGGTTTGAGGGTGACCTTGGCATCCTTCTAGCTGAAGGGAGATGCAGGTCAATGGTGGAAGTATGCGCATGGGCGCATTAGAGTGACTTGGGAGGCTTTCGTCGACGCCTTCCAAGACAAGTTTTTGCCTCCCACTGTTAAGAAGAAGTTGAGGTGTCACGCCCTAAAACTTAGACAATTAAATATTAAATTAGAATTAAACCCAATCAATATTCCATCATCCAAATCCTAGGGTGAAACAAAAAAAACTAAATATTCTCGTCTCCAAAAGGTTTAAGTAAATTTCCATGCTCAAAATATTACAAGGGATAAAAAAAAAAAAAAAAAAAAAAAAACTAACAAAATGCCAACCAAACCATCCATCCATCATAATTTCATAACTAACCAATACCCCAACATTAAAGTAGCAACAACTAGTCAAAACAACTTAACTAATGTAACGTTGAAAACAACCCACAATGCCCAAATTGTCAAAATATATTAAGGTCATAAAAAAATAATAAATTCATAAACTAATATCAACCCTAAGCTCAAGAAAACCAAAATAAGTCCAAAAGACATATCCTACGATCGTAGTTATTTCTTGTCACCACCATAGTCCCAACTAATCCTGCAAAGGAAGCTCAGTTGCGCTCAAATAGAATGCACCCGGGATGCCAATAGACAAAACGGGTCAGTATATAAGTATACTGGTATGAGTACAAGATTTGACACCCACGTGTCCACCAGACACAAATAAAAATACATTTAATTCCTGTTACGGGACAAGACAAGTAGTTCCATCCGCACTGAGACGAAAGGGTAGTTTCCCGAGATACGGTGGCATTTAGTTTCTCGAGATATGGTGGGTCAGCCTTGCATAAAAAGTTAGGAAGACCCACCATTTTAAAAAAAAAAAAGTTAGAATAATTTAATCATAAGTATCTTGCTGAAGAAATATAAAAATACACCATTTTCATGCTTAAATAATTCGAATTGACCAAAACTCAAAGAACAAAGTTGTACAGAATCAAATTTCCCGAAAGGGCTAGCGAACGAATTTAGTAGAACCTGAATAGGTTGAAAGAAAAACTTAATATAAAATCCTAAACGAAATTCGATCGAAAAATCTAGAACTGAAAATGAAAAAAAACTACTTGTAAGATGAATTTTTTCGAAAAAGTTCAAAACACAAAAAGTGTTCAAAAAATGTTTTACTGTAGTTTATGAGAAACCAATAAAAGTGAGCTCATTGCGTGAGTTAAAACAGCCTTTAAAATCTGCATTGGTAAAATGAATCAAAACTATTATAACCAAGATCATCCAATTATAAGTTCTAATCAATATTTTTAATAAAAAGTTAAAACACAAAAGTTATCTAGAATCACATATACATGCCTCTACCCAAATTTCATAATTTATCAAGGTCGTTTACTATTTTTCAAGATGTACAAATCAATACAATTTTCATTATATCAATAAACTCATATTTAATTATTTATACCTTAACTCCACCACTTCAGCCTCCACTTCCGGTCTACACATATATCCCATGTGCCTCTCGTATACCTAACACCGCTCCGAAGCCAAATTTGCACAGGGATATCGTCTCGAGTTTGACCCACACTCCCCGGACAGTTAGTATATACGTACACGCATAAATCAAAGCACTCGTCTACTCTTGAGAACAAGGCAACAATATATATACACAATCTCTCATCTACTCATGAGAATAAACATAACAATGCCAAGCCTAAGGCATTTAAATAAATCTCATAATCCTCACCATTTTTTTTATACACTCTTTCTCACCAACACTCAAATAAAACAACAATCCATAGAGTCATGTGGAGTATAAGGAATTTATCTATGGGTTCTAGTTTATTTTAATTTCATATAACCATGAGTGTGATTACAACCATAAAAATAAATACATATAAAAACCCTAAACCTGACATACACAAGTAATCAATAATTAAAATCAATCTATCATCTTCATGTAAATACAAAATTAAACTAACATCAAATAAATAAAAAAAGCGAATTAAACATAAATCAAGAGAAGTGCGTTTGTACTCACAATATTTTTTAAAGATCAAAGAAATATTTAAAGAATTAATGAAGCCACCAAAACAAAACCCTAACCCTTCATCCTTCTCTCCTCTCCTTTTTCTCCCGTTGCCTCTCTTTTCTCTTTCTCTCCCTCTCGGCTTTCTTTTCTTTGTTGATTAACCCCTCTCTCTCTCTCTCTGACTCTCCCTTTCTATGGCTGCTACTAACTTGAAGATTCTTCACCCACACCTTTATGATAATAACAACCTAGGTTTAAATAACCTAATAACATTGTATAATAAATAACACATTAACATTATATTTTACTATATAAATACAATATAAATACAACCTATGTAAATATAAATATGATATATATATATTGTCAATATATAAACACCTTTTTTTATAAACAATATAAATATATCAATATTTGAATTAATTACCTATAATTAAATAACACATTAAATTAATTAAACAACACATTAAATTCTCATGTAATCACGCAATTAATAAAGTCAAAAATAAATAAGGCAATAATAAATAAAAAATGACCTAAGAAAAATTAGGGTCGCTACAATATATACACCTCAAAAGAATCTTGTCCCGAGATTCGATAAGAGAGAATACTAAGCAAAAAGCTCCGGGTGTATACACCGAACTTTCTCTTTTAACTCCCAGGTAATATTGTTCTCATCCTCGCTCCATTGCACTTTTACCAAGTTCACTTTCTTGCGCCGCAACTGCTTTACATCTCGATCTAAAATAGTAACCGGTCGCATCACATACATGAGATCATCATTAATCTTTAACACTTCTAGTAATACTACTTGGGAAGGGTCTTGCGCACACTTCCGCAATAAAGATACATGGAACACGTTGTGAATCATAGCTAAAGTAGGTGGTAGGGCTAATTTGTAAGCCACATTACTAATCTTCTCAGTGATCTCGTGTGGTCCCACAAATCTAGGTGCCAATTTTCCCTTCTTTCCGAACCGCATGAACACTTCATCGGCGAAACCTTCAAAAACACAAAATCTCCAACATTCAACTCAACCCCCTTACATTTTCTATCAGCGTAACTCTTCTGACGACTTTGTGCAGTCTTAATACGTTTCCGAATAATATTCACCTTCTCTGTGGTCTCTCTCACCAACTCTGGCCCTAACAATGGTGCATCTCCTACCTCCATCCAACAAGCAGGTGATCGACATGGCCTCTCATACAAAGCCTCCAAAGGTGCTATCCCGATACTGGAGTGATAACTATTATTATGAGCAAACTCCACCAATGGCAAGTGTTTTTGCCAACTACCACCAAGATCAAGGACATAAGCTCTTAACATATCTTCCAAGATCTGATTTACCCGCTCAGTTTGCCCATCCGTCTGAGGATGATAAGCCGTGCTCAGGTCTAACCTAGCACCCAAAGCATGCTGAAAGCTCTCCCAAAACTCTGCCATAAATAACAGAACACGATCTGAAACTATAGAAATTGGCGCGCGGTGAAGGTGCACCACCTCCTGAATATACAGTCTAGCCAGTTTATCTGTAGTTCGGTGAACACTGATAGGAATAAAATGAGCAGACTTGGTGAGTCGATCCACTATCACCCAAATAGATTCATTACCTCGCTTAGACCGCGGCAATCCGCGGCAATCCATCCATAAAGTCCATAGAGATGTACTTCTTACTTCCAAGTAGGGATCTAGAGAGACTGCAAAAGTTCAAACGGTTGTTAGTGTTCTGCCTTAACCTGTTGGCACACATAACATCGAGAAACATACTCTCCTACGTCCTTCTTCATACCTTCCCACCAAAACGTCCTCTTCAGGTCATGATACATGTTAGTCCCACCAGGTTGAATGGTATATCGGAACCTAGCATCATCTATAATATCTTTCCTCAATTCAACAATGTTAGGTAAACACAACCTGCCCCTGAATCGTAATCCCCTATCTGAGTCCACAAACCAATTAGTAAGCCAATCATCAATCAAATCCACTACAAGGTCATTGAGCTTGCTAACGAGGAACCCATCTAAATACTGCATCTGACGAACTTTACCTAGTAACGTCGGCTACACGATCAAACTACCAATGTATGCCCTCTCGACACTCTCTATTGATTGAACATCATGCATCAAAATTAACTCCAAAGACTTCCATTCCTCAATCATCAAAGAAGCTATAATCCCATGTTGTCGACTAAGTGAATCTGCAACGACATTTCCTTTCCCTGGGTGGTAAAGGATCTCAAAATCGTAACTACTGATGAATTCAACCCACCTTTGTTGCCTCATGTTCAACTCTTTTTGAGAAAATAGATATTTGAGGCTCTTGTGATCTGTATATAACTCAAAGCACTCCCCAAACAAGTAGTGTCGCCACACTTTCAACTCAAAAACAACTGCTGCCAACTCTAAGTCATGAGTAGGGTATCGTCTCTCATGAGGTTTTAACTGTCATGAGGCATAAGATACAATCTTCTGATGATGCATCAACACACATCCCAAACCAGTTCCACTCGCATCAGTAAACACTACTAACTTTTCCTCTTGTACTGGTATAGCTAACACCGGTGCTATAGTCAAACATTGCTTGAACTCCTGAAAAACTCTTTCATAATCATCTGTCCATACAAACTTCACATTCTTGCTAGTCAACTTGGTCATGGGTGCTGCAATAGTGGAAAACTTCTCTATAAATCTCCTGTAATAACCGGTTAGTCCTAAAAAACTTCTAACCTCTGTAGGGTTCGTGGACTGCTTCCATTCTTTGACCGCAATAACTTTCTCAAGATCTACCGCTATCCCTTGATTGGATACAACATGTCATAAAAATCAAACTTCTTTCTCCTAAAAGTGACACTTATTGAACTTAGCGTATAACTGCCGCTCCCTCAAAGTCTGCAACACGACTTTCAAATGTTCTCTGTGTTTTTCTTTATTCTTAGAATACACCAAAATATCATCTTTGAAGATAATCACAAACTTATCTAGATACGGTTGAAAAATTCTGTTCATCAAGTCCATGAAATAGGCAGGAGCGTTGGTCAAACCAAAAGACATTACAGGAAATTCGTACAACCATGCCGGATCTGAAAAACAGTAAGCGGTATACTTTCCTCTGACACACCCATCTGATGGTAACCCGTTCTGAGATCAAACTGAGAGAACACAGTTGCTCCCTTTAACTGACCAAACAAGTCATCAATTCTAGGAAGCGGATACTTGTTCTTGATAGTCACCTTGTTCAACTCTCTATAATTTGTGCACATGCAGAGAGTGCCATCTTTCTTGGAGACAAAGATCGCGGGTGCTCCCCACAGGGAGTTACTTGAATGCATGAACCCTTTCTGAAGCATCTCTTTTAGTTGCTTCTTCATCTCTACAAGTTCTTTAGGCGCCATTCTGTATGCCGCCTTAGAAATTGGTGCAGTTTCCAGTACTAAATCAATGCAAAATTCTATTACCAGTTGAGGTGGAGGTCCAAGTATCTCTTGAAATACATCCTCAAACTCACGTACAACATCTACCTCACTAATATCTTGCTTAGGGATTCCTACCGAGCATAGAAAACTCGTCATCACCGACTCTCCTCCATCACTATAAGTGTGGGTAAGTCATGGCATACCGAGAATATCTATATTTACAGTCATTCCAACACAATCTAGAGTCATAAACTATTTTCGCAGCCAATCCATACCCAAAATAATTGCAAACCCCTCAAACTCTAACACAATTAGGTCCGCATACAAGACTCTGTCCTCAAAGTCAATCTCAAAATCTTTACACATCTCACAAAGAGTAACTGTCCCTCCTAAAGGGGTCTTAACACGGATAGGTCTAGACAAGGAGGTAGTTACAAGGTGTTCTCTTTCAACAAACTATTTAGATATGAAAGAATAAGAGGCACTAGTATCAAAAAGTACTCTAATGGGTTCTTGAAAAAGATTAAAGATACCTTACAACCATCATCTTCAAGTTAAACACACAAAAATTCATTCATAAATACTTAGAATAAATTCAACTACTAAACTAAACCAGCGAACCCATGTTTCCACAATCCGAGGATCATCTAACCTGTCACAAGTCTAGGGTAACCTAGAGCTCTGATACCAAACTATCACGCCGCAAAATTTGGACAATTAAATATTAAATTAGAACTAAAGCTCAATCAATATCCTATCATCCAAATTGTAGGGTGAAACAAAAAAAAACTAAGGCTCTATTTGTTTATGTTTTCAAACTAGTTTTCTGCATACAGGTTTGAGCATGATGTTTGGATAGAGTTGTGGAATTAATTTTCCACAACTCTACAGAGAACTCTGTCAAACAGAGCGCGTTTTTCAAATTTTTTTTCAAAATTTGGCCTAACCGGTCGTCCGGCTGGTTGACCGGCCGATTGACCGGAATAGTATTTTTTTTTTTTTGCAATTGATTTGTTAATATTTATATATTCGAAAAAAATATTTTCTGAATTTTTTAAAATTTTTTATGTGTTTAATTTTGAGTTGTATGTTTGGTTATGAGTTGTAAGTTCATGTATCAAATATCAAATGTCACATCAAATATTTCTCACTCAATTCAAAACTCTTTTCAAAACTATTTTCAAAACTCTCATCAAAAAAATTTTCTACACTCAAATCATAATTCCAAACCTCACAAACTCAAAATACAACTCATACTCTCAAATCATAATTACAAAACTCTACCAAACGCAACCTAAATGTTCTCATCTCCAAAAGGTTTAAGTAAATTTTCATGCTTAAAAGATTACAAGGGATAAAAAAAACTAACAAAACACCAATCAAACCATCTATCATAATTTCATAACTAACCAATACCTCCAACATTAAAGTAGCAACAACTAGTCAAAGCAACTTAAAAAATGTAACGTTGAAAAATAACCCACAATGCCAAATTGTCAAAAATACTAAGGTCATAAAAAAATAATAAATACATAAACTAATATCAACCCTAAGCTTAGGAAAATCAAAAGAAGTCCAAAAGACATGTCCTACGATCATAGTTATTTCTTGTCACCACCATAGTCCCAACTAATCCTACAAAGGAAGTTTGGTTGCGCTCAAATAGAACGCACCCGAGATGCCAAAAGACAAAACAGGTCAGTATACAAGTATACTGGTATGAGTACAAGATTTGACACCCACGTGTCCACCAGACACAAATAAAAATACATTTAATTCCTGTTACGGGACAAGACAAGTAGTTCCATCCGCACGGAGACGAATGGGTAGTTTCTTGAGATACGGTGGCGTTTAGTTTCTTGCCCGTACACAACTAAATATAAATTGAGTATAAAATCAACAAAATAAAATAAAAATATGGTGGGTTAGCCTTGCATAAAAAGTTAGTAAGACCCACCATTCTGCAAAAAAAAAAAGTTAGTATAATTTAATCATAAGTATCTTGCTGAAGAAATATAAAAATACACCATTTCATGCTTAAATAATTCGAATTGACCAAAACTCAAAGAACAAAAGTTGTACAGAATCAAATTTCCTAAAAGGGCATGCGAACGAATTTAGTAGAACCTGAATATGTTGAAACAAAAACTTAATATAAAATCCTAAACGATATTCGATCGAAAAATCTAGAACTGAAAACGAAAAAAAACTGCTGTAAGATGAATTTTTTCGGAAAAGTTCAAAACACAAAAAGTGTTCAAAAAATGTTTTACTGCAGTTTATGAGAAACCAATAAAAGTGGGCTCGTTTCGTGGGTTAAAACAGCTTCTAAAATCTTCATTGCTAAAATGAATCAAAACTACTACAGCCAAGATCATCTGATTATAAGTTCTAATCAATCTTTTTAATAAAAAGTTAAAATACAAAAGTTATCTAGAATCACGTATACATACCTCTACCCAAATTTCATAATTTATCAAGGTCGTTTACTATTTTTCAAGATGTACAAATCAATACAATTTACATTATACCAATAAACTCATATTTAATTATTTATACCTTAACTCCACCACTTCGGCCTCCTGTATACCTAACACCGCTCCAAAGCCAAACTTGCACAGGGATATCGTCCTGAGTTTGATCCACACTCTCCGGACAATTAGTATATACGTACACGCGTAAATCAAAGCACTCATCTACTCTTGAGAACAAGGCAACAATATATATACACAATCTCTCATCTACTCATGAGAATAAACATAACAATGCCAAGCCTAAGGCATTTAAATAAATCTCATAATCCTCACTTTTTTTTTTTATACACTCTTTCTCACCAACACTCAAATAAAACAACAATCCATAGAGTCATTGTGAAGTATAAGGAATTTATCTATGGGTTCTAAGTTTATTTTAATTTCATATAACCATGAGTGTGATTACAACCATAAAAATAAATACATATAAAAACCCTAAACCTGACATACACAAGTAATCAAAATAATTAAAATCAATCTATCATCTTCATGTAAATACAAAATCAAACTAACATCAAATAAATAAAAACAATGAATTAAACATAAATCAAGGGAAGTGAGTTTTGTACTCACAATATTTTTTAAAGATTAAAGAAATATTTAAAGAACTAATGGAGCCACCAAAATAAAACCCTAACCCTTCCTTCTCCCCTCTCCTCTTTGTCCCCGCTGCCTCTCTTTTCTCTTTCTCTCCCTCTCAGCTTTCTTTTCTTTGTTGATTAACCCCTCTCTTTCTCTCTCTCTCTCTCACTCTCCTTTTCCATGGTTGCTACTAACTTGAAGATTCTTCACCCACACCTTTATGATAATAACAACCTAGGTTTAAATAACCTAATAACATTGTATAATAAATAACACATTAACATTATATTTTATTATATAAATACAATATAAGTACAACCTATACAAATATAAATATGATATATATATATTGTCAATATATAAACACCTTTTTTTTTGTAAACAATATAAATATATCAATATTTGGATTAATTACCTATAATTAAATAACACATTAAATTAATTAAACGACACATTAAATTCTCACGCAACCACGCAATTAATAAAGTCAAAAATAAAGTAGTAAGGCATTAATAAATAATAATAAATAAATAATGACCTAAGAAAAATTAGGGTCGCTACATGAGGGATTAGTTTTCTCAGCTCAAGTAGTTGAGCACATCGGTGGCTGAGTTTGAGGCCGCATTTACTAGTTTGTCGAGGTTTGCACCGGAACTCGTGACGATTGAGGAGCGCCGTTGTTTACAGTTCGAGAAGAGGTTGAAGACCAGATTTATGTTCAAAGTGGCCGGGTCAATGATTAGAGATTATGGACGCCTCGTGGAGGCGGCAACTCATCTTGAGACCGTCATGTAGATGGAGGAGAAGCGAGTGAGGGGCTCGAAGAGGAGTCGGGATGTTCAGGGGGATAGTAAGAGGCAGAGAGGTTCTAACCCATAACAGTCCTAGGGAGCACAATCGAGGTCCACTTTTTCAGTGCCGAGTTCAGGTTTTGGGAGAGGTGGCCAGGGAGATTTCACTTGCTTTAAGTGTGGTCAGTTGGGCCACAAGTCTCCAGCTTGCCTGCAGAGAGGAGGAGGCCAGTGGTCTGCATCGTTTTTGGCTCATTCTCATATACAAAGCCAGAGGAGAGGGCAGCAGCTCACTTATTATCAGTGTGGGTAGACAAGGTACATGAAGAGGTTTTACCCTCAGTTGGATGGCATACCTAGTGCGTCTGGTTTAAGGCAGATACAAAGCCACCAGCCTACACAGTTAGCACATGCCTCGAAGGCCAAGCAAGGAGCCTCTTTGGCTCAATTAATACATCAGGCCTATGCTCCGAGGGGTGAGCAGGTTGAGTAGAGACCCACAGGACGCGTGTATGCTGTTACCACGCCAGACCTAGTACCAGCGCCTTCGGTAGTGAGAGGTACTTTCTTGTTATGCAATTCCATTGCTAATGTGTTGATTAATACAGGTGCATCCCATTCATGTATCTCATCTGCATTTGCATCGACTTTGGGGTTAAAGTTGGCTCGGTTATCATCTCCTCTCAGTATAGAGTCAACTATTAGTGGTGAGACTGTTTTGGAGCAGGAGTGTCGGGGTTGTGACATAGAGGTTACCGGTCATCGACTTCTTTTTGCATTTGTGTTTATTAACATATCTAGTTTTGATGCTATTTTGGGTATGGACTGGTTGTCATCGTATCGGACTGTCATAGATTGTTACCGTCAAAGGGTTACTATATGTACCTTGAGCGGTGATTGCTTTTATTTCTTGGGGTGACCGGGTTGATAGAGTCTTATCACCGGTGTATGATCCGCGTGGGCGGAGTGAGTTTAGTTGTCTTCTTGCCAACTTCTTGGGTAATGAGTGTGACGAAGTCCGAGTTGAGTTGCCAAAGGTAGTTTGTGAATACCCAGACGTTTTTCCTGAGGATCTCACCAGTTTACCACCTCATCGTAAGATTGAGTTCTCAATTGATTTAGTGCCTAGTACGGTATCGATTTCTATGACACCATATAGATTTGTTTGCACCTGTCGAGTTAAGTGAGTTGAAGATTCAAATCCAAGAGCTGCTAGATAAGGTTTTATTCGCCTTAGTACTTCGCTTTAGGGAGCACCGCCTCTCTTTGCCAAAAAGAAAGATAGTGTGTTGCGACTTTGTATTGATTATCGTAAGTTTAACCGAGTAACTATTAAGAATAAGTACCCAATGCTTCGTATAGACGATTTATTTGATCAATTGAAGGGGTCTTGTTATTTTTTTAAGATAGACCTGAGATCGGGTTATCACTGGTTGAGAGTAAGGGAGGAGGATATCCAAAAGATGGCATTCCGTACACGGTATGACCATTATAAGTTTCTAGTGATGCCCTTTGGGCTAACCAATGCACCAGCCATGTTCATAGATTTGATGAACCGGATCTTCCATAAGTTTCTAGACCGTTTTGTGGTTGTTTTTGTTGATGTCATCTTGATTTACTCACCCTTTGAGAAGAAACATGAAGACTACTTACGAGTAATACTTATGCTACTTAGAGCCCACAAACTTTATGCCAAGTTTGGAAAATGTGAATTCTGGTTGAGAGAGGTTAAGTTATTAGGCCGTGTGGTATCCAGGAAAGGGGTGACTGTAAATTCATCCAAGATAGAGGCAGTGCAAGATTGGGAACAACCTAAGAATGATTTTGAGATCCGTAGTTTCTTGGGATTGGCCGGGTATTACCGTCGGTCTGTGAAAGATTTCTCTAGATTAGTTTCACAGTTAACTAGACTGACGAGGAAAGAAATTAAGTTCGTGTGGAGCGAGACTTGTGAAAATTCTTTTCAAGAGCTTAAGGTTAGGCTTATCACTGCACTAGTATTGATTATTCCAGTGAGGGGTTTGGGCTATTTAGTGTATTGTGATGCTTCACGAGAAGGTTTGGGTTGTGTATTGATGTAAGAGGGCAATGTAGTAGCTTATGGCTCGCAGAAGTTAAAAACACATGAGAGGAACTACCCTACTTATGATCTAGAGTTAGCGGTGATGATCTTTACCTTAAAGATTTAGAGACATTATTTGTACGGTGAGAAGTTTGAGGTGTTTTCTGATCACAAGAGTCTGAAATATCTGTTTACACAAAAGGACTTGAATCTGAGGTAGATGAGATGGATAGAGTTTATAGAAGATTATGATTTTGAGTTATATTATCATCCGGGAAAGGGCAATGTTGTGGCCGATGCCTTGAGTAGGAAATCTATTAGCAGTGTAGCTTGTATTGCCATTTGGGAATGGGAGATATTGGGTGCTATTGGTGAGTTTAACTTGCATCTTGGCGAGTTCGTGGAGTCTGCAGCCTTGTTTTCGATAGTTGCACAACCTATACTTGTGAACCGAGTGATAGAAGCGCAGAAGAGTGATCTTGAGGTAGAAATCCTCTGGAAAAGATCTCTAGTGGAAAGGTAGTGAAAGGCTTGAATGTGTATCCTGACTCCAATATTAGATATCGTGACCGTCTTTTCGTGCTCGAGTCTTGTCAAGAGAAAGTACTTCGAGAGTTTCACCATTCACGCCTTGCGGTGCATCCGGAAGGCACAAAGATATATCACGACCATAGTCGCCAGTTTTGGTAGAGGGGAATGAAGAAGGATGTGGCCGTATTTGTATCAAAGTGCCTTACTTGTCAACAAGTGAAGGTCAAACACTAGAGGCCAGCAGGTTTGTTGTAACCTTTGCCTGTAGCCGAGTGGAAGTGAGAGCATGTCATGATAGATTTTGTTGTGGGCCATCTGAGAACTCAACGGGGTAGTCATGCAACTTGGGTGGTAGTTGACTGGTTGACCAAGTCGGTGCACTTTATACATATGCGCGTGAGTGACTTGGTAGATTATCTTGCCGATCTTTATATTAGGAACATAGTGAGGTTGCACGGGGTCCTTGTAATGATCATTTCAAATAAAGATCTGTGTTTTACGGCTCGATTGTGGCAGAGCCTACAGAGTGCCTTGGGCACAAGATTGACTTTTAGTACTACGTATCATCCTCAGACTGAAGAGCAGTCCGAGCATACTATTCTGATCCTTGAGGATATGCTTTAGGGTTGTGTTCTTGACCTTAAGGCGTCGTAAGAGAGGCAGTTGCCCTTAGTGGAGATTGCCTATAACAATAGCTTCTAGTCGAGTATTGGCATGGCACCGTTTGAGGCCTTATATAGCTGACCGTGTAGCTCCCCTATGTGTTGGGCGAGGTGGGTGATGCACCAATGTTGGGTCCAGAGTTAGTCTGGGAAACAACAGAGAAAGTTTCCCTTATCCATAAGAGGTTGGTTACGACCTAGAGTCGCTAAGTTATGCCGACCGAAAGAAGTGACCTTTGTATTTTGAGGTAAGAGATCATGTCTTCTTGAAGATATCACCTAGGTGGGGTTTGATGAGATTTAGGAAGAGTGGGAAGTTGTCCCCTAGATTTATTGGGCCTTTTGAGATCCTTGAGCAGATTGGAGAGGTAGCCTATCACTTGGCCTTGCCACCACAGCTTTCCGGGGTTCATGATGTGTTTCATATTTGTATGCTTCGGAAATATGAGCTAGATCCATCGCACGTGTTGGATTGGACCGACTTAGAGGCAGATGAGGATGCCTTGTATGAGGAGAGACCAGTGAAAGTCTTGGATACTCGAGACCAAGTCTTGCGAGGTAAGATAATTCTCTTAGTTAAGGTATTGTGGTGACATCACGGAGTTGAGTAAGCAACTTGGAAATGTGAGTTGTAAGTCCGTGAGAAGTATCCGGCCCTATTTGTTAATGTTTGAGCATGTATTGAAATTTTTGATATGTTGATTTACTATAAACATTGCATATGTTTTGGAAATGTGAATTGTATATTCAGTATTGAGAACTTGTTTATCATATTGATGAGAATAAATGACCGATGGATAGGTCATGGTATTGGAATCGATTGATTATCATGTTGTAACTGATGTAAGCATGGTTTTAAAGTTTGAATTGTAATTTCAGGGACGAAATTCCTTAATGGGGGAGATTATAGCGATTCTGATTTAGACTTGACCCATTTGATATTCTGGATTCAGGTTTCTTGGTTTTGTATGGTTATTCTTATCTTATCCCTCTTTTCCCTCCTTGAGTTTGGCTATTGGTTATGTTGGTTGTGTTTGGAACAGGTTGGTACATTGTTTTTCAAAAACTTTGTTGCCTAGAATTTTGCTCTTACGCTTGAGCGTCACTTCCTGTACTTGAGCGGCCTTTGTGAACTCTCAGTACTTTTGCAGGCCTACAAAACTACTAGGAGAGTATATTCTACGCTCGAGCGGTGTTTTCTACGCTCGAGCGGCCATTTTTGCGCTCGAACGATAGTCTTCTATCTGTAAAACTACTGGAAGTGTGTATTCTACGCTCGAGCGTCACTTCTTACACTCGAGAGGAAATCATTTTTGTGTCTCGAAGCTCCAGCGTCACTTCTTGCGCTCGAGCGAACTGTGCATATATTAATTCGTAAGGGTCAGTTTTTACATCACTTTTTCATCTCTCTCTAAAACACTTCAAAACCCTAAATCTAGAGCTCCTCTCTCTAGAACTTCCTCTGTCTCAACAAATACATTAAGATCTACCCATTTCTCCACCCTACGACTTTTGTTAAAAGGTAGAGCTCACATAGAGTTTCGTTTTCATCTGAATAGAGTTGGATTTCGACTTCCTTGAGGTTTTTTCGCTCTCTCCTTGGTCTTCTAGCTTCAAGGTAGGGATTCTCTACATTCTTTTATAATTTTTAACTTAGTTATTTGTTTTTCATAAACAATATTGTGATTTTAGAGGATTTTGAACAAACCTAAGGTTTTAGTTTAAAATCAAAAGAGGAGTTTTCAAATGGTTGTATGGAAAATAGTTATGGGAGTGGAAATGAGATTGAGTTGTAAACAAATCGTTGATTTTGACCATTGGGTTGGATTTTGGAATTGCCCTAAATGTCTCAAATATTTATTTTGTATAAATAAATGGAATTGATGATGGAAATGTGAAATTGGATGGATATTAATATGGATGGTGGATTTGGATATGTATTATAGTGCATATCTTGAACTTTGGAAAGTTTATCTGTATTGGAGATTTTATATCTGTTTAGAAATATTTGTTTTGGGCTATCGGTGGAGGATAGTTATGATTGTGTAGAAATTGTATGAGGATTATGTGAATTGAAACTAATTTCTCATCTACGTGCATTGAACAATTGTTGCTCATTTAATACATTGCAAATGTATATGATTTTGAGAAAAAATGGTAAATGTTGGAAAGAGGTGAATATCACCAAATTAAGTTGGTCTGTGTGTCTAGGGTGAAAGTCCCGAAAAACGTGCTTATACATGGGCATCGATTCCCGCGGACGAAATATTTGTAAAATGGCAATAGTAGTGCTTGTGTAGACTACGTTTACATGGGTGTCGTTTGACAGTTTCTTGCGGATGAAATATCCGTAGAAGGTTGTACCGGTTTAAGAATCCCCCTTTGTTTCCTATGATGTCATGACCCGAACCCGCCCCTATGGGTTAAGGACATAACCGGCCAATAATCAAGGGATTACCTACGGCCTCAAACCAAACAAGACATATCTCATCAGAGTAAAGGGGCCAAACGGAAGCAAATTTAAAACTTTTGTCCATAGAGCTGTGCTTACATGGCACAACATAATAGTCCATATATATATATATATCTGTTAATAACTCACATCAAAGGGATACTAACACAAAGTTCTGTACATACAGGATCATTCAAGTCTAAGTCAGTCAAACCGAAAGTTATATACAAAAGTAATCCAATGTTTTCACCGATATAACAAAACTATATCAAAAGAACAAAAGAGGTGAAGACAAGTCTCGTGCGTGAGATGTTTGGGCTGACTCTTCAAAACCTTGACTGTTTCTCACATATTTCACCGAGGCTGGGTTTGGACATCCCTTGGCTCACCTACATACACATGAATAAGTGTGAGCAAAAGCCCAGTGAATAATATCAAATAAGGAAGATACATGAACAATCTTTGAAACAGTTACATCTGACGGCCTTGGGCCCAATTCATGTTTCTATTTAATGTATCAATCGACTAAAGTTCTAGACGTATCAAACGACCTCGGGCCCAATTAACTCATACCCAACGGCCTTTGGCCCATCCATTCATGTCTAACGGCCTTTGGCCCAATCATTCGTATCCGACGGCCTTTGGCCTAATAGTTCATGTCAAACGGCCTTCGGCCCAATCATTCATGTCAAACGGCCTTCGGCCCAGTCAATTGTATCCAATGGCCTTTGGCCCAATCATATGACATAACAAATATTTGTCCCCAATTCAATATAACAAACTTATAAGACTTATATGAAAGTAAGCAATTGGACAAATAACATGCTTCAGATATCTTTATTGAGATATTACTTACAATGTTCTGCTGGTGGGTTTGCCTTGGAGCTCGACCCTACACATTACATAACACATATGGGTCACAATCAATTCAATCCGTTCTTAATTCATACATCCCTCTTAGGCTTCTTTCTTATTCTTTTAATTCATTCATAATGCTCAATGCATGCCTAAGAGTACTTAGAAGCGAAAGAGAATGGAAAATGAAACACAGAACATCTTTACAAATTTTCACAAATAGGGGTCCTCGCTCGAGCGTGGGTTCCGCCGCTCGAGCGGACCCTGATGGTTTGCAAAAATACTGGTTACCTCATTTCTACGCTCGAGCGTGAATTCAGACGCTCGAGCTGAATGTCACACTACATGGCTCCCCGCTTGAGTGTGAATACCCCCGCTCGAGCGGACACCAAAGTCTGCAAAAGTTCTGGGAACCAACATTTCATGCTTGAGCGGCGCTTTCCCCGCTCGAGCGGACATGCTGATTTCTGGAAATTCCAGCAAACTGCTTGAAGTTCAATCTTGCATTCAAACCCATACATCTTGCATATTATGACTCAAACTTCACATACACATTTACTAACATGATACAACATCAAATTCATCACATTATGAAGCTCAAATCTCATGAATTAATTACATGCATGCCCCAAATTACACCAAACTCATTTCCAACATGACAAATTCATGTATTCAAAACTCATACTCTTATGAATTGTACATGCATGTGAGATATAGCTCCCATTCTCAATTTACATGATTTAGAGATGACCAAAAGCATGAACTTCAATCAAAATTCAATATGGATCATGTATTTCAAGCTCAAACATACAAATTCATAGCAATTCTATGCATGCATGTACATATAAGCTTTAAATTCAACAAATTCAATTCAAGTTATGTTCTTGATCACAATTAAACCTTGAATTTACAAAATTACAAACTCAAACTTATGAATCCACTCACCTAGGAGCTTCAAACACCCAAATTCTAGCTAATTCTTTGAGTTTAACCTCCAATTCTCAAGCCTTCAGTTCAATCTTCAATTTGAGCTCCCCCTCTCTCTCTAAGTTCGGTTCTCTCTCTCTTTAGAGAGCAAAACTGATTTGAGCTCAAAACAAATGAATGAGAGTGTAAATTGGCCCTTTATAAAAGCTCCCTTAATCACATTTCATTAATACTAATTTAATTGAGCACTATATCATCAATTTAATCTATTTAATCTGATCCGAATCAATTTTCAATCAAATTTCACCGTAGGCTCTAAAAATTACGCTAATCACAATGGCGTAATCAATTTCGGGTTTTGTGGCCGATAGGGCCTTCAATTTAAATTCTAAAGCAGGAAGTCAAACAGATTTTTCTACGGTGAACAGATGGAAATTCAAAACCGCATATATTCATATAAATAGCACTCAAAATCATGTTAAACACATAATCACATTTGTAATTAAGATTAATTAGCATAATACGGAGCAGGGTTATCACATATGATAAAGGACATGATTTGAGAATTGCGATATAATTTGAGCATGGCTTGATTTTAAGAAAGAAATGTATACCGTTTTGACATGGGCATTGCATATGCATTTCACCCTTATATCTTTGTTAAGATTCATATATTGTGTTAGATCATTTCTAATGGGCTTTGGCTTACCCTATTTTGGGAAAACCATTTTCAGGTGCTAGGAATATGCCTCCACCAAGGACTTACCTTGGGAGGACTGTGGAGCTGAAGTCTCAGTGTTGTTTTTGTTTGTTATTTAATTTTGTACAAGCTTAGGGCTTTATATGTATTGAGTTTAAACTCACTTTTGGATGTACCCAAGCATTGACTTGGAAATGTGTAAGTCTTTAAGGCATATGATTATCTGTTCAGCTTTTATTTCTTTTCTCAATCTTGTAACACATATTGTAGATTCAGGATGTACTGTTTATGAAAGTACATCACATGTGTCACTTTTTGTATATCAAACTCTGATTTATGAAAGCTTATCAATTCATATATGTTGTCACTTCTCAATTGCTATGAGGTGGGTACATTGTAATTATTTCGGGGCGTTACATGCTGAAAGTTGAAAATTAGTGACTTTTTTTATGACGATTTTTTTTTAAACTGTCGCTAAAACTTATAATTAATGACATTTTTTGTGACCGAATTTCAAACTGTCGCTGAAAATTAACAATTAGTGACTTTTTTAATAGTGTTTGATAAAAAACGTCATTAATTATCATATAACCTATTGGATAATAAGTCCACCTATCAGGACCGACACGTAATTTCTCTTAAAAATATGACGTCATGACATCATTAATAATTGATTAAAAGTTACCACTAAAGAATTTGCTGGCCACGCTACTGCCTAGGGTTGAAAATAAACCAAGCTGTTCACAAGCTCGGCTCGGCTTGTCTCGTTTAGGGCTCGGCCAAACTCAATTTGTTAAGTAAATAAACGACCTCGAATAAGCTCGGCTTGTTTATCTTTATTTAAATTTTAAAATAAATATATTATTTATATATTAAAGGACAAAAATCTATTTCACCTCCTTGTGATATGGCTCAATAGCACTTTTCCCCCTATCTTTTAAAAATAGGCATACCCCCATGTGATTTTGGGCTAAAATGTAACCTTAACACCATTAATATTAATCATAAAAAGACAATTATATCTTTTATGTCTTCTTCTTCTATTTTTGACTCTCTTTGTAAATAAATAAATAAATTTATGTCTATGACTAAGCAAAAAAATTAAAAACATAACACAAAACTAATTCAAAAAACTAGAGTTTCCTAAATAATTTTTTTAATAAACTTAATTTTTAATTTAATTAATTTATGATTTAATTTGTCAAATATATATGTACATATTTAATTTAAAATTTTATTAAATAATAAATTGAGTTAAAAATTAAAAATTAGATTAAGGTGCTTTTATGATTTAATTTTATGGCAATAAATGAAGTTATTTAAGTTAATATATGATTTAATTTGTTATATATATATATATATATAATGTATATGTTTAATTTAAAATGTCATTAAATAAGGTGATTTTATGGTAATAAATTAGGGTGTTTAGTTTAGTTTATGATTTAATTTGTTTTATATATATATATATATGTTTATATTTATTTTAAAATGTTATTAAATAAAAAATTAGATTAAAGATTAAAAATTAGGTTTTGACAATTTGATGATTAATTTTTAAGGTGGAGCATCAATAAATCTTAAATAGTGATCTTATGAACTATTTGATTCTCACTTTTTTTCTTACGAACCCAAAGGTCCATTTTAATGTAAATTACATAAAGGGCTAAGCATGTGTTGAGAGACAAATATGAGTTTTCTCATAATGTTGAAATTATTAAACGCAATACTTCAAAAAAACTCTTTAGTATATTTTTCCCAAATATAATACTCTAATGTAATACTCCAAAAATGTAATACTCCAGTGTAACATACTAAAAAACTCCTTAGTATATTTTTTCAAACATAACAATGTAACATTTCAAAAATACTTCTTGGGACACTTTTTCCAAATGTAACACTTCAATCAATATAACACATAAAAATTTCTTAGTGTACTTTTCTCAAACGTAACAACGTAACATTCTAAAAAGACTCCTTAGAGTATTTTTTTCAAATGTAACACACCAATCAATGTAGCACACAAAAATTTCTTTGTGTACTTTTTCTAAATGTAGAACTCTAATGTAATACTTCAATGTAACACCAGAAAATCACATTAACAAAAATGTAGATTTTCACGCTTGACAATTAACACTTTAGCCGTCAATGCCCCCAAAAAGAATCTTCCATGCCTCACCTTTCTATTTACATCCTAAAAACAAATCAGAAAATTAGAAAAATGAATCGCAAAAAGGTATTCACTTAAACTCAAATGACATCAAATTGAATAAATACAAATTTTCAAAACAAAAAGGGCTAATTGGTTTATAAGAAAACTCTTAGGACTAAATGGATCAACATTCCCCATATAGGATTTATGGGTAAATTTTCCTAATTTTTATAATAATAAATTAAGGTGTTTAGGTTAATTTAATTATATATATAATATATATGTTTAATTTAAAATGTTATTAAATAAAAAATTTAGAGAAAAAAAAAAGGAAGATAAAACAAGGCTAGTTCGTCTTCTTACATTGAAATTTAATTTTGACTAATTTTTTTTTTCTTACCCACTCTCAAAATAGGCATGTGAGGCACACTCCACGTTAGTTTTGGTGGAAAATATAACTATAGCAATTTAGTCCAAAAGTATGTGACTATTTTTAAAGGGATTTTTATTGATAAATCTCATTTAGAGGTGTTCTATCCCAATAAGTCCACAAAGGAAAATTATAACATAGTTAGTCCCATGTGTTTATATTTTTATTCTATAAGGTCCTTTTTTTCCTAATTTATATTTTTTGTTGGACTATTATACCCTTATATCTATTGTTGATATATATTACATATAAAAATGATATACACGTTTTCCTCTGTTTTCGTTGTGGTAGGGTTTCATTCCTATGGGAGAGAAGACACAGAGTTTGTGGTAGTATTTTGTTGTGGTAGGGTTTCATTCATGTAGAAGAGAATACGACGACTCAGAGTTTGTGCTCTATTTTTTTCTGCCATAGTTACGATATCAGCCGAAAATCAAAGGAAGAGAGGAGATGGCTTATAATCTTGTTCAGTCGATTGATTGAAACTCACCTTCGAATGGATTGAATAAAGGAAAAAAGGAGATGGATTTGAATCGTAACTATTTTTGTATCTAGTCTATGTTGTTTATAGCGATTCTGGTTTGGACCCAAACCATTTGATGTTTTGGATCCAAGTTTCATTGCCTTGTATAGTCATTTATGCCTTATTTCTCTTATACCTCTTTGAATTTGGCTTTTCGGTTGTGTTGGTTGTATTTGGAACAGCTTGGTACCTTGTTTTTTTCAAAAACCTTATTGCCCAAAATTTTGCTTCTACGCTCAAGCGTCACTTCTTGCACTCGAGTGGTTTTTGTGAACTCTCAGTACTTTTGCAGGTCTGTAAAACTACTGGGAATTAGTATTCTTCGCTCGAGCGAAGCTTCTTGCGCTCAAGCGGTCTTGGCTCAAACAGCCCTTATTGCGCTCGAGTGTTGACCTTCTGTCTGTAAAACTACTGGGGCTTTGTATTTTACACTTGAGCAACAACTTCTTGCGCTTGAGTGCTCACATCTTTTGTGTCTTATACTGAAGCGTCACTTCTTGTGCTCGAGCAGTCTGCGTGTATATCAGTTCGTAAAAGTCACTTTTTACATCACTTTTTCATTTCTCTCTCTCTAAACTTTGTAAAAACCCTAGATCTACAATCTCTCTCTAAAACTCATATTCTCTCTTCTAAAACACCTAGATCCATTGATTTTTCTACCCTATTCCCTTTGAGAAGAAGGTAAAGCTTACTTAGAGCTTCATTTTCATCCGAACAAAGTTGGGTTTTGGCATTGTTGAAGTTTCTTTGCTCTTTCTCTTGTCTTCTAGGCTTGAGGTAGGGATTCTTTACACTCTCGTATGAGTTTTACCTTAGTTATTTGCTATTTCAAAATATTATAGTGGTTTGGGGTTTTTAGTAAAACCAAGGGTTTGAAATCAAAATGAAAAAGAGAAGTTTTCAAATGCTTTCTTGAAAAAGCTTGTGAGTATGAAATTGGAGTTGATATATGTTGAAATAAGCTATTTCCTACATTGAAATTGATTCTCTAATACTGTATTTGGTTGGGGGATTTGAGGAGGAATTTGGGAAGGGAAATGAAAAAGATAGGTAAAATGTGAATAAAACATACCTATATTTCACATAGTTTCACACTTTTTCCCTTTCCCTTTCCAAATCCCTCCCTAAATCCCCCAACCAAACATAGCGTAAGAGAAAGGGATTTTGCCCTAAAATGTGAATATTTGAGTGTAGCGATCCAGTTTTTCCACTTCGCTGAGTACGTCAGGGATTGAGCAGCCCAGTCAGCTCGTAGGGGTCCAGGGGGCAGTGCCCCTTGGTGGGTCCTAGGGCAGCACCCTAGTGGGGTTGAGAGGCAACGCCCCTGAAGCAAAAATGCAAAATGCATTAGTAGTTGCTTGTCCACTCGAGCGGCCGTTTATGCGTTCGAGCAGAGAATGTTTGGTTTCAGAAGTTTGACCTGTCTACAAAAGTACTGGGAAAGTGTATTTGACACTCGAACGGGGCTTTCCACGCTCGAGCAGACCATGTTATATCAGTTCGTGAATCTGATATTTCGGATCACTTTTATACATCTCTCTCTCTAAACAAAACCCTTTCCTCTCCCTTCTCTCTACATTTCCCTACGCCAAATTGGATCAAAACCTTGATTTCTCAAGATCCATTAGAGTTTTGCTATAAGTTCTTCATCAAAGTTGGTTAACTTCTCGAGGGCTTCGTTGTGTGCGGTGAAGATTGAGTTTCGACACCGTTAATTTTGGGGGTTTCATCTCATTTCCTCTTCAAAACTTGAGGTAGGGATTTCTTAGAGTTATATATATATTTTTGCAAGATCTATATGATTTTCGAAATCATCTTTCGGTAGCTTTGAAAATTGATTGTTGATTCAAGAAGTTGAGCAATTTTGAAAGTGTGTTTATCTCTTGTTCTTCTAAAATGATCTTATGGGTTTTGTTCTTCGTTGATTGAAGAAAAGATGATTTTGGAAAGTTTTCTTTCAAAGGATTTGAGTTGTATAGTTTTGGTGAGAAAACCTAGAATTTGGGATTTTTTTTTAAAGAGACTGAAAATCCATGAATGATATTGTTGTATTTATTTTGTGTGTCAAAATAAATAGATGTTTGGAAAATTTCTTATTTATATTTATACAAATGATGAATTTCAGGGAATATGAGAATTATTGTTCATTTTGGAAATTATTGTTCAAAATGTTGAAATAGTCTTGAAATAACTAATTGTTGAGGATACTTGAGAAGAGGGAATTGTGTTATTCCTTAGATGATGAATTGGAATAAAAGTATTTATATTCATCTTGTGTTATTGGCATAACAATTTATTTGATTACATTAAACTTTGAAAAATGATTTGAAAACCTGCATTGAGAAAAGAATGTTGCGAAACAAGTTTTCATGAAATAGTTTTGGGGTAAATATATTGGTAAGTTTTAATAGGTGGTGTAGATGATATTGAATAAGTTGGCCTGAAAGTCCGGGGTGAAAGACCGAAAACCCACGCGGATAGGTGTCGAGCCTTCCGTTTAATACCGGTAAAAATGACAATTTGGTAGTACTTGTATAGTCTACTTGCAGACACCGACCTAGGGATTACCAGAGTCATATTTACCACCCTTGAAATAAATTGTTCAGTTTTGAACAATTGAAATTGCATGACATTACTGAGCATGATGGTTTTCAAAAGATGAAAATGTGATTTATCTTCAAAAAGGGGCATAGCATGGCATGTGCATTTCATCTCTTGAGACTTGTATAAAATGTATATACTTTGTTAAGGATTTCCTATTGGGCTTTATGCTCACCCTACGGGCTTTTTGTGCAGGCAAAGATGTGTGATGCCGTCTAACTAAAGGCGAGAAAATGTGTGTTGAGAGTACGAGACTCTTATTTTGTTGTGACTCTGTGTGTAAGCTAAGGGCTGTATGTGTGTAGGTTTGAATAATCGTTTTGTGTAACCAGGCTCAAGCCTTGGAAACTTGTAAACCCTTTGGGGGTATTTATTTGTTTATTTACTTGTTGTTGGATTAATGTATTGTTGCATGAAGAACTATTGTATCATGTAATGTAAGTTTGGAGATTTATATTCGGTTTTCCTTGAAATGAAAATTTGTCATTGTGTTGTTAATTGGTGTTAATATTATTCACACACTCATATAATATTGAATGGTGAATATATGTTTTCACTATGTTCATTGCCACTGTGATAAAGGTAATGTTAAGGTTCACATCAGTATTGCATCAAATTACACAATCATAAGTCTCAACTTTCATTAAATACAAACATAATGTGAATGTTCACACTAAAACATACGAATGTGAAGGTTCACATGAATTCTAGAGTATAGATAAAGGCACTATGGTTTCACAATATTAATTACCAATATGGAATGATAATATTAAAGTTCACATCAAAATTGCATTGCCTACAAATCACATTAACCAATGATTATTTGTACACAATTGTAAAGTAACTAACAACAATGTAAATGTTCACATTGATTTTTTAATCTCTAAAAATATGACTACATCAATATTGCATTAACCACAAACCATCATCTCTGTGTGTACACAAACATGAAGTGTACATTTATGCATAATCCGATTATTAATGAGAATATTAACATCACAAATAAAACATCAAATAAATTAATTTAGTCACATTAAGTCAATAATTATGTACATAATTATAAAACAACATAAATCAATATGACTATTAATATTGACTTTGTAGTAACAAATATTATGACAATATACCATTGTGTCTTATTAAGTACAATCAAAATAACTAATTATGGTTCTTTTGTCCAATGTATTCTAATATTTACAAAATCGCAAAGGATGTGAGATTCATATTCATCTTTTTCTCACCAATGTAAAATGTGTCTTTGGATGCCTTGTACGTCTCTAGCACGCATACGACGATATCATTGAACTTCATGCATTTGTCGAGGTCAACTTTACCGGCCCTCAATATATCAAACAATTGTCAAAATGACATTTCCTTCAAACAATCAAGCTGAGGATCCAAGAACTTGGTGCACGTCATCAGTTTTACTAACCTAATGATGTTAGATCGGTAGTTGTCATGTTCACTTTTTGGAGGGCTGGCTATTTGTTCAAGTTCGTTTTTGACGTGGAACTGTTCTCTTTTTCTTTTGCCATGAAATCTATAAGCAACATTTGTTTGTTCAGTTAGAAACAAATTTACTATTAATGGTCACAAATGGTAAATGATAACAAGTACAAACTATATGTCATGTGAATAGTGAAATGATTATGGCGAATATGGATGTGAATAGTCGATGGAAATGTTCACATGGAGACATTCAAATCATGAATAAACAAAAAGTTAAGTATATGGTGTGAACATTTACATAATATATGTCTAATGTGAATGTCCACAACAACAAATTATAATTTGATTCACATTGAACCAAATAGAAGGGGGACATTAGGGGTTCTAATTATTTTTTTCCAAATGTACATTGAACCAAAAAGATAGTAGGTGATATGATTGTTCATATAAACACATTATAGCACATGATAAAACAACAATGGACAAAGTTAGATACATGATGTGAATGTTCACATGGGTTGTTACTCAACAACAATGATAACCAGATGATGTAAATATTTACATCGTCTGTGTATGAATTCACATTGAACCAAAAGAGGGGGGGAAATAATCAGAAATTGGGGGGGTTCTAATTATTTGATTACTATCAACAATTAACAAGACCAACAAATCCAACATTGACAAAATTAGAGAAATGGGAAGCTTATTACAAAACAATAGCAAACAACAACAAAAAACCAACAATAATAATCAGATCATGTAAATGTAAATGTTTACATTAGTTAGGTACTTGATGTGAATGTTCATATTGGGGATTACTCAATAATAAATATATCTAGATAATGTAAATATTTACATCATCTGTGCAGGAATTCACATTGAACCAAAAGATGGGGGAAAATAATAAGAAATTTGGGAGTTCTAATTATTTGATCACCATCAACAATCAATAAGATCAACAAGTCTAATATTGACAGAAGGGGAGAACTAAGGAGCTTATTACAAAACAATAGCACATGACAATAAGAAAATCAAGAATAATAACAAATCATATAAAAGTTTACATCAATTAGGTATGTGATGTAAATGTTGATATCGGTCATTACTCAACAACAATGGTAATTAGATGATGTAAATATTTACATCATCTGTGTAGGAATTCACATTGAACCAAAATATGAGGGAAAGATGTGATACCCCTATTCCGTAGTATGCTAATTGGTCCTTAACTTGTGTATGATTATGTGTTTAGCATGATTTTATGTGTCATTTTGTGAATACATGTGATTTTGAAGTTCTATCTGTTCACCGTAGGAATATCTGTTTGAATAATTTGCTTTGGAAATTAAATTGGGGGCCTTATCGGCCACAGAACCCAAAATTGATTGCGCCATTGTGATTAGCGTAATTTTTAGAGCCTACGGTGAAGTTTAATTGAAAAATTGATTTGGACCAGATTAAGTTGATTAAATTAATGAATTAGTGCCCAATTATTCTATATTATTATATTATGACTTAGTGGGGCACTATACACTCAAAAATACACCCTCCTTGTTATTCCTCTTGGCTGAATAAAACTCAAGAGATAGAGAGAGGGAAAGGAGGAGAGTTGGATGTTTGGCTCAAATTTGTGAAGAATTGGAGGATTAACCTCAAGAAATTGCCATAGTTTGGAAGATTGAGCCTCTAGGTAAGCATTTGGTCTTGAATTCATGAGTTTAAGTTATAATTTTGTATGTCCAAAGCTAATTGATGGTCAAGAGCATGTTTTGAGTTTATTTTGTTGAATTGGAGGACCATATATGCATGCATGTATGAAATTGTTTGGAACTTACATAATTGAGCTTGAAATCTATGTAAATTTGTAGTTAAAGCTCATGTATGATCACCATTGGTGTCATCTAAGTTGAGAATGGGAGCTAGACATCACATGCATGTACAATCCATGAGGATAAGAGCTTTGAATGCATGAATGTGTATGATGGAAGGGAGTTTAGTGCTAATTTGAAACATGCATGTGTTTAATTCTTGAAATTGAGCTCCATGATGATATGTTTTGGCATTTGCACCATGTTAGTACATAAATATATGAAGTTTGAGCCAAAAATCATGAATTGAGACCTTTGAACATCGAATTTGAACTCCAAGAACAGTTCTGGAATTTCCAGAAAGTTTGAATGCCGCTCGAGCGGGGAAACTGCCGCTCGAGCGTGAATTTCGTGCTCCCAGTACTTTTTGTAGACTTGATGTCCGCTCGAGCGGAGAATTTCACGCTCGAGGGAGCTTTATTGATAGGCCTTCCGCTCGAGCGCCAGAATGCACGATCGAGCGTATTTTTCATGCAACCAGTACTTTTGCAAGCCTTAAGGGTCCGCTCGAGCAGGGAAATCCACGCTCGAGCGGGGACTCTGTCTTCTGAAAACCTGAAAATGCATTCTATGTTCTGTTTTTCGTTCCCTTTCACTTCTAAGCACTCTTAGGCATACATTGAGCATTGTAATTGAGTTAAAGAGATAAGAATGAAGCCTGAAGAGGAATATGTGAATTAACAAACGGATTGAATTGTTGGTGACCCTTTTGTGTTCATGAAATGTGTAGGGTCAAGCTCCGGGCAAATCCACAAGCCGATCACTGTGAGTAATATCTTAACGAGATATTTGAAATATACTGTTGTCCAATTGTTTACACTTATGTAAGTTTATAAGTTCATTAGTTTGAATGGTGGACAACGATCGATATAAATAACTGGGCCCAAGGCCGATTGATGCGAATGATTGGGCTAAAGGGCGATTGATATAAATAATTGGGCCAAAGGCCGATCGATTGAATGGTGGACAACGATTGATATAAATAACTGGGCCCTAGGCCGATTGACATGAATGATTGGGCCGAAGGCCGATGGATACAAATGATAGACATGGATGATTGGGCCGAAAGCCGATGGATACGAATGATTGACATGAATGATTGGGCCGAAGGCCGATAGATACGAATGATGGTTATAGATGATTGGGCCAAAGGCCGATGGATATGAATGATTGGGCCGAAGGCCGTTTGCTGTACTGTTTCAATGATTACATATATATATATACTTTCCTCATTTGATATTATTCACTGGGCATTCGCTCACGCTCATTCATGTACATGTAGGTGAGCCAAGGGACGTCCAGAACCAGCCCCGGTGAACTTGTGAGAAACAGTTTAAGTTTTGAGGAGTCAGCCAAACGTCTCACGCACGAGACTGTCTTCGCCTTTGATCTTGTTTATAGTTTTGTTATATTGGCGAATACGTTGGACTACTTTGTATATAAGACTTGGGTTTGACTGACTTAAATCTGTATGATCCTGTATGTACAGCGTTTTGCATTAGTACATATTTTGATGTGAGTTATTAACATATAAATGTTTGGAATGTTATGGTATGCATTTAAGCACGGCTCTATGGACAAAGTTTTTGAATTGCTTCTGTTTGGCCCCTTTATCTCTGATGAGTTTTGATTTATGCGAATTGAGGCCGTAGGTAATCACACGATTACTGACCGGTTATGGCCTTAACCCATAGGGGCGGGTTTGGGTCGTGATAGAGTGGTATCAAAGCACGAGTTAATAACTCACACACTTGTCCAAAAGAGCAATAAGCGTCTAGAAAAAAACCTAGGATGCATTCATAGTATGAATTTGAAAGCACCAAGTATATGTATAAATGTTTTGATATGAACGACTATGTGCCATAAGTTCTGATTTGCCTGCATCATAAATTATCTGGATGTGTATGCTCTTTAATATACGCATACTTGTAAATCTTTTGCATAAAATATATTTGCATGAAATATAATGCAAGTTTAATTAGATGGTGAGAACAAGAGGTGATGAGTTGGAGGAGTCCTCTACTGCCAGAATAGACAGAATGGAAAGATTGCTACAGAAAATGGCAGAAGCCTTGAGACAGCAACAGGAGTGGCAACAACAGTGGCAGCGACCACATCCGCCACCTCCACCTCCAGCACCCCCTGTGCCAGATAATCAGAACGATGACCGAATCATAGCCCTCACCAAAGAGTTCAAGAAAATGAAACCACCACAGTTCCATGGCGGATTAGATCCTCTGAAAGCTGAAGCTTGGGTCCTCAGCATCGAAAAACTGTTTGAAGTATTCCCATGTTCAGAGGCACAGAAAGTACTTCTAGCCACCTTTATTCTAGAGGACGAAGCGAGAAGATGGTGGATGTTGATGCGTGAGAGTTACAAAGATGCTGATTGGGCAAAGTTTTTAGAAATCTTTTATGATAAGTACTTTCCGCAGTGTGTCCGAGATAGGAAAGTGGCGGAATTTATGGAACTGAAACAAGGCAGCATGACTGTAGCTGAGTATGAGGCCAAATTCACCGAATTGGCCAGGTTTGCGCCACACGTGATTGACACAGATTATAAGAAGGCGCGACATTTTGAAGGTGGGCTCCGAGGTGACATTTTAGAGAGAGTGAATGTCTTGAAGCTGGAGACTTACATTAGGGTATTAGACCGAGCCATAATATTTGAGGCTAATATAGCCAGACAAACTAAACCCACAACTGATTGGAAGGGTAGCAAAAGACAGGGCTTCTTCTCAAAGAAGAAGTTTTCAAAGAAGTAGAATACGGGCTCCTCGAATACTTCTAATTCTTTCCGAGACACAACCCCGTTGTGTACCACTTGTGGTAATAGGCATCGTGGGGTTTGCTACCGTGTGACAGGAGCTTGTTTTAATTGTGGTAAGCAAGAGCATATGGCCAGAGATTGCAAGCAGAACCGTGAAAAATTTGCTGCTAGTTCAACAGCATCAGTCCCAAAACTAGGAAATGTTACGGGACCTACTCCCACCGGAGATACCGTGAGACAGGGGAGAGTTTTTGCGCTTGTCCCGGGCGATACGCGGAATGCCAATGCCGTTGTCTCAGGTACCATTTCAATATGTAATCAGGATGCCTTTGTATTAATTGATTCTGGATCAACACACTCATTTGTGACATATACATTTGCATCTAGACTGAAAAGACCCCTAGAGTTATTGCCATATTTGTTGTGTGTGTCTGCTCCATCGGGGGAATCTGTGTTATGTGATTATATATATCGGTTTTGTGATATGCACATTGAGGATGCTACCTTATATGTAGATTTGTTGCCCTTGAACTTTAGACATTTCGATGTAATTTTGGGCATGGATTGGTTGACCAAGTATTGTGCCACCATAGATTGTGTGACAAAAAGGGTTGTATTTAAACCACCAGAACAAAAAGAAATTGTGTTTGTGGGTAATGGGGTAGTGCCTCCACCTTATTTGATATCTGCAATGAAAGCATGTAAACTGATCAGGAAAGGGTGCCAGGGTTATCTGTACTATGTGTTGACTGAACAATCTGTGAATGTTGAATTGAATGATATAACTATTATTAGAGAATTCCCAGATGTGTTCCCAAATGAATTACCGGGGGAATTGGTAGACAGGGAGATAGAATTTACTATTGAGATTGTGCCAGGCACCCAGCCTATTTCTAAAACTCCCTACAGAATGGCTACTGCCGAAATGAGGGAATTGAAAGAACAGTTGCAGGATCTGCTTGATAAGGGGTTTATCCGACCCAACACTTCGCCTTGGGGTGCACCAGTGTTGTTTGTGAAGAAGAAGGATGGTACTTTACGCCTGTGCATCGATTATCGGGAATTGAACAAGGTAACAATAAAGAACAAATACCCTTTACCCCGTATTGATGATTTATTTGACCAACTACAGGGATCCCAGGTGTTCTCTAAGATTGATTTGAGATCCGGGTATCATCAGCTGAAGGTTAAGGCAGAGGATGTTGAGAAAACCGCATTCAGAACGAGATATGGTCATTTTGAGTTTCTTGTTATGCCATTTGGAGTGACTAATGCTCCGGCAGCATTTATGGACTTAATGAACAGAATTTTTAAAACCTACCTTGATGAGTTTGTTGTAGTTTTCATCGATGATATTTTGATATATTCCAAAGATAGACTTGAACATGAACATCACTTGAGAACTGTTTTACAAATACTTCGGGACAGGAAATTATTTGCTAAACTAAAGAAGTGTGAGTTTTGGTTAGATGAAGTTGTTTTCTTAGGGCATGCGATCAACAAGGAAGGAATTTCAGTGGACCCGCAGAAGATAGAGGCGATCGTGAATTGGCCTACACCGACCAATGTAACAGAAGTCCGTAGCTTCATGGGCTTAGCTGGCACTACAGGAGGTTTGTGAAGGATTTTTCGAAATTAGCCGTGCCTCTTACCCAATTGACACGTAAAGGGAAACCATTTGAGTGGAACGAAGAAAGAGAATCAGCCTTTCATGAATTGAAGACGAGACTAACCACTGCACCAATTTTGACGTTACCTTCAGGTACGGAGAATTTTGGATTTTTAGTGATGCATCATATAAGGGTTTGGGTTGTGTGTTAATGCAGAACGGAAAAGTTGTTGCCTACGCTTCCCGGCAATTGAGGCCACACGAGAAGAATTATCCAACACATGACCTGGAACTAGCCGCAGTTGTTTTTGCTTTGAAAATCTGGCAGCATTATTTGTATGGGGCAAGGTGTGAAGTCTACACGGATCACAAGAGCCTGAAATACTTCTTCACGCAGAAAGAGTTGAATATGCGTCAGAGAAGATGGCTGGAATTGATAAAAGATTACGACCTAGAAATTCAGTATCACCCTGGGAAAGCTAATACAGTGGCTGATGCCTTGAGCAGAAAATCAACAAGGGGTATGGCTTGTTTGCTTACCGAACAAAGGGAGATTTTACAAGACTTTGAGAAGTCTGAAATTGAAGTGGTGGTATGTGAACAGGGCGGATTGATAGCCGCTATTACAATCGAACCAGCAATTGTTGATGAAATCAAGCAGAAACAGAAAGAGGATGAGTTCCTCAGGAAGGTAATTGATGAATTTGAGACAAGTCCAAAAGCAGAATTTAGCATTGCAAATGAAATGTTGAAATTCCGGAATAGAATATGTGTCCCTGATATCCCGGAACTAAAGCAGAGGGTCTTAGATGAAGCGCACAAATCTGTGTTTGCTATGCACCCGGGCAACAATAAAATGTACCGGGATTTGAAACAGACCTATTGGTGGCCTAAAATGAAGAAAGAGATTGCAGGATATGTGTCCAAGTGCCTTCAATGCCAGCAAGTCAAGGCTGAACATCATAAACCAGGCGGTCTACTTCAACCTCTCCCTATTCCCGAGTGGAAGTGGGAACATGTGACTATGGATTTCGTCGTTGGCCTACCTCGGACTTCTCGAGGTATGGATTCTGTTTGGGTTGTAGTTGATAGACTGACTAAATCTGCACATTTTCTGCCTGTCAAAACTACATTTACTGCTTATAGATTGGCCACCATTTACGTTGATGAGATTGTTCGTTTATACGGTGTTCCAATATCTATTGTATCGGATAGAGATCCGAAATTTGTGTCTAGATTGTGGAAGAGTTTGCAGGAAGCTATGGGAACAGAACTGAGGTTCAGTACTGCATTTCACCCACAGACAGACGGGCAATCGGAACGAACGATTCAAACTTTGGAAGATATGCTTCGCATGTGCGCTTTGGATTTTCAGGGGAGTTGGGAAGATTATTTGCCACTTGTAGAATTTGCTTATAATAATAGCTTCCACTCCAGCAGTGGTATGGCACCATACGAGGCTTTGTATGTTAGGAGGTATAGATCACCTATTTGTTGGACAGAGGTCGGGGATAGAGCTTTGCTTGGGCCAAAAATTGTGCAAGACACTTCCGAAAAGATCAAAACTATTCGGTAAAGGCTCAAAACAGCTCAAGACCGACAGAAGAATTATGCAGACGTTCGGAGAAGACCTCTTGAGTATGAGGTTGGTGACCATGTGTTCATCCGTGTTTCTCCGATGAAGGGCCAAGTCAGATTTGGGAAAAAGGGCAAGTTGTCGCCCCGTTACATCGGGCCGTTTCAGATTTTGGAGAGGCTTGGTCTAGTTGCTTATAGAGTTGCCTTGCCACCGGGATTCGAGCAAATCCATAATGTGTTTCATGTGTCGATGTTGAGGGGTTACCTCCGAGACCCGTTTCATGTGATTGATTATCACCGGGTAGCTATTGATGAAAATATGAAATACGTCGAATGGCCAGAACGAATTGTTGATCGGCAGGTGAAACAATTGAGAAGCAAGTCCATCCCAATGGTGAAAGTGGAATGGAAGGAACATTATGGGACGGAAGCTACATGGGAAAAAGAGGAAGAAATGCGACTATACTATCTACATTTGTTTCTCAATGAAGGTAAATTAAGTTTGGAGGACCAAACTTCCAAAAGGGGGAAAGACTGTGATACCCCTGTTCCGTAGTATGCTAATTGGTCCTTAACTTGTGTATGATTATGTTTTTAGCATGATTTTATGTGCCATTTTGTGAATACATGTGATTTTGAAGTTCTATCTGTTCACCGTAGGAATATCTGTTTGAATAATTTGCTTTGGAAATTAAATTGGGGGCCTTATCGGCCACAGAACCCAAAATTGATTGCGCCATTGTGATTAGCGTAATTTTTAGAGCCTACGGTGAAGTTTAATTGAAAAATTGATTTGGACCAGATTAAGTTGATTAAATTAATGAATTAGTGCCCAATTATTCTATATTATTATATTATGACTTAGTGGGGCACTATACACTCAAAAATACACCCTCCTTGTTATTCCTCTTGGCTGAATAAAACTCAAGAGATAGAGAGAGGGAAAGGAGGAGAGTTGGATGTTTGGCTCAAATTTGTGAAGAATTGGAGGATTAACCTCAAGAAATTGCCATAGTTTGGAAGATTGAGCCTCTAGGTAAGCATTTGGTCTTGAATTCATGAGTTTAAGTTATAATTTTGTATGTCCAAAGCTAATTGATGGTCAAGAGCATGTTTTGAGTTTATTTTGTTGAATTGGAGGACCATATATGCATGCATGTATGAAATTGTTTGGAACTTACATAATTGAGCTTGAAATCTATGTAAATTTGTAGTTAAAGCTCATGTATGATCACCATTGGTGTCATCTAAGTTGAGAATGGGAGCTAGACATCACATGCATGTACAATCCATGAGGATAAGAGCTTTGAATGCATGAATGTGTATGATGGAAGGGAGTTTAGTGCTAATTTGAAACATGCATGTGTTTAATTCTTGAAATTGAGCTCCATGATGATATGTTTTGGCATTTGCACCATGTTAGTACATAAATATATGAAGTTTGAGCCAAAAATCATGAATTGAGACCTTTGAACATCGAATTTGAACTCCAAGAACAGTTCTGGAATTTCCAGAAAGTTTGAATGCCGCTCGAGCGGGGAAACCGCCGCTCGAGCGTGAATTTCGTGCTCCCAGCACTTTTTGTAGACTTGATGTCCGCTCGAGCGGAGAATTTCACGCTCAAGCGGGGGAGCTTTATTGATAGGCCTTCCGCTCGAGCGCTAGAATGCAAGATCGAACGTATTTTTCATGCAACCAGTACTTTTGCAGGCCTTAAGGGTCCGCTCGAGCGGGGAAGTCCACGCTCGAGCGGGGACTCTGTCTTCTGAAAACTTGAAAATGCATTCTATGTTCTGTTTTTCGTTCCCTTTCACTTCTAAGCACTCTTAGGCATACATTGAGCATTGTAATTGAGTTAAAGAGATAAGAATGAAGCCTAAAGAGGAATATGTGAATTAACGAACGGATTGAATTGTTGGTGACCCTTTTGTGTTCATGAAATGTGTAGGGTCAAGCTCCGGAGCAAATCCACAAGCCGATCATTGTGAGTAATATCTTAACGAGATATTTGAAATATACTGTTGTCCAATTGTTTACACTTATGTAAGTCTTATAAGTTCATTAGTTTGAATGGTGGACAACGATCGATATAAATAACTGGGCCCAAGGCCGATTGATGCGAATGATTGGGCCGAAGGGCGATTGATATAAATAATTGGGCCAAAGGCCGATCGATTGAATGGTGGACAACGATTGATATAAATAACTGGGCCCTAGGCCGATTGACATGAATGATTGGGCCGAAGGCCGATGGATACAAATGATAGACATGGATGATTAGGCCGAAGGCCGATGGATACGAATGATTGACATGAATGATTGGGCCGAAGGCCGATGGATACGAATGATGGTTATAGATGATTGGGCCAAAGGCCGATGGATATGAATGATTGGGCCGAAGGCCGTTTGCTGTACTGTTTCAATGATTACATATATATATATATATATACTTTCCTCATTTGATATTATTCACTGGGCATTCACTCACGCTCATTCATGTACATGTAGGTGAGCCAAGGGACGTCCAGAACCAGCCCCGGTGAACTTGTGAGAAACAGTTTAAGTTTTGAGGAGTCAGCCCAAACGTCTCACGCACGAGACTGTCTTCGCCTTTGATCTTGTTTATAGTTTTGTTATATTGGCGAATACGTTGGACTACTTTGTATATAAGACTTGGGTTTGACTGACTTAAATCTGTATGATCCTGTGTGTACAGCGTTTTGCATTAGTACATATTTTGATGTGAGTTATTAACATATAAATGTTTGGAATGTTATGGTGTGCATTTAAGCACGGCTCTATGGACAAAGTTTTTGAATTGCTTCCATTTGGCCCCTTTATCTCTGATGAGTTTTGATTTATGCGAATTGAGGCCGTAGGTAATCACACGATTACTGGCCGGTTATGGCCTTAACCCATAGGGGCAGGTTTGGGTCGTGACAAAAGAATTCAGAAATTGAGAGTTCTAATCATTTGATCACCATCAACAATCAATAAGATAAACAAGTCCAATATTAACAGAAGAGGGGAAATAGGTAGCTTATTACAAAATAATAGTACATGACAAGAAAAAATTAACAATAATAACAAATCATATAAATGTTTACATCAGGTAGGTACATAATGTAAATGTTGACATCGGTCGTTACTCAACAAGAACGGTAACCATATTTACATTATCTGTGTAGGAATTTGTTGGGAAAAACTACTCACATTACATAATTTCACATTGCATATCGCAAAATTATGAGATGAACAAAACAAACCTTCAATCCCAGAAAAATAACATGCTGAATAAAATACAGATAAAATATAAAATGGTTA
The DNA here is from genome assembly GCA_030407325.1 of Camellia japonica. Taxonomy (NCBI): domain Eukaryota; kingdom Viridiplantae; phylum Streptophyta; class Magnoliopsida; order Ericales; family Theaceae; genus Camellia; species Camellia japonica. Next base: position 63,685,093 of record JAPPVO010000016.1, on the reverse strand, counting down.
AAGGAAGCAAACCGAAGCCTGTGTGATACCACAGTCTCCTTAAAATAGATTCGCCGCCTCACCGTTGGGTGCTGGAGGTACGCCGGCGTCTACTTCCCAGGATACGACGGTTTTTACCAGCTACAACAGAAGCACCTTCTGATTAGCTTAGCGAACGGACAACGGCAGCACTCTCTCTCAGGAAGAAAATTATAGGAGAAGTAGACTGACAGTGTATGGATGTCAAGGAAAAATTCTATATCTCTTTTCAAGGAATAGGGCCTCCTTTTATACACCATGGGGGAGAGGGGAGGAGCCTCTAGCCATCAAGGCTGGCAACTAATGCTAGCAAAACTGCCCAATCAATTTTGTAAAACTGATGAGCCTTAAATTTGTGAGTTATATACACATTTATGAGGCAATTTCTCATTCAACCATTTTTCTCCAACAATCCCCCACATGAATAAAAATTGACCGAATACAGCAAACGCTCAACGTTTATCAACAAAGACTCGGAAAGAGAGAGAGCACACAGACTAACCCTGCATCAGAAAAGGTAGCTGTTGGCCTTGAACCTTTCGTAGTGAAAGCCTATCGGATTTACTGGCTGACCAGTGAACGTGATGTCTTGAACTGTTCTGCCGTTTATGTAAACCGAGACAATAGACCTCACACAGGAGTTAGTCCAACCATTGTTCTTGTTCTCACTGGTGTGTCCGGTATGGCCCTGGAACACTAGCCTGGTTCTGTGAGTGTTTTTAAAGAATTCGGCCTTGGCAATTCTTAAAGAAGCGGCCCCACTTCGCACTCACATAGGTGACCTAGATACGGTATTTCATTATACCACATCACTAAGGTCATTAAAAGCATTAGCTTAACCTTCCACCCTCACAGGGCATCACTGTATAAAGGAATGGGCAAGAGGATTTACCTCTTCAGTGACTCACCCGTTACACGAAGTTAGGTTGTCCCTTTGAACCTAGATCTTGGGATCTCCAGTCAACTAGGTTGGGTTTGCCGTTCCGGTAACCTTTACTAAAGGCCTTAACCCCATTCCTCTTGACGACTTTTCTACTAACTCTCGAGTTAACCCTTTGGTTAGCGGATCCGCAATGTTGTCCTTAGACTTGACATAGTCTAGAGAGACAACTCCATTTGAGAGTAGTTGTCGTATGGAATTATGTCTACGACGGATATGTCTAGACTTTCCATTATACATATTACTCTGTGCTCGACCAATCGCTGATTGGCTATCGCAATGAATACTGATAGCTGGCACAGGTTTCGGCCAACGTGGAATATCCTCAACAAACTGGCGAAGCCATTCAGCTTCTTCAGTTGCTTTATCTAAAGCAATAAACTCAGATTCCATCGTTGATCTCGAGATACACGTTTGCTTGGCAGATTTCCAAGACACGGCTGCCCCTCCGAGGGTAAACACATAACCACTAGTGGATTTGGAATCTTTTATATCAGATATCCAATTTGCGTCACTATACCCTTCTAGTACCGCTGGGTATCTGGTATAATGCAGCCCATAATCCAGGGTGTAACGGATATACCCCAACACCCGCATAATGCCCTTCCAATGAGTAGCATTAGGATTACTCGTGTATCTACTCAGCCTACTAACAGCGTAGGCGATATCCGGCCTTGTACAACTCATCAGATACATCAAACTCCCAATGACCCGAGAATATTCTAGTTGAGAGACACTCTCACCATTATTCTTGGTCAAATATAGACTTAAGTCTACCGGTGTCCTAAACATACTTGTATCTGACTTTCCAAATTTCTCAAGTATCTTATTAACATAATGAGCTTGAGAAAGTACAATACCACCAGATGTTCTGGTGATCTTAACACCCAGAATGACATCTGCAAGGCCCATATCCTTCATGTCAAACTTAGAGTTTAACAATCTTTTGGTAGCTTTAATCATTTCATCATTGCTACCAACAATGAGTATGTCATCAACGTATAGACACAAAATGACATAACCTTTGTCAGTGTCTTTAACATATACGCACTTATCACACTCATTGATTCGAAACCCATTTGACAACATAGCATTGTCAAACTTCTCATGCCATTGTTTGGGAGCTTGCTTCAAACCATACAATGACTTGACAAGCTTACAGACTTTCTTACTTTTCCCTGGAGCTGAAAACCCCTCGGGTTGCTCCATGTAGATTTCTTCATCTAAATCTCCATTTAAGAAAGCTGTCTTTACATCCATCTGATGTATTTCTAAACCACGTAAAGCTGCTATTGCAATCACCATGCGAATGGATGTAATCCTTGTCACAGGTGAATACGTATCAAAGTAATCCAGGCCTTCTCGCTGTCTGTATCCTTTGATAACTAGCCGAGCTTTATATTTGTCAATTGACCCATCCGCTTTCATCTTTCTTCGAAAGATCCACTTACTCCCCAAGGCCTTACTGCCTGGGGGTAGATCAACCAACTCCCAAGTATGGTTCTGTAAGATGGAATCAATCTCACTTTTAATTGCTTCTTTCCATAAAGGACTTTCAGGTGAAGTCACAGCTTCATGGAACGTTCGAGGTTCTCCCTCTAACATATAAGTCAAGAAGTCTGGACCAAAGGACTTTGTGGTTCTAGCCCTTTTACTCCTTCTTGGCTCATCTACTTCATCAGCTTGATCATCTACTTGATCAGTTATTTGATCAGCTGTTTGATCATCCATGTGATCATCTATGTGATCGTCTTCGTGATCATCTATTTCTTTCATGGAACTCGGAACCCTGTCTTGGGGACGACACGGAAATACATCTTCAAAGAAAGATGCACTTCTAGATTCCATGATAGTATTCTTGTGTATATCTGAAATATCAGACTTGTGCACAAGAAATCTATATGCACTACTATTTTGTGCATAACCAATGAATATACAGTCCACGGTTTTCGGACCTATCCTAACCCGCTTGGGTGTAGGTACCGCCACTTTTGCAAGACACCCCCACATTCGTAGGTATTTATATGAAGGCTTGTGACCTTTCCACAACTCATATGGAGTCTTGTCCACTTTCTTCCGTGGTATTCTATTAAGAATATAATTCGCGGAGAGAATTGCTTCCCCCCATAAGTTCTGTGGCAACCCAGAACTTATCAACATTGCATTCATCATCTCTTTCAGCGTCCTGTTCTTCCGCTCAGCAACACCATTTGACTGAGGCGAATAAGGCGCTGTGGTTTGGTGAATAATCCCAAATTGAGCACAAGTCTCGGCAAACGGGGATTCATACTCACCACCACGATCACTTCTCAATGCCTTGATTTTCCGGCTTAATTGATTCTCAACTTCATTCTTAAAAAGAATAAATTTATCAATAGCCTCGTCTTTGCTTTTAAGCAAATACACATAACAGTATTTAGTGCAATCATCAACAAAAGTGATGAAGTACTTGTTGCCACCACGTGATTGTACAACTTTCAAGTCACACACATCACTATGCACTAAATCCAAAGGCTGGGTACTTCTTTCAATAGAATGAAAAGAAGACCTTGTCAATTTTGCTTCTACACAAGTTTCACACTTGTGTTGTGGATTAATCTTGAAAGATGGTATGTGATCTAACTTGATTAATCTACGTAAAGAGTCAAAATTTACATGACCCAATCTACCATGCCATAAATTAGGGGACTCAAGCATATAAGCAGAAGAAGAAGCTTTCTCATTAATCTTAGGGATAAGTGTCATTACATTCAATTTAAACATACCACCTGACATATATCCCTTCCCCACATAGACCCCGCCCTTGGTCAACACGACCTTGTCTGATTCAAACACCATGCGGAAGCCATGCTTGCTTAGGAGAGACCCCGAGACAAGGTTCTTACGAATGTCCGGCACAAAAAGGACATCGTTCAAAGTTAGTTCTTTTCCTGAAGTCATCTTCAGGATCACCTTGCCTTTACCCTCAACAGCTGAGGTTGCAGAGTTTCCCATAAACAACTTCTCCCTGTTTGAAACCGGTTTGAAAGTTGTGAACATTCTCTTCTCTGCACAAATATGGCGAGTGGCCCCAGTGTCCACCCACCACTCCCTCGGGTTTGACCCCACCATGTTCACTTCTGACACGACGGCTGACAGATGCAAGTCATCCACATCGTGTGACAATTCCTCCATTTCAGCCATATGTGCCCGGTTTTTGTGTTGCGGAGGGTTTTCCTATAGGGCTTCTTCTTCAGACAATCAACTGCCCGATGCCCGTCACTTCCACAGTTGAAGCATTTGCCATTGAACCTAAAAGTAGGCTCCTTTGGCTTGTAGGCTGGCCTTTTGGAGATTCCTCCTCTAGCCCCCAACTTTGAGCTTTTGCCTGTCGGTGGTTTATTCCTTGCCCCCGAGGACTCGCCATGCTCAACCATGTTGGCTTTGACAGTGGAGGTACTCCCTCCTTTCTTCCTGTTGTCCTCTTCAATCCGGAGCCTGACAACGAGCTCTTCGACTGTCATCTCCTTTCGTTTGTGCTTCAAGTAGTTCTTGAAGTCTTTCCAGCCGTTAGGCAGCTTCTCAATCAAAGCAGCTGCCTGGAATGACTCACTTAGGACCATCCCTTCTGCATGTATCTCGTGCAGAATCACTTGGAACTCTTGGACTTGACTCAGGACAGTTTTAGAGTCCACCATCTTGAAGTCCAGGAACCGGCCGACGATAAATTTCTTTACCCCAGCATCCTCGGTCTTGTACTTTTTGTCCAAGGCATCCCACAACTCCTTAGCCGATTTCTTGGCATAGAACACGTTGAAAAGCGGGTCCGCCAAGCCGTTCAGAATGTAATTCCGGCATAAGAAGTCTGCTTGTTTCCAAGCGTCCAGAGCCATGAGCTTTTGTTTATCTTGCTCATTCTCCTCTACGGCTGGTACATCTTCACTCAGAAACCTCGCAAGGCTTAGAGTAGTCAAATAAAACAGCATCTTCTGCTGCCATCTCTTGAAATTCACTCCCGTGAACTTCTCCGGGCGCTCGTGATGATTGAGCGGTCCTCCCGGAACAGCCGGAGTAACAACAGGAGGATTGACCACAGAGGTCACAGCAGGGGTTGGCAAGCCAGTCGCCCCGGGGTTCGGATCCCCACCAACATTAGCAGCAGCAGCAGCAGCATCAGAGACAGTTGCCATTTCTGAAAAATTACAGCAGAATTTTCACTATTCTGTATTTCCAGAAATCAAACTTAACACTAGAAAATCCCACAATTGGAAATTTAATTCAAAACTAGTCTCACCACGCAACCTAGAATCGAACATGGTCAGGAAAGTTTCCAGGAAGACTGGAGGGTCACACCGGTCCCACTTAAAACCCAGTTAACCTTAGACAAAACTTTCAAGAGCATGTTGACTCCTAGTCCATGGGAAACAACTTTAAGAATTAAATTTCACAAGGATGAACTAGGTTAAACACACCAAGTTCCAAACTGTACAAGCAATTACAACAAAATTGCTACAATAATTACAAGCAAATAAAACGTGCTTTACATATTGGTGAATAACCACAAATGAACACTCAAGCAATCAATTGCTTCAAATATTTAGTCCAAATTAATCCTTTTTCCCATTCCCATAGGTATTCCTGCAATAAAGAGTTAGCAGCAAAATACAACAAAACCTCCATTAGCTTTTCTTTGCTTTTGGCAAAGTAGTGATTGAAGGGGAGGGTACTAGCAAACAAAATAATAAATAACTGTAAGTAAAGATTAAAACCAACCCTTAAGTTACACATCTAGAATTTAAACAAAAAAAACTGTAAAAAATTAATTACATAATAAACATGTAATTAACTATACAAGTTACAAACCCAAAATTAAATATAATTAAACCATATTTTGAATTGGTAAAGGTTACATATGAACTTATGGTACACTAAACATGTAATTAATTGAGGCAAGTTACAAACATTTTATAACTCCTAAACACTTAAATCACATTACTAGGCAAGAATTGCAAATGACATGATTAACATGCAAATAATTCTAGAGAAATTAACATGAATTTAAATATAGGCAAGTTATACACTTTACAACTCCACACCTAAATTAAAAATTAATAGGTACAAGTTCATGTAAATTTACTACCTAATAAACATGCTAGAAATGTAAATTACACTAAAAATTAAAACCGAATGAACATGTAATTTATATTGTAAACTAGAAGCATGTGAACTAGAAGCATGTAAATCTAGAAATACAAGGCATGAACCGGTACACCATAAATTAATAAATTAATTAGAAAATACAATGAATTAACGTTGCACCAATGGAACTCTTCTTCCCTATTGATAACAGTGGCCTATTCCATGCTATGGGAAGACCAAACAGTAGCATACACAAAATGGCAAAATCAAAAGCTTAACCCTGTGTACATGCATCTAATAAACCAATTAACTCGCTAGTACTACCAGTGGCCAATTACATGCAAAATTATTACACACACCTATGAATCTATTAATCTAATTCTATGATAAACGTCGAATCTATTTTAAGCTTGTTGGGAAAAACTACTCACATTACATAATTTCACATTGCATATCGCAAAATTATGAGATGAACAAAACAAACCTTCAATCCTAGAAAAATAACATGCTGAATAAAATACAGATAAAATATAAAATGGTTAAAGGAAGCAAACCGAAGCCTGTGTGATACCACAGTCTCCTTAAAATAGATTCGCCGCCTCACCGTTGGGTGCTAGAGGTACGCCGGCGTCTACTTCCCAGGATACGACGATTTTTACCAGCTACAACAGAAGCACCTTCTGATTAGCTTAGCGAACGGACAACGGCAGCACTCTCTCTCAGGAAGAAAATTATAGGAGAAGTAGACTGACAGTGTATGGATGTCAAGGAAAAATTCTATATCTCTTTTCAAGGAATAGGGCCTCCTTTTATACACCATGGGGGAGAGGGGAGGAGCCTCTAGCCATCAAGGCTGGCAACTAATGCTAGCAAAATTGCCCAATCAATTTTGTAAAACTGATGAGCCTTAAATTTGTGAGTTATATACACATTTATGAGGCAATTTCTCATTCAACCATTTTTCTCCAACAAAATTCACATTGAACCAAAAGATGGGGGGGGAAATTTAGAAATTGAGAGTTCTAATTATTTGATCACCATCAACAATCAACAACACCAACATTCACAGAAAGGAGAAAAATAGGGAGTTTATTACAAAACAATAGCATATGACAACAAAAAACAACAATAATAATCAAGTAATGTAAATGCATACATTAGTTATTTAGATTCAAATGAACGAAAAACAGAGAGTGAAAGGATGGGTGCATACATTTGCTTCTCATTGTGGCCGGCCACAAATGAACCACGGTTGGTGATATCAAATCAATGTAAACGTTAGCAGTAGTGGATCGAAACGGAATACCAGTTGTTAGCGACTGTGGGCGATGGTGGATGACGGTAGGATGGTGGTGAAGCAATGTGAAACCTAGGGTTAGGATTTAGGAGTTTTTGCTGCAACGGTGATGGTTTTGTAAAGGAATGATTTGGGAGTGAAATATGAAACAAAAATGGAATAGGATTGGTTTTGATTTCAGAATATAATAAGGAGATTGAGGGTGTTTTGGTCTTCTAACCTCAAATAGGACCTAATGAACTAGTTAAAAAGAATATAAGTTAGTGTAGCTCAACTTTTCGTGCTCCTTTCAGATACGACTAGCCCTACAGTTCAGACTCCCGTGGTTCTGAATTTGATTTCACAAGTGCAATGTGAAATAGATAAACACAAATGAGTCCGAATCCAACAATTCTTTTGGAAAATCGATTTTGAATCAAAATGTCAAAAATTGACTGCTTTGCCAAATACAAAGTCATCACCTAAATATTTTTGAAAAATTTAGGAAACCCGAGACTCGTGCCAAAGGCCACGTATTCGTTATCACCAAAGATTGTCTCGGCTCAAGAACTTAGGTACGAGAGGGGAAGGTCATGAATTGAGCACCCCACTCGCCCGATCAAAATCAGCCTCTACTAATCATGATGTGATTCTTATTTACATTATATGCTTTTGTTCCGATGTATTTAGGCTAACTTACTACGTGTCGCATACAAGTATAGACTAATTTGTAAAAATTGAAACACTTTGATTTCATATTTGTTTTTTAAAATTGTTTTGAATATGTACCCCTTGAAAAAGTGATCTCATATGTACATTTGATCAAATCATCCCAATTTGAGCAATTAACCTTCATCCACAGGCATTCAAACAGATATAACACTTAAGCACTTAGCCTCATGGTATTCATGCTTATCATGGCGACAATCACACGCATGCAATATGGTAAAGCAACAAATGTTTACCCTAATTCCCGAGGCAAGCCAAAAGAGAAACTAGTTAGAAAAAATGCATGCCCCTAATTAATGCAACATGACTAATGCAACACATGCAATGATGTAATTAATAGGCTCGGCTACTAATTATGACATATGAGTCAATTTGATAGCATGCGGTTTAAACATGTATTCAACGAAGTATGTAAACTACAATGCTTTGTTAGAGTGATGAACCGAGTCTTGATTCATGCAAGACAAGTGGATGCAAACGTGAGAAATGTTAAAAGAAACACGATATTCTATTCTATCTATTATAAGCGGATAAATAAAAGGAAGAAAGACGTGGGGTTGGAAGACATACACATTATTACATATTTGGCCCTCGCACAAAAGGGTCCAAATAAATAAAATAGCTAAGCTACTTAACTAATTATTACAAACCAAATGAAATAAACTAACTATGCTAGCTAATTATTACAACACTACGAATTAACTAACTACTTTAGCTAATTAAATAAGTACAACACAAAAATTAACTAGCTATTTTAACTAATTAATTACAAATTAGAATTTAAACTAATTAATTGACTACAAAACATCATTAATTAACTTAATTAACTAACTACTACAAGCATAATTTAACGAGCCCCGAGGGATGAGGGATGAGTCATGCGTGCACACGGATTTTCCATCTGAAGATGCCTCTGTTTTGCTGTCAGAATGCCTCTGTTGCACAGTTAGAAAATTGCACTATTTTTCCACCTCAACCTCTACTCTGCTCTGCTGGAAAAAGGACACTGCTTGGCTAAAAAAAGTGACTGGCAACCCAAAAATAGTGGCTGGCTGGCCGGCCACTAATAGTGGTCTGCCGCCCAGTAAAAGTGGCCTGCCGGCCACTAATGTTGGTTCTTTCTTACAGCAACAGAGAACAAACAGAGCATTCTCAAGGGATGTTTGTCCACCCTACCTTTCCTTATCATTAAATAGCTCAAATGAGGGGTAGGCTTGATTCGCAAGCCATCAATCAACGCAATTTCATTGCATGATGACTTATGAACCAAGGGATACAATTTCAATAAATGGTAAGGAAAGACCAACAAAACCTCCTCCCTATCATGGATTGATCAAGGGAAATGGTTGACCTTGAAAACTTGGATCATTTCATCACTAACAAGTATGAAATAAGCCAAGTCTCCATGTGTTTAATTAACATCTGATTGAACACCAAATCATTTTATTATCTTGCTTCATTTTATTCCAATATATTACCTCTTTTAAATTACCTTCTATCCATTAGTCAATTAAGTCCAATAATGAAGATTGAGTCCACTAACGGAGAGAAGTATCAAACAAAGGGTTGTTTTGGACATGAAAGAGATATCATGCCGTTGGTAATGAACTTCCGAAGAGATTAAACCATTAAACACAACAATCTCTATCTCAAGCTTAAATAAACAATCGGTTTGAAACGACTCTCAAAGCAAAAAAAAAAAAAAACCAAGAAAAGAAGGAGGTTGCAGAGGTTATTAGAGATGAACACAAGTATGGAAAGCTTGAAATAAATGCTATCAACTCAAATAGGTTGGTGGCTAAGGCCTAAATCACCAAACTTATGAGGACCATTACACTACAAGCATACTATACAAAGCATAAATGAAATAACTAGCCTAAAACAGACCTAAAGTAAGCAAAAACAGTGCTGAAATTCACACGGAAAAGCTTGAAAAAGTTAGCTACAATATTGAGGAATTTAAGCTAGTAAACAAGCACAATGAGGGAAGGCTAATCCCTCCATTTTTGGGACTTCAAAACTATATTTTTAGCCTATGAAAACCTCTGAAAATCAGTGGTAAAAAGCTCCAAAAAAAAAAATATTGAGGAAGAGATGGGAAACACAAGTGTAAAGGTTTTGGGGACAAGGTTCAAAGAAGGGTGATTAACCCCTCTACCTTTAATAGCCTTAAACCACAAGCTTCAGCCCATAAAAACAGTGTAAAAATAGTTCAAACACAACAAGAAAAGATAGGAGAGAAGTTGTGCAAAGATGCTCAAAATTATACCTCTTGAAGCAAGGCAACTCTTTTATTAACAAACCCACAAGTTCTCACTCTCAATGGCTAAAATTTGGACTCAATAATCTCAACAAGCAGAGCTCCAATATTGGTTTAGGAAGTGTTTGGGTAAGGTGTGTGTGTTCCAAGATAGAGATAGAGAGAGAATTTCAAGTTTTAGGGCTTTTGGAATTTTTTGTAACCTAAAAACATGAGGGTTGGCCTTATATATATAGAAAAACAACTTCTGAGGTCGAAAATATCTATATAGGAACAATTGGAGCTTGTGGGGGACAGTTGACAAAAAATATCTATGGTTTACACAAGTGGCCGGCCAGCCGGCCACAAAAGTCTACTTCCAGGCCCGACTTCAAACGGGCATATCTCCCTCATCCAGACTCAGTTTTAGGTCATTATTAAGTCTAGGGGTTGGTTTGGCATCCTTCAAAAAAGCCAAAAAATCAAAAAGTTACTAAAAAAAGTTTAAAAGTTATCACTATTCATCAAACAAAATATAAAAAAATTAATTTTACACAAAAAAAAAAGTATAACTCACTTCTCACATAAGTTGTACTTTAGCTAATTTTGGTTGGACAAAGGGAACAGGCGGGTGCACAAACAAGACAATGTTGTTTGGCCCGTGGAGGCCCATCACGGATCCCGTTTTGATAATCTGAACTGTTCAATGTGTAGAACTCGTCGAGTACTATATACTTGTAAAAAATTACATTGATCTGATATTGCTAACTACATTATCAAATTAGTTTTGTATAAAAAAAAATTGATGGTGTTATAGTTAACAATTAACAAAAAATTAATCCGATCAGATAGCTATCGATATCCGATCAACGTGATTTTTTACAAGCATATAGTACTCAACGAGTTCTACATATTGAACGGTTCCGATTAGCAAAACAGGACCCATGGTGGCCCCCACAGGCTGAACAGCACCGTCCAATTCAATGCCTGAAAAGGAGGCAAGCATCTCCTATACACTACTCAGCACAATGCTGCCACTGTACTGTCTACTCGCCAAAAAGCTTCTCCAATACACTAATTTATACAATTTTTTAATACACATTTTTTCGTAAAAAGTCAAAAAGTTATCCCAAACAACCATCTTTTTTTCCTCAACTTTTTAGTCTAAAAAGTCAAAAAGTGCACTTATTTAGGACATCCCAAATAACCTCCGGAAGTCTACTTTCCAATGGTAGTGACCTCACATTTAAATTCTAAGTATGCAAAGAGGTATGCCTATTTTAGTGAAGGTTGCTCATTTCTATCTTAACCGAATTGATACCTAACTTCAAACGGCCATATCTCCCTCATCCGGACTCGGCTTTAGGAGATTCTTGAGTCTAAATTGAAGCTTCAGAAGCCCACTTTCCAATGGTGGTGGCCTCACATATAAAGTCTAAGTGTATAAAAAGATATGCCTATTTTAGTGAAGGCTACTCAATTCTCTCTCAACAGTTTCATACTCAACCATTTCCCCAACTAGTTTTCTTCCATCCCCTCCTATTTTCTTCAACTCCAAACCTAAAAATAAGATGTTTTTAAAGATTTTTCAAAGAGTTCACATCTCTTTCATTTATTTCTACTTTATCCTTACTCGGTTTACCAAAAAGTGCAATATTTTAAACAAAATGCAAGCCTCGGAATATCGTAGAAATATTTGAAAAAAATATTTTGAAAAAGAGGGTTTTAAGGTCTAAAATAGTTTTGATCAAAAATAGGGTGTAAGGTTAGGATTAAGAAATTCTTCTTGCTGAAGAAATCGAATAATTGTACAGTGTAACTTTCATCATCGAGTGATTAACCTGAAGCGTCCAAGTTTTAAGGGTGGTAAAAAAATAGGGTGTCTACAGTTTAATGGAATAAAACTCTTAGAAAGATGATTTACTAAAAAAGCTTCCATTTTGAAAAGACAATGAAGTAAAGTGCTATTGAGTCATATCATAAGGAGATAAAATAAATTTTGTCTTAAAAATAATTTTAATATTGTTAGAAAGAAAAAGAAATTTTAAGAATTTTAAAATTTATATATAGTGATCTAAAAAAATAAAAGATTTAAAATAATAGATAAAGTGTTAATAATAGGACTCAAAAATATATATATATATATATATATATGTAGGACTGGTAGGTACTCCTATCTAAGTTCATTTAATAAGACTTGTTAATTAACCCAAAAAAATAATGGAATGGGAATGCTGTTGTGCAGTCTGTGCAGTAGTAATTATTGTGCGGTGAAATGGGTTTATTTTGAAGTTCATTTTGATAATTCAAATTGTTCATATTTTAAAATACATCAAGTAAAATATGTCCACAAAAAATTAAGTTAATTGGATATCGTTTACCCATTCATTTACTTACATTTGTATTGATTTTAATATTTTAAATTACAATTATCATTTATTTTTGTAACTGCAAATGTGAGCGGATGAATGGGTAAATGATATCCGATTAACTTGATTTTTTGTAGGCATATTTTACTTGATGTATTCTACAATGTGAACGGTTCGGATTATCAAAATGGGCTTATTTCGCCACACAACAGCAACAACAACTGTCGTACAACGAAATGAATCCATTTCAAAGTGTATTTTAATAATCCAAACCGTTCACATTTTAAAATATATCAAGTAAAACATACTTATAAAAAATTAAATTAATTAAATATTATCTACTCATTCATCTACTCACATTTATATTTATTTTAAGGGAGCTGTTGAGATGTGCACCTCAATAAGATGTGCACATCATATACACATTTATTTTAAGCCATTAAATTTTTACAAATTAATCTCAGCCACTGAATAATTTGATTAGGAATATTGACAACCTCTTCAACCAGTTACCTTTTTTTCAAATTTCTTTAGTTTTTTTCCCAAAGCCCTTCTGTTTTTGAGACAGCACGCAGACACTCTTCTTCGCCCTCGAAGACCATCCCTCGAAGACCATCGCTGCGAACACGACCTACCCTTGATTTCGCCTAAAGGTATGTCTCTCTCTCTCTCTCTCTCTCTCTCTCTCTGCAACTTGTTTCTCTCCCTTTCTCCATCTCCATTCTATGAAACCCTAAACTAAAATCCCCTTCTTCGAAACTGCCCCTTTCACCATTGTGAACTCACTAGGTTGGTTAATAAAATTGGAAAAATATGAATTGAATCAGTTTAGGTTTTTGATGTTTGTTTGCTTTGGTAGTTGTCCCTTTTCAATATTCCTCTGGAAATCTAGGCATGATGTAGTGAACCCTTCCCTGTGCCAAAACAATTCAGTCAGTTATATGAGGAAATCAGATAAAGTAAATTCTAAAACTAAAGTGTTGGTATCACTTTTATGGGAACTATCACACACAGCTTTGAGAGATTTTTATTTGGAAAAAGGATTGCAAAATTCCAGGTAATGGAATAGTATTAGACATTCCAATAGCTGTTAAATAATTTCACAAAACCTCATCAAATGTCAAATAGAGAGAAATACCCATAAAACTTAACATGAAAGAATTACTAATTTGCTCAACATGTGGATGGCTTTCACAAGTATATACATCAGCTTATCTGTGGCAAGAACATTACACCCATGTTTCTCTCCTAATCTATTGCATTATAAAAAATTGCTAGCAGTGAAGCCATGTAGAGGGAATGTTCCAAATGACAATTATAGCTCTACAGACATAGTAATAGTAGAGTGAATCAAAGAATTAGCTTTTTTACACTTCTTAACACAAGACTTCACAAAACCAAACAAAGCATGCTGGTAGCATCCAAAATTATTAAAGGCAACAAATCTTATTTGTGAAAGAACATAAAGAATATGCAGACACCATTTGTTATCTAGAACAATGAGTGTACTAATTATGTGTGGAACACTATGAAAGTGAAACTGCTAACCTCTTTTGCGGTTGAACAATTTAATCCTGCATTAAAATGTAAATCGATTAAATCTGACAACATAAGAACAGACCAGAAATTTCAACAAGAGAGTTGAAAAACAGAGGAATATACAAACTACTCTTTTATGTTATCCAAATATAACTGTTTGAACTTGATTATGGATAATCCAAGTTTGCTAACATGAATTAGTTCGTGAGACAACTTCATCACAAATGCTGGACAAACTGCATCTCTAGATCTATAAGCTTTAGTTGATCACTGTCTAATAGTAGATAAGATATGGAGTACTAAATGAGGGAGTTTGTACAGCAATGGCTGATTATGATGACAAGTAAACCATTTAGCTCATGAAAGACACTTGTAAGTTGAGAAAGAGGTTTAGAAACTTTTAAGCAAAGGATTCATAAACAGCCATTGTACATATAAATTCCTCACTCTAAACACCTCTCTCTCTCTCTCTCTCTCTCTCTCTCCATATATCTGTTTCAATTTTGCAAACTGTGCAAAATGTTGAGACTGGCCAAACTGCGCAAAGTAAGAGATTCAGATAACCTGTAGTATTATATTTATTTTTTTATGCACATTCACATAGATCTTGACCAGTACCACACGTTGTTAATTCTTTGAAGGATTTCATCATGCTTCATCCTTAGACAACATAACTCCTCCTCCAAGAGTTTTACTGAGGTTCTTGAATCGGCTTTTGAAAAACAAGACAAAAGAGAATTAGGAGATGAAGAAAATAATAATGCTGCACTATGAGAAGGAAACTCAAAAGTTTGCCATAATTCACAAGGAAATTCACTGTGCTCCCTTAAAATTTTAATTCATATAAAATTTTGTCTCATTTTTCATCTCATTTTTTATGTTTGTTTGCTTTGGTAGTCGTTTTGATTTCATATATATATATACACACTTGAAATTTGGCTTGAGTGTGTGAAATTTGATGTGTGGGTAATTGAATTTTTTACTCATGTAACTAATATGAGACTGTAATTTTTTATTTGTTTATTGAAATCTGTTTATGTTTGTAGAACGGTTTTGGGAGGAAATTTGTAAAAATATTATGTAGATAAATTTTTAAAAAACAGTATGCCTACAAAACTCAAAATTAAGACATGCCATTTTATTATTTCTCCATCATATGTTTTTATTTTTATGGATTGTTGAGAGAGAGAGAGAAAAAAAGATGGGAGGAAATTTGTGTCAACTTTTCACTTTGTAGTTAAAGTTTTTTAGTATGAAAGGGAAAATTGTATGGCCTGTTGTGACTTTCTTATCTGTAAAGGGTCCCTCAAAGAAATTCAACCCTGTTGGATTTGCCACTATATCTTCACATGTCCAAACTAGACCCTACCCTCTTCTTGTTTTATTTCAGGTCTGTTTGAAAACTGTTGCATATTGCCTTGGCATCATCCCAAAATATATATTAAAAATAAATTAATAAAATCTTCAAGCCTTTCTCTTCTTTTGTTGATATTTATTATCTCCATCACAAAATATATAATTAAAAATAAATAAATAAAATCTTCAAACCCTTCTCTGCTTTTGTTAATATTTATTATCACCATTTGCGTCATAATTTTGGCACTTAAAATTCTTAGAGGTGTACTTTTACCCATACATTTTGATCCCCGTTGTTACATAATTTATTGTGTCATTTTGAAAGATAGAATCACCATTTGTGCCTTAGCTTTCGCACTTGCTCAAATCTTGGATTCTTGATGAAGTCTATGTAGAAAATCTTAAGAAATACTAGTTTCTGATAAACCAAGAAATGTAATGAAAATCTCTGAAGATAGAAGAACTGCATTGCCATTATTCAAGCCACTTTCTGGATTGAGTTTAACAGTTACAACATTTGACTTCTGGGATTTTCGTGCATCTAAACTACTTCCACTCTCTCTCCTAATGTCAGTATTTACATATATAGATATGTACATCTGCTCACACTCACGAAATAAAAATACAAAATAAAAACAAGCGGAATTACAAATCAGTGAAAACAATTCAAAATAACTGCAACTTTCATGGAGGTGCAGGGTGTGTGTCCGCTGCAAGTGAAAGTTGTGGCATGAGACACAACTCACTTATACCTCTTTAAAAGTCAAATGATTTTGAGTTAGTTTCCACTTTTTTGCAATTGCCCCTAAAAACGAAGGCACCTGTTCTAAATTTTACAAGTAAAAAACCATCATTGAGGAACCTTTTCTTCATCTTTCCACTCTGGATCAGTTCAAAGTGTTGCATATGCTTCAACAAGGCTGTGAATCAATATGATCTCAAACACCCAATATTTCTCTCCCAAATGCCACTTTGGAGAACAAATATTAGATGTAATGGTAACACCATCTACTTTAGGACTGTTTTTGGAAGCTGAGCGACCTAGACAAGGCTGCAGGGTTAGCCCACAGCGCTAAATTGGTTTCTAGTGTGTGATTCTTTTCGCCACCCTTTGGTTGGAAGGCCTTGAAAAGGCCTCCTCTGCTCATCATTGAAGAATCACTCTTAATCCCAAGTGTTGCCCATATAGAACTCCTTGCAGCTTCATCAGGGTCATCAATCCTTGTAGTTTTTGGAATCAAAATGGATGTCTCTGAATTTTTCTTAATCAAGTCCCCATCTCTCGAATGTTTCCCTAGAGTCGGTGAATTTTGGTTTGGAGCAGAGCTTGGCACGTTTTGGTTTGTTGTAGAAGATGGTGAAGGCAACCATGGAACTGTCCAATAGGGGGTGGCATAAAATGGCATTGGAAATCCAGACAAGCAAACAGCTGGTACAGGAGTAGCTGAATTCCAATAAGGCCATGGAATGCCAGGGAAGCAAGGGATTTGGGAAGTGAAGCCATTTAAATTCCCCATCATTGGGCTCTTGAATCCCGTTTCTCACTCCTTCTTCTGTCGAATTTGAAGTTGTGACAAATGATCCGCTAGAACAATCATCGCCATTTTGTTCAACTTTATAAAACCCATTGGGGATTCCATTAGGAGCCTTGTGTTTCTCAGCAAGATTTAAGACAGAAGTCATGGATTCACAAAGTGGTGTTTCTGGGCCATAAGAGAGAACCGTGCCATTGCTTTTGAGCGTAAGGTTTTGAAATCCATTTGCAGTTGCATGTAGAGCTTCAGAGATGGTGATGTTTAATTGACTCGCATGACATGGTGTACTAAACTATTAAATTTTTGTCATTTTTCCCTTGTTTTTCTTTTTTGTCCACAAATTCAAGATTCTAATACAATCTAAAGGTATTTTTGTTTAATTGACTCACATGGCATGGGCTACCAAAATCTGTTAAATATTTGTTAATTTTCCGTTGTTTTTTCCTTTCTATCTCCATTTTTTTTTTTTTTTTCAAATTGAAAATGCAAATAGGGTATTTTTGGTTCAAAAAGTCTACAGCACCAGAAAATTGTCATGAATTTCAAATCAATAGTGTATATTGAAAGTTGATGTTGTGGGGCCACATTCTAAATGAATCTTGACTATTGATGTGAAATTTAGGAGAGTTTTTTTATTATTCTTTTTCTTGGAATCATAGCATTGTTATTTTTGGTTTACTTGACTCACGTGACACGAGATACTAAATTACTAAATTTTTAATACTTTTTATTTTCTTTTTAATATCTTCTACAAATTTTTATTAAAATTCAAAATTCAAATACTGCCTAACAATATTTATTCTTTAATTGAGTGGCATGACATTGGCATGTGTACTATGCCCAAAACTGATAATTGATTCATGCCAAGTTCCCACTCAAATAGTCATCTACGGTTGGTTGTGGTACATTTGTGTAAGTGTTTATTTGTGTAATGGTTATTCATACTTTGAACAAAGGTAGTAGACTTTCATTTCTGTTATTGCTTATGCAGTTTGTTAAGGTGAAAAGATGTGCAAAATAATTTTTTTCGTAGATAGCTTCTTTCTTTTCTCGCCATAATCATTACTTTCCTTAAGTATTGTCTTCTTTACTAACTCTATTTCGATGTTCTATTTTTGTTTGTCATAGGTCCTCAATTTCTCCATCTTAACGTAGAAGTAAACCTATACCTCCTACATCCCTTCCTCCATAGCGGTTGCATTAGCAGGTCTGCTTTTTAATTTATTTACTTTTAATTAATAGCAGGGCACTGGCGGGTGTGCAATTTATTTATTTGCTTTTAATGAATAGCAGGGCACTGGCGGGTGTGCTACTTTATTTATTTGTTTCGTTTTAATTGATATTAGGGTACTTGCTTCTGTGTTTTTGAATTTTTTTGCTTTCAATTGGTAGCAAGGCACTGGCTGGTGTGCTTATTTATTTGTTTGTTTTAATGAATAGCAGGGCACTAGCAGGTGTGCTATTTTATTTATTTGTTTCATTTTAATTGATAGTAGGGTACTTACTTCTGTGTTTTTGAATTTATAGCAGGGCACTGGCTGGTGTGCTTATTTACTTGTTTGATTTTAATGAATAGCAGGGCACTGGCGGGTGTGCTATTTTATTTATTTGTTTCATTTTAATTAATAGTAGGGTAATTGCTTTTGTGTTTTTTAATTTATTTGCGTTGAATTGATAGCAGGGCACTGGCTGGTGTGCTTATTTATTTATTTGATTTTAATAAATAGCAGGGCACTGACGGGTGTGCTATTTTATTTATTTGTTTGATTTTAATTTATAACAGGGCACTGGCAGGTGTGCTTTTTAATTAATTAATTTTATTTTAATTGATAGTAGGGTACTTACAGGTGTGCTTTTTTATTATTGGCGTATAATTGATAGCAGAGCACTGGCTGGTGTGCTTATTTGTTCATTTTCTATAAAGAATTAATAATTGAACGGGAAGGGAAGGCTAATGTCAACCTGGTACGGGAATTCTTCGGTAGCATACAAAAGCCAACTGATACAGAGAACTTGATTCTGAAAACAAAATTGAGGGGGAAAGATGTGTTTTCCGCAGATTGCATATCAAAATTCTTAGACATTCAGCGACCAACACATGATGACAAAACACAATATCCATACCTTCCTGGTGTTGACCTTCCTAATGAAGCCCAAATTGTTGATGATTTGTACATCGAAGGAGTCATACCACAAGACAAGTATCATGTAAAGTTCCTGAAGCCTGACCTTGCTGTTTTGCATCTTATATTGTGGTACAATCTTGACCCAAGGGGGGTGAAATCCACTTTTGACCATGAACGAGCACTCATGTTGTATGCTGTCCATAATTTCAGCCCTCTAGATGTTCCGAAGATAATTTGGCAAGTTGTGGATTCTGTCGCAAAAGCAAACAATCCACATGCAGCATTACCGTTCGGCCTCCTCGTGACTGATATGCTACTTGAGCTTCGTGTACCGACTCGACCAGATGATGAATAGAAGGGGCAGATGAGCCACATAGGTCGTGGAACGTATGGGAAAACACAAGGGCAAAGTCAAAAGCATCGTGAAAGACAAGATCCTACTTCATTGGAGAGCATATCAACTCGTTTGTAGGAGGCTGTGTCCATATTGAACCGGATGGAGTTGCAGCATAAGAAAGACATGAGGAAGGTCAAGTTAGAACTAAAACAAATGCGGAAAGCCTTTTGTGGTGAAGATTTTGAGAATTCAACTAGTTCTAATGATAGTGAGCAGGAATCTAATGGGTCCAACCATGATAACAGCCAACAAATGAACACAGACAATGATGGTTGAACAAAGTTTGCAGGGCCAATGATTTAGCTTACACTGTTACTTTTTTTTGTGTACAGTGTAACTTTTTTGTGCAGAAAGTGTTAACTTTTTTTTACAAACAATGTTACTTTTTTGTGCAAACAGTGGTGGTAATTTGTTCATCCCATACTTTTGCGAACAGTGTTACTTTTTGTCCCATTTATTATGAAAAGAAAATTGAAACAATGTTACAATTCATGGATGGCTTATGTGATGGACAACATTTGGATGGTTTATGTCAACAATATTATTTAGTATGATGCTTCGACATTTTTGATAGACATGTCCAATTAATTTTTTTTTTTTTCAATGCCAATGATGCATGTATTGCTTGCTGAAATTTATGGATACCAATCGACTACACAGTTGATACATCGATTCCAAAACTTAGTATGATATTTATGCATGGAATGTGATTAACAATATAATTCGTTAGATTTCTTAGATGTTCTTTCTTTCTAAGTCGTTGAAGGATACATTAGGTGTTGCTTACTAGCAAGGAAATGCAGGTCCTCTGTTGCTTTTTTGTAGCAAATACTGTCATTGTTCTTGGTATTTTTAAAATTTGCAAAGAACTACCTTTGCGCGCCTTCTAAGTGGGGAGATGACATGAATTATCACTTTCTCTGCATTAACAATATATTTTTTATTTAATTTTTTTTATTGTTCATTTTATGTGTGTTTTCTTAAATGTAAAATTTAGAAAATTTATTAGTTATTTTGTTACTCTGCCAAGGACTAGTCCTCTTACACTCTTGTCATTTGAAATGTGTACATGATAGTATACACTAATGGCACAATTTTAGTTGGACATGAACTGATTATGCAACAAAAATTATATTGTACTATATATGTAGCAATGCATGGACTCGTAATCCAGTTTTTAAAATAGTTTCTGCATTAACATTTGGTACATGTGTGTAATTTTTGATAGATTGTAAATGTAACAACCAAGAGTAATGTGATACAGTTAAATATCATAAATAGTTTCATCACCCCAATCTTGAGCAACAATATAAATTCCATACAAATTGAAACCCAAAAAATAATATGCTTTTTCAATCGTCCACAAAATACTACCAAACTGGGTTAGTTTAGTCATCCATGTTTCTTCAACCATCTAATATGTTCATAATTGTGAATAAGCATAGTGCCAAAAGTACGGTTAGGCGAATCAATCTTTTTTCAAGCAGCCATGTTTTCAATCAAACTTTCTTTTTCCTTCTAGCCTTCCGGAGCCTAGAGTACCTGTTACAAAAGAAATTACATTCAGTAAGTAATCAGCTGAGTTTATGAAGGGCATAAGTTGTTCATGGTTTGGGGACGCACCGCTCTTTGTATTGTTCGAGCCAATTCATAACCTCAATATAAATACGGTTGGATGAATCGTTCACTAGGTCAACTAGTAGCCTAAACCTTTCCAGTTTATCAAACTAAGGAAACAAAACAAAAAATATTCCATCAACAATACCATCATATGACATTGTAATTGCAATAGTGTAATTATGTGGTTAACATTGAACAGTCACCTTGTGTACGCCGGTCGGCATAACAACACCTTGCATATACTTCATGACAAACATACCACAGTCATAACTTCATGACAACATACATATGAATGTCAAACTTGTGTGTAGTGTTAATAAGAGAGCCAAAATTGAATAGCAAATGAAGAAATTTTAGAATACCTATCGGTTTTATGTTGGAGACAAGCGTCTTTCAACCTCTCTAATTCAAACTCCTTCACATTTGCAACATAAAGGTCTCCAAAATATTGTTGCAATAACAAATGCATTGTTTGAACCTATGCATGAATATTGTAAGATAGATTGTGCTGATTGTTTTTTTTTCTTTAAAAAAAAAATAAATAAATAAACGACTTACCAATTTCCTTGCCATTAATTCACGACGTTTGTCATTTGTGAGGCTGGGACTCGAGTCAAATATATAAGCCATGCGATGTGCCATATCTATGTTGACACAAAACCATTGTTCTTCATGGTCGTTCACCGGAATATATATCTAAGTGACAATAATAAAAAAAAAGGGTCATGGAACGTTGCCCAACCAGTTTAGACAATTAAAAAACAAAAAAATAATGACGGCGTTGATACCTTAAATTCTTAATAAATAATAAAAATATTTGTAAAATGGAGGGGATATTTATAATAATCCTGCAAAATGGAAGAATGCTTGACACATTACTTCTTGATAGGCATGAAGCTTCCCAGTGTATTGAGATTCCCCAAAATATTTGTCACATAGCTTTGCATGGTCCGCCCCATTCATAATATGTTGCTACAATTGATAATGCACAAGTATATATCAATAAGTATAAATGAATAACCAAACATAAACATGACACACTAGACTACTCACCGATACATATGTGGGAAAGTACCACGTCCTATGACACTTATCGGGGAAGAGCCTTCTTTGTGCATTTGTCAATTGTGCTACAACTAAATTAATAATCTGAAATGCATGCATCAAATAATAATTTCAAACTTATATCCTTAAAAATGACATCACATAGCAATATTGACGCATGAAATGAACACTTACGGAACCACAAATCCATGTTTTTGGTTGTAATGAGCACAAATCGAATCGGGTGGCAAATTCAACCGGCGATAGGACACAAATGAATAGATTATGAATACAAATTTTATTAAACTCAGTTTACAAGGGAGTGGTAATTATATTAATATAATCTTTGAGATCTGTTGCACTTGTGGTGACTTAGAAGATATTTTTTCATGTTGCCTTTTTAGTAAAGTGATAATTACTTTCTAGTAGTTGATTTTTGTCCAACATGTTATTGGAGAAATGGCTCCTAGCTCAGTTTCTTTTTAATTTTGTTTTCAATAAGTATTCCTAGCTCAGATTGTTATTAGCACTTGTGTGGGTTCTCTCATCCACTAAGGTCGTAAAGTTATAGTTTAGTTGAGTCTTTAACTATTTCTTTTAAACCAAAAAAGGAAAATTTCTTTATGCACAATCACTTCATATAGATGGGACTACATCTGGTATTGAAGAAAATTGAATCAAGAAGGAAACTTCTACCACTCTTGCATATACTGCACAAGAAGTGGCTAGGAGTATATTGAATTTCCATTGCAGCAGAAGTGGACTTTGGTGGTACTTTATTATGAACTTCTGGAATGTACTTTCTTTTCTCACTAATGGTTACTACTCACTCCCCTTTCCATCCCATTTAATATACCAACCCATAGACATGCAAACCTCATTAAATTAGATATTATTTTCTCACTAGTGATTCTATTTTTTCCAGGTGTATTCTTTGACACTTATGGGGAGTATTATGAAGATATGAGAGAGTTCCACCAACATCTTCCTTCATTGTTGAAACCTGGTGGGATCTACTCATTTTTTAATGGCCTTTGTGGAGGTAATGCCTTTTTTCATGTTGTTTACTGTCAGTTGTTTTTTCTAGTTTTCCTTGATCTTCAACATGTTTAATCTGTGGACAAGCCAGTACGTTTTACTGATCATATTTCAAGTTTAGATGGTTAGGAAAGTTATGGGAAATTATCCTTGAGAGATCTTGTGCTCTCTTATGGCTGTTTTGTAGTGTATGACCTTGTGAGTGTATGCTCTGAAGGTAACTGAAACTTGATTTTATTATATTCACTTTATTAGATCAAGACCCAAGAATGAGTTTAGCATTTACTGTTTGTTTGTGTATCAATTTTTGCGCATTCTATATACATGCTCTGAAGTTTTCTAGCTTCTGAGCAGTGGAATAACATTTAACAAAGTGTGTGCTTTGGTTTATTTGGATGTAATTCCATGGAAGAATAATGAGTTATAAATTTGACGTATTTGGTTTATTAATTTATTCTTAAATAGAGGATTTATTTACAACTTGACGTACTTTACCACTCATGATTCTGAGCTATACCACTAAAATGTTATCCACTGTTTTTATACAAGATATTGGTACATGTTTTGGTAAATTTGTCTGATAGATGCTAGATCGTTCGCATAAGCTTCTGGATCTCATTGTAGGCTATATAATATATGATGGTTTGAACTTGCAAGATTAAATTTTTGTGGGTTGTTGGTTGAGGCTAATTTTGTTTCTTGAGAATGTAAGGGATGAAATTCTGATTAAATGACAATGGAATGGGAATTTGGGAAATTGCTTCATGCCATATAACTTGTGATGACATAAAGAAATGATGATATAAAGAAATTGGCATGGCATGAGAATCATGGAATCTGTAACATAATATTGATTCAAAAAAAAAAAAACCATTTTTTGAAAGAGAATTGAACTGACGGAATGTAATTCAGACTCGTAGGCTTCGAGTTTGAGCCGAAAACGCCTTAAACTCGGTTGAAAAAAGGCGTTCCGGGGGCAAAAATTCAAAACAGCCCCCAAACCACCGTGTGGCTCTCACAGACAGCTTCTCCATGACAAATAGGACTTGTGACAACTGACGGAATGTAATCTGGACCCATAGGTTGGGAGTTAGAGCCGAATACGTCCAAAACTTACTCAAAAAAGGGCATTCCAGGGGGCAAAAATTTAAAACAGCCCCCGAACCACCGTGTGGCTCTCACGGGTAGGGCTGGGCAACAAACCCACCTGCTCGCACAAACCGCCCGACCCTACCCTACCCGCAGCGCTTTGGGCGGTTTCGATGTAGGTAGGCGGGCGGGTGTGGGTCAAGAAATTCGCAAAAGATCGGGTTCGGGTCGAACCCGACCCGCCCGCAACCCGCATCTTTTTTTCTTTTTTTTTTTTTAAAGAAAAAATAACTAGTTATTATTATTTTTTTTTGCATTTTGGATGGATAGAGATAACTAGTTATTATTTTTATTTTTACATTTTGGATGAAAGTAAAATTTATTATATGGGCACTTATATACATTATCATGATCTAATGATATTTAAATTAGTGTTACTAGTTTGACTTTTATTTATATATATAAAAAAAAAAAAATCATTATATTCCATTAGTCTAGTAGACACAGTTAAATATGATATTTTGAATTGTCATTCTATTATCACATTATTGCATATTAAAAACTAAACAGTGAAGATTAATCCACTATTAAAATTAGTGTTACTAGTTTGACTTTTAAGGGTTTGTTTTTGCATATTTAAATTAGTGTTACTAGTTTGACTTTTAAGGGTTTGTTTTTGCAAGCTAAGGAGGAAGATTAATCCACTATCCTCAAGCATGGTTCCATATCATCTGATCTAACATGTGGATTATTTATTATGATCATGAATTGTATATCTTGTAATTTAATTTATAACTCTTCTAAAAAAAAAAAAAAAAGTGTTTAGAAAGTAACAAAAAATGTCAAATTTGCTTAAGTTAAGTTTTTTAAAAAAAAAAAAAAAAAAACTAAACCGCAAACCGAACCGCACCCGCCCGCACAAACCGCGAACCGCATCGCGGGCGGTTGCGGGTCCATTTTTTCCCAACCGCATAAGTGCGGGTCGGGTCGGTTTTGACCCGCACCCGGCCAAAACCGACCCGCGAGCAGCCCTACTCACGGGCAGCTTCCCCATGCCAAATAGGACTTCTGACAACTGACGGAATGTAATTCGGACCCATAGGTTGGGAGTTAGAGCCGAATATGCCCAAAACTTACTCGGAAAAAGCGTTTCGGGGGTGAAAATTCAAAACAGCCCCCGAACCACCATGTGAATCCCACCGACAGCTTCCCCATGACAAATACGACTTGTGACAATTGACGGAATGTTATTCGGACCCGTAAGTTGGGATTTAGACCCGAATATGCCCAAAACTTACTCGAAAAAGGGCGTTTCGGGGCCAAAAATTCAAAACAGCCCCCGAACCGCCGTGTGGCTCTCACGGGCAGCTTCTCCATGAAAAATAGGACTTCTGACAACTGACGGAATGTAATCCGAACCCGTATGTTGGGAGTTAGAGCCGAATATGCCCAAAACTTACTCGAAAAAGGGCGTTCCGGGGGGCAAAAATTCAAAACAGCCCTTGAACAACCGTGTGACTCTCACGAGTAGCTTCCCCATGAGAAATAGGACTTATGACAACTGACAGAATGTAATTCGGACCCGTAGGTTGGGATTTAGAGCCGAATACGCCCAAAACTTACTCGAAAAAAGCGTTTCGGGGGCGAAAATTCAAAACAGCCCCCGAACCACCGTGTGACTCTCACTAGCAGCTTCCCCATGACAAATAAGACTTGTGACAACTGAAGGAATGTAATTCGGGCCCATAGATTGGGATTTACAGCCGAACACGCCCAAAACTTAGTCTAAAAAGGGCGTTTCGGGGGCGAAAATTCAAAATAGCCCCCGAACTGCCATGCGGCTCTCACGGGCAGCTTCCCCATGACAAATAGGACTTGTGACAACTAACAGAATGTAATTCGGACCCGTAGGTTAGGAGTTAGAGCCGAATACGCCCAAAACTTACTCGAAAAAGGGCGTTTTAGAGGCGAAAAATCAAAACTGCCCCCGAACCACCATGTGACTCTCATAGGCAGCTTCCCCATGACAAATAGGACTTGTGACGACTGACGGAATATAATCCAAACCCATACGTTGGGAGTTAGAGCCGAATACGCCCAAAACTTACTCAAAAAAGGGCGGTTCGGGGGCGAAAATTCAAAACAGCCCCTGAACCACCGTGTGACTCTCACAGGCAGCTTCCCCATGACAAATAGAACTTGTGACAACTAACAAAATGTAATTCGGACCCGTTGGTTGGGAGTTAGAGCCGAATACGCCCAAAACTGATAATTGATTCATCATGGAAGGTTGCTTTTGTGATTGAACATACATTTCTACATATTTCCTTTTGTGATTGAACTTTATTTTGGTTATTATTTTTCTCACATGTTCTAATATCTTGAATGAAATGGCACTGACAGACATTAATAAGTAGAGATAGTTTTATATCCAATCTAATGATTCAAGTGCTTTTTGCAAACAATTAATGAGGAAGTTGGTAAAAAGAATAGTTTCTATTCACATCGGCCTTTGATATTGGTTTAGCCACAGAATTTGGATACATGTTGCATACAAATAAAAGATTGTTACATTAGCTTCATGTTAGTAATGACAGATTTAGTAATGATTGTTCTGCATTTAACAATGTTCCTTATAACAAAAGACTTTAGAAAGACTGATAATTGATTCATCATGGAAAGTTGCTTCTTTGATATGTTATTTGTCACTTGTTCCCAAATTCATTCATGAAGTTGGGCATTTTAAGGTCCAATTCTAATTTTTTTTGTATTTTTTGTTTTTTGTAGATGACTTTGTTGCGTGGACTTTCAGAGTAATATTTTGGTGTATGGAGAAGAAATTTCACTTTTGTATAGAACTAATGTAATACTTTTGTCATCCCCGATTTTTGTGCAATTCACTATTACTGATATAGAAAACTTTTAGCAGCCAACAGATAATTACTGGCATGGTACATAGATCACCTTTTGTCGCTGTACATATATATGATTTTTTGTCGTGATACATAGATGTACTTTTGTCTTGGTACATACATCACCTTTTGTCGTGGTACAGATTACGATGGTAATTTATATCATGCCAAATGGTCATTTCACATGATAGTAAATATAATTTTTGTATATGGAAGGCTTTGCTTTTTGTATGATTCTATATATGGAATTATTATTTTAGTTTGGACAATAGTTGGTTTGTATGTACTTTAATGGTTAAAGTTATTTATTTTTTGTATACAAAAATTGACTTTTGGTGACTAAAAATTTAGTCGTCAAAAGTGAAAATTCTTGTACTGTGTGTCAAAGTCATTTATACCCGACGTCATCATTTGGACATAATGACAACATGACACTAGTAGTGGCAACATTGCTATTATAATGGCCTAAGTTGATGATAATGGTTGTGTTTCAGTGGACCAAAGGGCATGATTAATTGAAGTTGGTAACAATAACATTGTTGTCTAATTCACTAATAATGACAAGGAAAGAAAGAGTGAGAGTCGATGAGATAGTCATAGTAACAACATTTCAGGTAACATTAACATTGACGATAATGAGAGAGAGAGAGAGAGAGAGAGAGAGAGAGAGAGAGAATTGTAAAACGACAAACGTAGTTGGAGTGTCATGCGTTTTTGTTAGTGATAATGTTTGAGGTAATGAAAACACAACAACAAAATTACATATAAATGGCAACCGATCAACCGATCAATTACTATTCGAATATTGACTAAATTGATATTAATGATTAGGTTTTTACTAATTCATTGGGAACTATGAATAAGTTGGGAATTAATTGGTTTAGTGTGGCTTATGAAAACTAATTGATTATTGAATCAATTAGGTTTATTGTATGAAGGATCCCTACAATCAATTTTTATATTTGAATCTCCCTTATATTCTAATGGATTGTACAATCAATTGTGAAAGTTCAAAACTCTGGCCACTAATCGATTGTATAATCAATTGTGGTCTTTCAATCCAATCGATTTCACAATCAATTATGATTTTCCATTCACTCCAATATGCTATACCAATTGATTACACAATCAATTGTGTTTGAAATTTTAAAAGTTATGTGATGTTTTGTTAATGTTGTTATGATTTTGGGACAAAATTACAATCAACATGTTATGTTATGATTCATTGATAAAAGTTATAATAGTTTGTTAATGTCGTTATGATTGTGGGAAAAAAAGTTATACTCAATGTATTATGGTTATGATTCATCACTAAAAGTTATGATTTGTACCACCAAAAGTTATGATTTGCCATGGTGAATCATAATAAAAAATGTTATGATTCAAATGTTATGATAATTAATTACAAATAACTATATTTGTTATGAGTTGTTATTATATTATTATGATTTATAGTGTCTTTTTTATGACACTTAGGCCAATATTATGACATTGTTATGATTTATTGTAGTATTGTTATGATATTTGAAAAAAAGTTATGATTCTTTCTGTAACCTGTTACATGATCAGTTTTTTTTTTTTTTTTTTTAGATAGGGTTACATGATCAGTTTAGCAGGTCACTTTTTATGATGTGACACGATATGAACCACACAATAAATATTATCATATGCCCTTTTATAAAGTACACATGGTAAATTTTTCTTTATTTAATACTTTAATATATATGCACATTGAGTTTCCCGGAAAGAAATCTCAAAATAGACCCCTCAAGCCAAAGATGCTCTTCCAACAACCCCAACTAATGATTGTTCGGTAGTTGTGAAGTTATAATTAATACCCACCAATCTCTCCGTTCCGCGCTCTTCTTTGGTTGAAAAATTTAAAAATTTGGTTAAAAAAATTCAAAAAAATAAATAAATAAAGTGTATTTATATTTTACATAATTTTATAATTTTTTTTTCTCTTTTCCAAATTTATTTTTTAACTTTCATCTAAAATATAAATTGACTTTTTAATTTTTTAATTATTTTAGTCTTCAAATTAAAAGTCACGTATAGAATGAATTTTTTTAATTTTTATAAAAAAATAAAATAATATCATATTTTATATTATAAACTTTTTAATTTATTTTATCCTTCTATAATTAGCCCCAAAAATTTATCCAAGTGTAGCCGTAAATTACTCAACCAAGCCAAATACAGCGTAAAGGAGCAATCAATCAATAACTCGATCAGAGAGAGAGAGAGCAATGGCTTCTCTCCCCACCCAAACCATTCTCTCTCTACAAATCTTGGTGTTGTTAATCGCATATATCAGTGGTGGGGTTGTAGAAGCAAGAAAACAGAGAGAGTTCGATTACTTCGCTTTGGCTCTTCAATGGCCTGGCACTGTTTGTCAGAGATCTACTAGCCATTGTTGCTCCTCCAACGCTTGTTGCAGAGGGTACTTCGTATTGTCAATCTTTCCACTTATTTTCTTTTATTTCGTATTCAATTGATTTATACATGAGCTGGGTATTTATATATATATATATATATGTGTGTGTGTGTGTGTGTGTGTGTGTGTATATTTGCAATTAATTTTTATAATGGGGGTGTGTTCTTGTGGAAGCTTCGATTTTTATGAATGTTTTGAGGACTTTAGATTGGGACCCTAATTGATCCTTAATTCTGGTTTTACTTAAGTTGGTGAATTCTTACCTAATTGATATGTTGGGGGTTGTGAAACTGATAATTACTGTTCATTGGGCCCCGCGGGCCCAATGGGGGTTTGGTACTTTGGTAATTTCTTGTTGTTTTCAAGTTGCCTAATTCTATACTTATAAATATAAATGAAGGAGTCGCCTTTTTTCTGTAGAGAGTTGTATTGTTTTCTAATCATCATGAAAACCACAGTAGCTGTAGACGTAATGCTATTATGGGTGAATCATGTAAATTCTTGTGTTTTTGTATGTGTTTGTGATATTTTTTGATTCGTTTTATCTTTTCTTAATTGTAATTTTGAAAATCGCAGTAGCCCCGTGTAACCCTATTATGGTGTGAACCACTTAAATTCTTGTATTCCTGTGTATGCGTGATTTTTTTTAGTTTGTTTTATCTTTTCTTAATGTTATTTTGTGTCTCACCGATCCTAATTAAGAAGAATCAATTCCTAACATGATATTGCGTATCCGCAACAGGCGAAAAAGGGAAACAAAATATGAGCTAGCATGATTGAGGTAAATTTGTGTAAGGGCCTAGTTGTTGTTTCTAATTTGGTTGCTATTTTAGTGCCAATCTTTGCTAACTTGAGCATCTCCAATCATTTCATCAAATATTCATCAAATCAAGGGAGAGTCATTTTTTTATCAAATTGAGAACTCATCAAATTTGAATTTGATAAAAATTTTAAAAGACAAAGTGTTGAAGATGATTTTTTTTTTTTTTTTTTTCAAATTTGATGAAAAGGAAAATTTGAGATAAAAGGGTAATTTTAAAAAAGATTTTGATGAAAATTTGATGAAATGATTGTAGTAGTTCATATCAAATCAAACTTCTTACTCAAATTTGGAATCAAATTAGATGAAAAATTTGGAGAAGGGGTTGGAGATGGTTATTGTCTCCTCAATATAGTGGGTTTTTGCAAAGGGCTTTATTCGGTGCTCTTGGAGCAAGACCCACGTGTGGTGCTCAAAGAACACCTTACACTAATCCAATTGATGCATCAATGAGATCCTGATATTATATGTTGATATTTAGCCTAATGACTGGGAGAAAGTCCCAAACCATTTTGGTCCTGTTTATTTGTAATTGGCCACCACAAGCAAAATGGGACCTAATGTCCGACTTTCATGAGGTAAAACTCGTGGTCCATTCAGTTTGAGATGGCTGATCTGAGATTTAATTCAGAAAATTTTTGTAGGTAAGATGATATAGTAAATTTTTTTGTGGGTACTCCTCAATTCCATATGAACTCAATTCATATTTTCACTACCTTTCTAGGATAGAATACCACTAAATTCAAGGAAATTAGAGGAGAAAGAAACATAGGCAATGAGAGGCGGAGATTGTAGCTGATGAAACAAAGAAAATAGACGGAGCATGGGTGTGATGCATTTTCATCGAACTGCCTAATCGCGGTGGGGAAGGAAACTGAACAGTGAGGACTTTTAGGAGTAGATATCTAAATATATTGGGCACAGAGTGGTGATGTAGGGTTGGTTTTTGCCTTTTTGACCTGACAATTATCGAACGCCGACTTAAATCATTTGTGAACGAGCTTCAAATTTACATTCACACCAAATAGGTGTGCTGAATATATAATAAGTAGATATATCAGTGGTGAAATAGCATTTTAGGATTTGGAATGGGGTAGCAAAGGGCTAAACATTTGGAGTTTTAACAAAACAAGGAGAGACTTTAAGTTTGGGATCTGCTGTAAACGGTGCTGGTGAACAGAACTCAAGAGCTATCTTGTGTTTCCTGTTGTGTGCTAGAGTTGTTTGGTAGAAGACAGTAGGATTTTGATCTAGGAAAAGAGGTGAAGCCTACTTGGTCGTGGGCTTTTAAAGGTTTAAATATGATAGAAGTCAAAAGAGAAGAAGAAGAAGAAGAAGAAGAAGAAGAAGAATCTAGAAATCACTCATGGAGTTCCTTTGGCATGACATCTAGGTTTAGTATTGCATCGTACAATTCTTTGAAGCGGATAATAGTTGGATGTTTTTTTAGTAGAATTTGAACATTTACTTTTTTTAACTTGTACATTTACTCCAAAATTAGATACTTAAATTATGACTTCTACACGCATCTAAACCAGCTATAAACTATAATGAAAATTCAATAACCTAACTTGACCCAAGTTAAAACTCATGGACACAACTATAGGTCATGTCCCACAAATATTCAAATTACAAAGATAGCCTTGACTTGAAAAACATAGTGAAAAATATATGTATAATTGAATCAGTTGCAAAAAAACAAAAAACCTCTAAAAAGTATATATATACTGTACTTATTATATATATGTGTGTGTGTGTGCGCGCGCGCGCGCGTGTATAAGTATATATATATATAAAATAAGCTTCACATGGACTCAAACATGATTGTTTGAGTTCCCTAGTTAGCCTTGCATCACCACACGTGCCAAATCAAGGCTGGGGCCTTGGAGGCATCTTTTACGTTCCTTTAATAAATTGCTAATACTTTTTTTTTTCTCCTTTTTTTCTAATCAGTTTAAGAACAAACACTTCTAAGAAGGTGTTGTAACCAAATCAAACACTCAAATCGACAAGTGTCGGATACATGTCCAAATATGTTTTATCATCTTTTTCAATATTTTATAACCATACACTTTGGGACGCACATGAACACATCGCAAGTTTGAAGAAAGTAACTTAAAATCTATTTATAAATTAAAAACAATACGGATTTATACATATTAATCTCTCCTCATTTAGTTTTAGGAATTCTAAATTCCAAAACTTCCAATTTGTTAGAGCTTTCTAAAATAGATATTAGCATTTTTTATACACACTTCCTTTTTGGTTTGTAGAATGTGAAAAATGAGTTATAACTATTTTGATTTAATAAAATATGACCACATTTGTAATGTCAAGAATCGAGAAATATTTTTTATTTGCATGTATACAAATAATTATATGTATTTATTTTTTATCATGTCCTATCATGTGATTACTTAATTTATTTTTTACTCCCTCCGCCCCAATTTATTTGTCCATTTTGGAGAATCCAACTTATTAAGGAGACAAGCAATCATTACACTTCAATTCAAAAACTTTACCATAATACTCTTTGATTTTGAATTTTAAAATATGTTTCTACTCGTGTATAATGGGTAATTTTGGAAATCTAAAAAAAATTCAATACCCAAAATAGAAAGTAGACAAATATTTTGGGATGGACCAAAATAGAAAGGTGGACAAAAAAAAAATGGGATGGAGGGAGTAATAAATTATCAGGTTGGCGTGTTCGTTTTGTGTCATATCCATGTCCCTTGTCTGTATCTGTCCTCCTTATTTTCCAATTTACCTTTGTTAAAATCAATACTAAGCATAAGCAATATAAAGTGGGAATTACATCCCAAATAGACAAGTATATATATTCAAATGAATAGAGAAGCATTTGAGTAATTGTTGGAAGAAAATTTAAATTTGTCCAACAAATGGAATGTTAAGAATTGCCAATTAGGATTTGATCTTAGAAAAGAGCTGAAGCACATTTGGTTGTGAGCTTTTAAAGGCTTAAATTAAATGTGCTAAAAGTTAAAAGGAAGAAGAAGAAAGAAGTGTAAGAGCCTAGAAATTATTCCTAGGATTCTTTAGTTATTACAAATAGGGTTAGAATTGCATTACACAATTTCCACATTTCATCTCACCAGCTTGGAACTACTATAAATCATGAATATGAAGACCTAGCTAGTACTCAATCCTAACAAGTCAGGTTCTAATCTAAAGGTGAAAAGGCGGTTTTTCACAATATTGCTAGTGAAGAGGTTAGGGAATTCTAACTTGGCTTGACCTAGCCCAGTCACCCTATGCCTTCTTTTTTGAATAGGACCTAAGAAGCACGGACACTTCTAAGAAGATAACGTATCTGTGTTGGACACCGACATTCTTTGGACACTTTCCCAATACGTGTCTGACACTTTTCAAAACGTGTCCTATTTTTTTATAGACCCGGACACTCTTGGACACTTAGAGGACACACATGTGTATCTCTCAAACACACGTGCCTGTTAATTAGACACATGTGAAACTAATTATAAGTTTGAATAAAACAACTTAAGATACAATAATAAAACAAAAACCATATAAATTTGTAGGGATTAGTGTCATATTGCATTTTTTATTATTTTTGAATGATATATTCATATATATAAGATATAATAAATATATAAAATTATATATTTCATGTGTGTCCCCTATGTGTTGTGTTTTGTATTTTTTGAAAATTTGCTTGTCAGCGTGTTCGTGTCGTGTCACGTGTCCGTGTCCGTGTCCGTGTCCGTTTAGACTAGGACTCTAAAATTTGAAAGTTTAATTATGACATCTAAGCCTATCTAAACAACTAAAAATTATAAATGATTAGCACATGAGATAACTTGATCAAAGTTGCTACCTATGGGCTATGTTACATGGACTCGGGTACGGGGTGTCGGGTGTGGGTATGTATTTACAGGTCGGACTCATTAAATCTTAAATTTAAGGGTACGCAGACTCGGGAAAAAAATATCATATTTTTATATTTTTAGTCTGATATGTGATATAAAATGGTACTATATGTAACTTACAGTGTCAAAATAACATTTATAGTAATTTACAATAATATGCACATAATATTGTATTATATACAATTATATAAGAAGTATCCGTTGAAAAGTATTCGACACATATTCCATACCATTGTCCGAGTGTCGGGTGTCCGACACGGGTATTTGATCTATTTTGAAGAGTCTGTGTAACATAGCCTATGGGTGATATCTATAGAGCACGTCCCCCAAATCTTAATTAAAATAACCTCTACTCTGAAAACAAAGTAATACTGTAATATAGATGTATAATTGAACCAATAGTAAAACTAACTTAAAAATGTATACACTAACATTATAATCCTCAAAATTGACTCAAATGTGATTGTTTGAGCTCTTAGTGGGCCCTACGAACCCAACAAGTGCCAAACAAAGGGTTGGGCCTTGCAAGTAAGGTTTTTCTTTTCCTACCATTTTAACTTAATTAGAATGATATGAACCCCTTGGGTAGAACTTACCCTTGAAAATCAGCTTATAAAGGGACGGTGCTCAAGAGGCTTATATGTACATGGCCAAGGCCTATTAACCGATATGAGATTGTAACATATCACTATGCTTTGTAGCTGACATCCACGACGGCCCACTCTATCGACACTGAACTGGTGGTAGCCCTTTCCCTTCTGGCAACTTCACTAAACTATTAGTAGTCAACACCCATTTTTAGGTGTCTTAACCTAGTAGTCTATAGGTGGCCCCCTCCACAGCTCGAACTGCAAAGCAGGAGCAGCATCCATTTTTAGGTGTCTTAATCTAGTTATCTATAGGTGGCCCCCTCCGTAGCTCGAACCGCAAAGCAGCATCCATTCGATCCCATACTCGCATAGGTTTGTCTAATCCCATACTCATTGTGATGGCTGGCTTTGATACAAAATAATACGAACTCCTTAGGTAGAACTTACCCTTGAAAACTGACTTGCAAAGGGAAGGTGCCCAAGAGGTTCATATGTACATGGCCAAAAGCCTGTGTTAACCGATGTGGGATCCGTAACATAGAAGATCAATACTGAGCAATTTAAAGTGGAATTACATGTAAGATAGATAAATGTATAAACAAATGAATGCAAAACATTGATAATGAAAATTAACTTATTTTATGTGCTTCAATTACCATCATGTTGAATTTTGTCTCTTCTTTCACCCATGTTGCCTTTTTTGTGTTGTCAGATTTGTTTTCCTTCACGAATATAGTTATGTTGAATCTTTAAATATGCATTAAGCTCTACAGATTGGGACTTACCACACTTTGCTTATGATTTTTACCCAGCTCAAATGCTCCAATCGAGTTTACTATCCGTAAGTATAAATTTGGGATTGCTCTTTTAAATTGAGAATCTAGACTAGAGGAATCAAATTTATTGGCTTCTTGATTGTTGTTTATGGTGTTAGAACTAAATCAGCCATATACTCAAGTCTTTTAACATAATAAAGCATGCCTAAAGAACTTATAATTTGCCATTATATTTATCTGGTTTCTCTTATTTAATGCCTTTTGCATCACAGATGGATTGTGGCCTGACTACAATGATGGCACCTGGCCCTCATGTTGCACCCGTTCTAATTTTGATATAAAGGAGGTATTTATGTGCTGCTGCTGTTGTTTAATTTTCACTTCCCTTACTTCCCATGCCTGTCTAGTTAATAATGCTTTTGGGGGGAACATGAGATGGGGCTCTAGATGCATAGGGAACATCTTGAAACTAATTTTTTCGGCATGTGCTTATGGGGTATGGTGCATTGTTGCACCATTTAATATAGAAACCATATGTAGGATGTGGGCACTTTGTTATAGATGCATGGATGTCTTCTTTAGAAGAGTAAGAACTCTGTTTTACTGATTCGTTTCATCTTTAATTGAGAGAAAATTTAGTAACTAGTAGATAGAAATTGATTATTTCATTTGTAATATATTCTAAAGTTGTGCTATTGAATTATATCTCCAAGATTTGTATTTTGTCTTCATATTTTGTAGAAGTTTTATTGGAGATTCAATATATTTAAATGATTGCATCCAAACTTGCAAAATCGCATCCTGAAAATGGTAATATAAATTATGGAGAAGAGAACTTGGCCCAAAAATTCCATTATTTTGCTAGAGTATGTGGAAATAACTGCAACTTCAAGACACATTAAACATAAAATTAACTATTCTGCTTTGGTAAAGATGTGTTTATACAAGATAAAGTGCATGTATAGTTGTTATATGAATTATGGAAGAAGTACTTGAAAATCTTGAGAAACTTGGGTATATGGGTTCAAATAGGAATGTAGAAAACAATGGCAGCCGACATATATCCATTCTAGAAAAGTACTGGTTCAAAAAATCTATGATATGGTTAAGCAAAGATTTTAAGCTCATATACAAGTGGCTTTTACTTTCTTTTTCTTTTTCTTTTCAATTTTTTTAGTTTTATGAAGCTTGATATTTATGTCTAACATAAATTCTAAAAGTGGTTTGGCTTTCTAAGTTGAATATTAACCATGTTTGCTTCATTTCTTTTGTAGATCTCAACATTGCTCAGTGCCCTAGAGACTTATTGGCCATCTTTAAGTTGTAGTTTAGCGTCGACCTGTCATGGTGGGAAAGGATTATTTTGGGCTCATGAGGTCTTTATTAATTGTGGGCTTTCTTACTACATTTTCTGATTTTATAATATGGAACTAACAATCTTGTGTTTCTATCATGGCGGAATTGGGCGACATCCATTGCCAGTGGGGTAATCATCTTCATCCTATACTACATTACATTGTATGACGAATAGAATGTTTATTATGTAGAATTATATTGTTCTCAAATTAGAAGCTACTTCGATGCATGAAAAAGTTGTTGAAGCTATACATACAATACACCCGCAACAGCACTTATAGGGAAACAGATCCCAGAGTGATCCGAATTCTAGCTTCCCAATTCTAGAAGGAATACATTAATTGTTATAGATTCTCTTTTCTTTTTAGACAAATCATTAGAAATTGGGATAATGAGCTTAGGATGATTTGCTGCAAAGAGATCACTCAATTTGAGTGCATTGGCCTGTTGCACCATCTTTAGTGATATGAATATACCTATCAACAGTCTTGCTGAACATTGATATTCGAGTTGTTTTGTTATGTGGCCCATCAAAATGATGAGTCCAAAAGGCAGTTGTGAGTTGTGTGTATAACATTTTTTCCTAGGAAAGTAAGTGATGTTAAGATCATAAGGTACGTTTTTTTTTTCCCCATATTAATCTCGTGCTTCACTTTTTGCTTTTGAATCACAGAAAAGCATGGAACATGCTCATTTCCAGTTATTCGAGATGAATATGACTACTTCTTGACAACTCTTAATGTCTATTTCAAATATAATGTCACGGTAAGATTTGGGTTATTTATCTTATTCTTTCAATATGTTTAGACTAGGTTGTTCACTAAATCGATTACTAAATTATATAGATAGCGAATGATCATGTTGTCTTTCTGTTACATGCATTTTTCCTTTTGTTCCTTGTATGCATCGAAATTGATGTTTTTGTCAATTTTGCATCCCATGCTGGCTGCAGACATCAACGTTCTGTTATTGCCAAAGTGAGTTGTACTGCCACAAACTTTAAGGAAGTGAAACTTGCAGCTTCCAAAACTGTGTCAAGGGCTGCAAATGAACTGAGCAAAGCCGAATATCAGCTTGCTCGAGCTTGGCTCAGTTGAAATGAGTGCTGCTTGAGCTTGAGTCAAGCTTAGAGACCGTAGACCGAGCTCGGCTTGGTGGCAGCCTGCTGTGCTTGTAAACCAGCTTGGTTGACAAGAGAATGGGTTCCAAAATCCAACTAATATGGACACTCGTCAAAGTCTTGGTTGTCTTGGGTGGTAAATAGTGCAAAAGACTTCTTTGGTTCAACACTAGTCAGAATATCATCAGCCAAACGTTTAAAATTTAATACAATACAATAAAAAGTAAGATGCTGACAATTCTTACAATAAAAGTACTATGACATTACACCACAGGCATTGGCCAAACGTTAGCTTGGTTAACACAGTTGATTTATTATATATATATATATGTATGTATGTATATATTTATAGTATGTAACGCCGTAGGGATGTTGAAAGCTAACAAAATGCTACTGAAATTTTTAAGAAAATACATATGTGCCCCTGCCACATGTTCACGAGCCTAATGACCTAAGCTTGGTCATTTTTGTTTCTTAAACGAGCCAAAGGATTAGGCTCGAGCTCATTCAAGCTGAGCTCAAGCTATTCATAACTTCATGAACAGTTCGGTTTGTTAATGTTACTTGGAACATGGATAGTTTTGGTATGTGAAATGGGAAGGGAACATGTTAAGCCACAAGATTTAAATTTTGGTATGATAGGGGTAGACTTCTATAGATTACAAGAGTTTTAAGGTACTTCTAGAGTTTTTTTTTTTTTAAAACCAAATTAATCATGTAGCGACACGTTTCTATGAGCACTTTGACCCATTTTGACGTTTTATCTTGTCAAAACTTTCACTCACCTTAGATTTTAATTTATTATATTTGATTTTCCAATTCCTAAGGAAACATTTAGTAAATGTGTTGGAAAAAACTCTTAGGATTGCTTTGGATTGCTAAATTTATCATTTTAAAATGAAAGTGTACCATGTTTCGGAGCATGCATTCCAAAATGTAATTCACTAGGGTATTAGTGTTTTCTAGTAACACTTTGCAACCCTAAAGGTTTGAAAAGAAGAGGAAAAAGAGAGTAGATTAGGGGCTTTTTAAGGATGAGATGGTATCATCCTATTTTCAACTCAACTAGATTTTCTCAAGTTTTTCTTGTGGCATAAAAGCAATGGAGACCATTAAATAATATTCATTCAGTTCTTCATTATGTCCCTCAAGTTTTCCTTCTTTTTTTCCCCCCAATAAATCCAAAATTGTATAGGCAATATGTGCAACAAAGTTCCTGATTAATCTTTGTGGTCGTCTAAGCTAGGCCTTGGGTTTCACCTCAATATAGGGAGGCTTGATCACCTTGGAATTGCATTTATGCTTTGACTACAGTAGTTGATATTCTAATTCATATATGTTCCAGCCATGATGCCCTTTTCTTTGCTTTAATTTGAGATATCTTCTATTATGACCCGGCATACATTGAATTATTAATAGAACCAAGAAAAAATATTTCAAGCCAGCTTCCATGGAAAATTACTTTCTTTCTGATGCTGTAATTTCTCTTATTAAATCAATGACATTTTGTTGTTAAGGTGCTTGACATTGGCAAATCATTCATCTTATATTGGGTTTTCTTTGCTTTATTCATTTGACCATTAACTATATATTGAATTTATGACAACAGAAAGTTCTTAATGAAGCTGGATACATTCCTTCGAACTCTGAAAAGTATCCTCTTGGAGGCATTATTACCGCAATCCAAAATGCCTTCCATGCAACACCTTTACTTGTTTGCTCTAATGGTGCAGTGGAGGAACTCCGATTATGCTTCTATAAGGATTTTAAGGTATGACTTCTCTGCTGCTTAAAATCTTATTGTTAGTTCCATACTGGAAACTAAACCTGCAATGTGTACGCATGTGCACATGGTGAGCATGTGTATGAAAATACATGCTCTGATACTGTCTGCATTTCTTGCCCAAAGGATACCAATTAGGGGTCCTGGCCGAAAATCTATCTTAGACATTTGAAGATGAAAATATGTTCTGAAAAACTCTAGAAAAAAGGAAAGTAGATAAAAAAGAAAAACAACACATGTAACAGGATAAATTGATAGGGGCCATACCAAATGAAAACCCTTGAATTGAGTAGTTTATTTATTTATTTGTTTTTAGAGGATCTTTATTGGAATATACATTTCTTTCTGAGTTTTCCATTCCATGTCGGAACTCTAATGCCTTTTGAAAGTTTATGTTATTTCAGCCTCGGGATTGTGTAATTGGAGCTGACATGCTTTCTTCTAAGAGCTCTTGCCCAAAATATGTCAGCTTGCCAACATTCGTATCATTAGGTAAGTTTCTTTCTTATCTGAATGATTACCTGATCAAAGGGATATGAACGCATATAATGGGTACCAAATTTGTTATTATTTAAAATTAGGTAAATTACACTTTTACCCCATAAATTATGACCCTTTCTCACTCCAATCCTAGGAAAAATTTCTTATTTTGGTCCCTGAACTATCTTATTCTTCCCACTTTGGTCCAATTTCCAACGAACATTATACATTTGTAACGGAAAATGCCACATGGCTTGGGTTGACCCATACTTGAGAGTAACTTGCACTTTTACCCCCCAAAAAGTATGGGTTCCCACTTAGGTTGAAGGAAATTTTCCCACTTTGGTCCCTAAACCCCCAAAAAATTGTTCGAAAAAAAGGAAAATAGTTTCCCCTCAAATAGTTTTGGGATAGACCTTTAAAAATAGATTTTAATACTTTGCATTCACACTTCTTTTCTAACATATAAACATGGGAAATGATTTCAGTATTATGATAAAATATGATACAAATACCGTAGTAGCATAAATAATGAATAAATTGTTTACAATTTGTGTTCTACTAGAAAGTTTGGTTTATGAGGCTGGTGAATCATATCATCAAAACATTCTCTTGAAGTCCTATATCCAATACAAGTTCAATTTCCTTATTGTTTATCTCTCCTCACTTGCAGGGCTTGAAAATGGTGAGGATGCATTCTTATCATTGCCTCAAAATGAAGCTCTTTAAAATCCTAGCGGAGTGTGTGCCATTCTATGAACAGTTGAGACCCTATGAGGCAAAATAACAAGATCGACAAATGCTCTGTTGTAACAATGTGTAACTTATGATTTTATTAGGAAATAATGAAAAAAGCCGTCTTTTAAGTGTGGATCAAAAAAATCATTTGTGCTTTAGTATCTCAAGCTTTATTTTGGTTTGTTATGAAGATGAAAATGCTAATTGATCATTCAGTTCCTTTATTTGATGGATGTGCATTAGGCAATCCAGAACAAACACAGGAGCACTGGGTGGGCAAGGAAATCATGGACCCTATGTGAATGTTGAAAGCATACACAACTTACACCAGGTCTGCTTGGTTATGGTTTCTGAGTGACTGTCAAGAATTCAATTCAACTAAAGAGGAAAAGGGTTACTAGAGTTAAATTACCTGTTTGGTGAAGATACTTAGGATTGTATTTTTTTTTTTTTTATTTTGAAAATATGCACAATATAAGGTCTTATGCGACAAATAGAGTTTAAATAAGTCGAGAAAAAAAAAACACTTATCATCATAAAGTTATGGAAGACATGCTTTTAACTTCCGTTATTTGATTATTAACTTTTAGCAAATGAAAAGTTGCACTGAACGAATCCACTATTAGTCTGACTGAAATGCCAAACCATTGAAAGCGCTGTATGCTCAGACATTTCATCAGAAAAACATTCCTGTAAGCCATCAGCCAAAGAAAACACAGAAGCATGGATTAGCATCACCTATCTTGTTGGAACCTACCTCTCTCATTTAATCTTATTGGCCCAAACATTCACCCAAAGTACTAGAATTCAGGTCTGATATTAGCATGAGCATGGAGCCATCAACAAAAATTTCAAATCCAATCTTTGAAGTGCATGAAAGAAAGATGTAATATTTCCTTGACGATTCCATCAACTTCACCACACAAGGTGCAAATTCCAACAAGAGTGTTCCAGTTCTGGTTTGTTCACTATATAAATGTAAACTTTGCAGGCCCCTTGTATTCAAAAGATAAAATACTATGGACTACATAAATCAGTAGGCGCACGAAGTTGCTGTCTTCAATTCTCCTTCTTATTATTCTTCTTCCTTGTATAGAAAACAACTTATGCTTCCAGCTGGCTTTGCCTTGATTGGAAAACAGTCAATGAAGTATTGTCAAGAGAATATTGATCGATCAAAAACCAGAAGCAGCAGCAGCATCTGAAGAAGCTAAGATCTGCATGGCACATGGTAAAGTCCAGATGCAAATGATGAGGTTAAAACCATAGCAGCATCAACCTGCAGATTACAATCAATATAATGAAAATTACTTTTAACTGCTCAAGGTGTCTTTAGCTCATCAAGTATAATAAAAGAAATAATTGTTTAAATTACATTGTACTCTCCTGAGGTTTGGAAAAAAAATATAACAAGCTCTATAATTTTGACATAATACACCAATTTCCCTTTTAATAAGGATATATGAATGGAATTAATGCAAATCGTGTGAAAACACAAAAATAAACAAGATAAAATATACATTTCCTTTTCATCATCCAATTTGGTTCATCTGTAACCATTTTTTAAAGAAGAGGGAATTTGAATAAATATGAATGCAAGTATTTGATTTGCTGTAAGATTTGAATTAGAATAAGAAAAATGAAAAAAATCAGAGTCCTGACCGAAGGAATTTGAATAAATTAATCCATGCCACAAAAGAATTAAGCCTCGCCTCCCCACTTTGCAAAAATCAACTTCATCCATGTGGAAAAGCAAAGCAATGCTTTGATAGGTGTTCCGGTAAATCCACCACCTGCAAAACATCATAAATTTCATGTGAATTCAAAACGTCCACCTATTTATTTTTTAATTTAACCAAGAAAAATGATTGGTGGCTCAAAAAGTTTGGCTCAAATTTGGCTCAAATTTCATAAGAATGGATATTTTGATGATCATTCCATTCCACTCTATTAAAGTGAAAGCACTACCTAAGAGTGGGAATCGGATAATGTATTAAGAGATCATACATGAAAGGGAGGGAGAGAAAGCTGAGTTAAATACAACATTTGTACAGCCTACTTGTGCAAAACTTATCAAAATGCTGTGAAGCAGAAATCGGAGTACATAAACCAAATGCAAATGGGTATATATGTATATGATTCTAGCTAAATTATAAGAGTACTTTTTTTATTTAAATTAACATTTGATAATCAAAAAGTAGAGATAAAAGTATTCCTTTAGCAATTCTAATGATTAGTTTTTCATTTTATTTTAAGTTATTTTTATTTCATTCATTGTAAATAAAACTTATATCAAATATTTTAGAATAAGTTTTCAAATTTTAAAATATTGTAAACAATTTTGATAAGATGCATCAAATAAGCCAATTATATTACGGTTTACATTTTTTAATAATAGATTATAGGGTAAATTATGTAAATTGTCCATGTAGTTTATATAATGTGTCAATTTGGTCCTTATTGTTTCAATTTGCTAGATTTTATCCCTTAATTTAACAGATTGTGTCATTTTAGTCCAATAAATAACGATTTTTAAATTTGGTGGACGGAAAGTCTACATAATGTGTCAATTTAATTTCTGTAATTTACACAATGTGTCAATTTAATCCCTATTATTTTAGGCCAAATTTGGCATATAGCCAAAAAGTCAAAAAGCCAAAAAAGTTACTCAAAAAGTTAAAAAGTTAACACTATTCACCAAAAGTCAACAATTACGGTTGCACAACTCCCAAGTCGAATTTTTCCCTACAAATCAATTTTTACAATTTTTTATTACACATTTTTTCATAAAAAGTCAAAAAGTTAACCCAAACATCCATATTTTCAACCTCCATTTTTTAGTCCAAAAAGACAAAAAGTACACTTATTTAGGACACCCCAAACAACCCCTAATTTGTTCGATTTTGATAGGGACCAAATTGACACATTGTGTAAATTACAAGGACTAAATTAACATATAGTTTGACTTTCTGTCCATCAAACTTAACAACTGTTATTTATTGGACTAAAATGATACAATCCGTTAAATTAAGGGATAAAATCGAACAAATTAAAATAATAAGGACCAAATTGACACATCGTATAAATTATAGGAATTATTTGTGTAATTTACCTTAAACTATAATAATAAGCACAATCCTAGAGAGTGATTAATAAACTAGCATTGAGCATTGGCATTTATTACTGTTCAAAAAAAAAAAAAGAAAAAAAAGAGCATTGGCGTTTATTATTGAAATAAAATAAATGTGGTATATAATTTTCATTTCTTGTTGTGTTATAAAAGATGATTTTGTTGTTTTGATTGTAAAAATAAATGAGATTGCTAAGTTATGTTCACGCACTTTCCTTTTTTTTCCAATGTAGGTTTGTCATTTTTTTTTAAAAAAAAATATATATATATATATTGTTTGTGCAT
The DNA here is from genome assembly GCA_030407325.1 of Camellia japonica. Taxonomy (NCBI): domain Eukaryota; kingdom Viridiplantae; phylum Streptophyta; class Magnoliopsida; order Ericales; family Theaceae; genus Camellia; species Camellia japonica. The sequence continues at coordinate 63,640,322 of JAPPVO010000016.1, read as the reverse complement.
ACCAAATTTCGCATTAGATGAAGTGGATCGGAGTTCCGCAGTTAGAATAGACTATTCAGGAACTGAGGATCTGCAAAACAAGGCACTGTCAGAGCTGCCCAGCTGAGGTTAGCCGAAAAACTCCTTCAACGTAGGAATAGGTGATCGAAGAAGATGAATGACTCTCTCTAAGTGTAGAGAGAGGAAGAGGAAAAGTGTTTGAGATTAGTTGAGTTAGAACCAGTTAGGATCCATTCCTTACCTTCAATGTGAAGAGAGTATTGTTTATATAAAGTACTTTACTTGTTGCCCAATATGATTTCATGGAGTTTGGGTGCCTCAACGCTTCCCTTAACATTGCTCAAGGTAGAGAACCACATGATAGTTGACCACGGAGACATGTACTCGTTGTAACCATGCATATAACAGATCACACTCTCTTTGTTAATTGTTTATGTGATTCTAGGAAGGGGGACTAGTTGAGGTGACAATCTGCACATGTATGCATTTACAACTTCTACATTTCTCTGTGAAGTTCCTTCAGCTCGGTTCCAATTGTGCCTCAGCTCGATGCTGGCTCATTTGGATAACTTTATGTGGACTCGGCCCACTTTGGTTCTGATGAGGGGTTCGATCCATCAATTCGGTCTATGAATTAGATCCAATAGTTCAGCCCAACCTAGCATTGCAGCTAGGCTGGCATTTCCCCTGCATGTTGGGTCCAAGTGCTTGAGGACTTTGGAGAATCATTTACATGGAGATAGGCATTGGCCCACGCCATTATCTGGCCCATATTGAATGGCCTACTCGGATATGAGCTTAGCAGTTTGGACCGGCCCAAAGCTTGGATCCAATCAATTTATATTGTGTCCCTTAATTGTTATTTTTTCATCTTAGTAAATTTTTAAGAAAGAAAATCATTTTTTTTCTTCACTTTTAAATCCTACATTAAGATTAGACAGACATGAAAATTAAAATATATACTGTTTTTAAAAAAAAAAAGTTTACTAAAAAAGGTTTTTCTTTAAATTTGTAGTAAACATTTATTTTTATTTATTTTTACTTTTTAACAGATGTGGAAAAAAAAATGATGCAAATTTATAAAAAAAAAAATCATTAAAGACAACAAATTTCATAAAAATGTGTTATTTATTTATTTATTTTTAACTGTAGTCAAAGTAATGTTTTGGAAAATAGCTAAAACAGTCAAAAAAATCACTACAAAAAAATCAACTATTCTCTCTATTTTTTTGTACTCTTTTTTTTTTTTTTATAAAAAAAATTAAAAATTTAACTAAACTAACTACTTCAAGGGACATGGGATTTAAGTACCATTTGAAAATTAATTATTTTGGTTAATTATTTAATTTTTTAAAAAAAATAATATGATAATTTATAATAATTTTTTTTTAAAGTTTATGACTAGTCCCAAGGGGTCTTAATAGAATCGAGCTCCTCTCCTTCATTTCTCTCCTTAACTTTCTACTTGCTAGGTTATTGGGCCCACTTTTAGATCCAATTTTAATGATCCGAACCGTTCACATTTTAAGACTTATTGAGTGTATCATTCTTGTAAAAAATTAAATTGATTGGATATCAGAAACTACGTGTTCGAATTATCAAACTACAAACCATTTTTTAAAAAAAATTTAATGAACAATTTTCCGAACACACAATTTTCTGATATCCGATCAATTTAATTTTTTACAAGTATGATATACTCAACAAATCTTAAAATATAAATGGTTTGGATCATCGAAATTGGACTCAAAAGTAGGCCCAATAACCTAGCAAGTAGGAAGTTAAGGAGAGAGATGAAGGAGAGAATCTCGATTCGTCTTAATAACACTAGGGATAACATAAATTCGGAAGGTTTGAGATAATCTATAAAACTTAAAAAGTTAAAAAATTATTAAAAAAAAGTTAAAAAGTTCATATTATTTAAGGGCAACTAGTGAAAGAAGCTTAAAAGATAAAATTATTATTTTGTCCTTTGAATTTAATTATTCAAAAGTCAAAAGGTCGACAAGGGTAGAATAGTCATTTTAATTTTACTACAATATTTAATTATACATCTTTTTATAAAAATTTTAAAAATTATCCCAAATATACATCGTTTTCTTTTTCTAATTTTTTAAATAAAAAATTAAAAAAGTGCAATTATATAACACATTCTAAACAATTTAACTTTTTATAAAAAAAATTGTACAAAAAAAAAAAAAAATAATGTAATAATTTATAACTTTTTAATCAAATGAGGCCAAAAGCAAGTTAAAATACTTATGATGAGGGTTGGCTTTTTAATTTTTTTGACTTTTTAATTATTAGTCTGAATTAAAAAGTGTCGTTTAAAATAAAATTTTGGGAATTTTTTTTTAAGGTCTCTGGTATTAAGATTTTATAGTATAAATGACATTCAATATTTTTATAATGTCTAAGGTCCCTTAACATCAATCCAGAGAAAATTCGATCCAAAGAATTTCTCTGGACATATCACAGAGAAATTTCAAATTTATCTGTGATTCCAATTTTTTTGGACACATCACAGAGAATATTTCAAATTTCTCTGAACACATCACAGAGAAAATTCAAAATTTCTCTAGACTTCTCAACTTAGAGAAATTCCCAGACAAACCTTTCTAAATAAATTCTCTCAACCTAGAGAATTTCTCAAGACTCCACAACCCAAAGAAATTCCTAGACAAACCTTTCCAGGTTGCCAGCACTTGCATTTGAACCCACAGTTGGAATGTCCTGTGGAAAAAGATCGAGAGGATTTACATTGCATCCACTAGAAGACATTGTTGGCTGTGGAGAAAAGCAAAACCCTTCACGCTTCGCTGAGCCTGATCCATCTCATCGATCATCTTCACATATTCAACATAAACATAATTATATAGATATATATTATTCTTGTAATTCATCAATCTCAAATACCATTTTTGTGAAATTGATTCGATTTTCAGTGTTATGCTCCAACTTTGTTTCAAAATTTTCGCAAATTTCGTCCAAGTGAGGGACAACTACTGTACTTATATACATACACATAGATATACATGTTTAAATTTCTGTATACAGATTATTTATTTGAAACGTTTAAATTAGATAGAGAGAGATGAAATAGAGAGAGAGAAATGAGATTTGATGTGAGAGAGTCAAATTTCTCTGTGATATATGGGTGTGAGGTTGAGGGACCTTAAACATCATAAAATAATATTGTATTACTAAAAATGAGAGAGTAACCTTAGATTAATTTTTTCTAAAATTTTAACTTTTTAAATTTTATTTAAAAAAAATAATTATAATTTAAATATCTTTTATCCCATCGCTATTTTAGGCAAGATTGGGATGCTAAACGAAGGCTTATTGGATCATAAAATTGAAGTAGGAAAGAAAAAGGACGGTAGCACCGCCAAAGACTGTTCTCTTCTGTTCTGTTCTGTGCTCCCTCTTCCTCCAGTCATCTGCTTTTCTTGCTTAAATGCTCAACGGTCCGCCTCTCTCTCTCTCTCTCTCTCTCTCTCTCTCTCTCTATATATATATATATATATATGTATTTGTATATGTACATGTATATGTATATGTATATTGATCTTCTTCTTTGTTCCTCTGCAAGTTTGTGTTAGGGTTACACTAATTAATTTCAAGCTCTGGTTTATTAGTTTGATAAACATCATCGTAGCTTAGGGTTCTGGATATGTGATCGATTCGTTTGATTCATCGACTATTTCATTTATGTCAATTGAAATCACTCGTCGGATGTGATGATAATTAATAACTGCTCTTATGTTCTGCATTTTCACCCTAATCTTCATTTTCAATTGTCACAAATCAACCCCAAACACTTTTAAGTCAAGTTGTAATGTCACTCTTAAGTCAAGGTTTACGAAAATTAAAAGAAAGTGAATGGACCAAAGTGAGATTTTAGTCAAAGTGCAAGGAATAGCTTGGCACCGAAATTGCTTATTTCTTGATGTTTTAATCCATTCGGGGCTTTGGGGAACCCAAAAACGAAGTCTTTTGACTTGATTCGTAGATAGAATCAATTATAGATATATAAACGGGCTGTTGTACCTTTTGATTATGGGATGGTATTGTCAAATCTGAACATAGGGCTACTTTATTTGTTTTCCATATCTTTGCTAGGTGTTTATTGAACTGCACTGGTCCGCATCAGGGGCTCTTGTGCCAGCCAAGCTACCAACGTTTCCAGGAAGGAACTGCTTCTTTCCTTGACCTCCCTCTTTAGTTCCTCCCGGTTAACTTTGAGCAAAGCAAGCAAGCTTGCGAAGCAACCAAGGCAAGAGCTTTAAGTTGGATTTTAATGAAAGTGTAGTTGCACTAATGAAACGGAAAAAAAAATGTCGCTTTTAGCTGACATGGCAACCTGGCAAGTTCGTTAATCTTATTAACAATAGATGAACGAAAGAGTGATATTGCAACTTGACTTAAAAGTGTAGGGTGATGGCTATCATAATTAAAAGTGAAGGGACAAAAATGAAATTACAGGGAAAGCGCAGGGTGCTAAGTGTAATTAACCATGTTATAATATACCATAACATGATACATGTTTGAGAAGTGGATAAAACCTTGTTGATTTGCAATACATGCAAGTGATTTATTTCTTGAATTTGTAGTGAATGGGACAATTTTGAAGAGTATAAGGTCTTCTACATGGCTTTTATTTTTTATCTGCAACAAAAAGAAATTATATTGATTAGGAAGAAAGGAACAAAAACAAAAACAACAAGAGGACAGGGTGCCTTCTTCAAGAAAATCAGCCATGACATCAAAACAAGAAAACCACAAAACAAAAAATCCCAAAGAAAACTCCTACACATTACAAACCGCTTTCCAATCTCTTGAAATAAAAAAGGACAGAACCCCTTTAAAATGATTTGAAATAGTAGACGCCCAAACTGCCGTCCAATGACACACTTTGTCCCACAACAAATTGACTTCCTCAAACTTGTCCTAAAAAACTCGTGCATTCCTTTCCAACCAAATTTTGCAAAAGATGGCGACAATCACACACCTATGTATTTTGCACGGCTTTTATTAATAATCTACATGTTTTTTATAAAATAAAAGCCTGAATAGTCTGTGTGTTTCTATGAAATCAATCACGAGTAGCATGCTCCTACTAATTCTGATAGGTAGGGTTATTGATTGCAAGTGCAATTAAAGGTGATTCAACCACCAATTAAACCACCTCTTTTTTTTGGGGAGTGGTGGAGCTGTTGAAATGGATGCATTGAGTAAAAATGTGAAATGAATGGTAGGTTTGTTTAGCATATATGTAACAAAAGTAATGTGATACTTTTTTCTTTTTCTTTTTATTTTATATATATGATGGTAATTCAGGTATTTTTATGTTGCGGCTCTCTTGTCAGTGCTTATGGCTTACTTTGATGTACTGAGTTTCTTGTTCGCGGCTGGTGTTTGGTGTGCCACGTATGCTTTTGTTGCAGTTCTTGGGATTTTCCAGATATTCGATAACTTCCGTACATCTATCTTGAATTGATAAAGCATTTCAAAGAGCTATAATGGGTTATGCACAGCTAGTTATTGGCCCTGCAGGCAGTGGCAAGGTGATTGTTTACATTTGACATTTCATTGATTGTTTCATCCTTATGGCTTTTGATTTATGTCCTTACTATAAAATATTTCATTGGACTAGTTTATATGGGTTCACAGATGACCACTTATCAAGAACGCTTTACCCTTTTATTTTTATTTTTGTTTTTAATTTTAACCTTGTTCTTTTTTTCTGCAATCAGTCTTTATGTTTTCAATCTGGTCACCTTATACTGACTATCTACATTTCTTCACCAGTCTACATACTGCTCTCGTCTATATGAACACTGTCAAACAACAAGGCGCACAATTCATATTGTGAACTTAGATCCTGCCGCTGAAAATTTTAATTATCCTGTCGCCATGGGTAATTAGAGTTCACCTTCTCCCCCCTCAACTCCATAGCAAGTTATATTGATTCATTTCCTTTGGTTTTAGAGCAATGAAGTGTAGCCTTCCTTGCAGATATCAGGGAACTCATATCTTTGGATGATGTTATGGAGGAGCTTGGATTGGGTCCAAATGGTGGCCTTTTATATTGCATGGAGTATCCTTTGCATTTGGGTTTTAATGTTTTTGTAAATCATTTTCTTCTCTCATCTTAGATTGTGTTGTCACTTAATTATTTCTAGTAAGGCTAGAGCCGGTTATGTCAAGGAGCATAAAGGCATTGATTGACATCCCTTGTAAGGGATAAATTTATTTTATTGTGTAAAGAACCTTCTGTTTTTTTTGTTAATTTGATATTGGATTCCAAGTTTGTATGGCCTTAAATCTTGACACTAGGCACCTTGAAGAAAATTTGGATGAGTGGCTAACAGAGGAATTGGATAACTTCTCGGATGATGATTATTTAGTTTTCGATTGCCCAGGTAGTTATACTCATTTCTATATTTTGTTTTTCTGCTGTAAAAATGTTAAAATTGGTAACAGTGGGAATGGAAAATTGGCATAAGGAGTTTTCCTTATTACATGAAAAAGGCAAAGCCTAAACCTAGACTCATTTCTTATTAGTCTACTTATGTTGAACAGGTGAGGCTGTTAAACACCATATAAAGGACTCATTGAACACACACACACATGATGTGGTGTGGAACCTCTGCCTTTCTTCCTTCTATCTAATTACTATACATAAACCTGCTCTCTCCCTCTCTCTCTCTCATTTATTTTTTAAATTCCTTTCAAAGTATCTTCTTCTTCTTTCGATGATTCTATGATGGAATGGAAGGACCATTCCTGCCACATTGAGGATCATTAGACTCTATATGCAAAGAGATCTATGTTGATCGGCTTCTCAAATATTTTTAACTACTAACTATGCTTGGAGAATTGCTATGCATATTTCATTTGTTCTCTGAACTTAAAACAATCCCAATTCGTAAAACTCATTCTGGCTACTTTCAACTGATGACTAGAGTTAGTTATGTAAGTTACAGTCAACTAACTCATATATATGTAACATTTCCAAAAGAATATAATTTATTGAAATTATTTACAATAAAATTTAATAATATAAATAGTTGTCTACCTTTATTTATTTATTTTTATTTGTATGGAATATGGTGTGTTAGTTAGGATTTGTTCAGTGTTCTATTTGTTTATTTATTTGGCTGGATTATGTTTTAGGGTTAGTTTGGGATGTTCTAAAAAAGTACACTTTTTGACTTATTGGCGTATATGGGTTGGGTTTGGGTTGGGTTTGATGTGATGTGTTAGAGAGGTGATGTGATTTAAATAAGATGATGTGACTTAAATAGGATAGTGACTTTTTGACTTTTTGTATTATTTAGGTTATGCCAAACTTGGCCTTAATCTTTGAACTTCAATTACTTTGTAGGCCAAATAGAACTTTTTTCACACGTTCCTGTACTTAAGAACTTTGTGGAGCACTTAAAGCGTAAGAACTTCAATGTTTGTGCTGTGTACTTGCTTGATTCACAGGTTTGTATATGTTTTCTCCACCTTAATTTCAATTAATTTCACCATTGGTCATGGATGCCATGTCTTTTTACTGAAACTGAAGAGTTCTATTTTCTTTTTGTGTGCCAGTTCATGACTGATGTGACCAAGTTTATTAGTGGTTGCATGGCTTCACTTTCTGCCATGGTTCAACTTGAACTGCCCCATGTTAACATTCTCTCCAAAATGGATCTTGTGACAAACAAAAGAGACATTGAAGAGTAAGTCCTTTTACATTTTGCTACTATTTTCTACTTGTTCATGTTCATCTTACTTCACTTTTAATCCTTTTGTATCGTTGTTGCTCTCAGTTATTTGAATCCAGAGTCTCATGTTTTGCTGTCAGAGTTGAATCAACGAATGGCTCCTCAATTTGAAAAGCTTAACAAAGCTTTGATTGAATTAGTAAGCAGATCAGAATGTGCATTACTGTTATTTAAATCTACAGGTGGATTGTGTAAGAAAGAACCCATGTTCCCTCACACTTTGTGTTGACCTGTGTTGCATCCCCTTATGAAGTTGCTTAAGTAAACTTTTTGATTTTTGATTTTTTATAAATAATTTCTCTTGCTGGAGAATAGCCTAGCAGAAATCTTCATGATGAGATTCTCCCTTATGAACAGCATAATGAATTGGGTGAGTCAACCTTTTGGTTAAATCATCGGTCGTCTATGTTTACCTGCTTGTGTATAGGCATACATATGGTGGATTGGTAAATATGCATGTGATTATATTCATATGATTATGTGTATTAACTGTCTATTTATTTGCTTCTTATTGGAGTGCAGGTTCTTGACTCAGACACCATAATGGATACATTTTAGTTTTACCCTGTAAAATACAATAATTTGCTGCCATTTTATCCCTATGAATAAGTGTTCTTATTTCTGCTATTGTATGATTGTTTTTAATTTTGGCCTTGATGGCCACCTCCTGGTAGTCATGGCTCTGTACATCTTTCTTGGAAGCATTTATTAATTATAGGAAGGAATGTTTGAATATTTTGTGACTGTTCATTAGTCTCAATTTTTGTTGTAACAGGTGGATCAGTATAGCATGGTAAGCTTCGTGCCTCTGGACTTGAGGAAAGAGAGCAGGTACACTGTGTGTGTGTGTGTTGGGGGGGGGGGGGGGGGGGGGGGGGGGGTGGGTTGTTTGGGGGTTATTCTGCTCATGCTTATGCATACAGAGATACACACGAACCAGTCTGTACATCCAGTTGTGCATGGATGTGCTAAGAAGCACAGAAACTTTTAAGGAGGTGTGTTCGTGTCAGACACAGACACTTCCCCACACATCGTATACATGGCCAAATGTGTCTTGTTATTTTCTAGAGACAGACATGCTTTGGACACTTGGAGACACACGTGTTCATTGTTTAGACATTTATTAACTCTTTAGACACACTTGAAGGCCCTCTAGGTTCTTTGTATGAGTTGCAAAAGATTTTTCTAGCTAAGTGAGAATTGAATTTTAAAGACTTTGGGTGCATGCACCCAAGTAACAATAGATGAATGCAATACATCTGTTGGTTTCCTGTGTGCTTGTGTCATTTGACTAACAATAATCTTTTCTCTTCTTTTCCATTGACAGTATACAATACGTCTTATCACAAATTGACAACTGCATTCAGTATGGAGAAGATGCAGATGTGAAGGTTAAGGATTTTGATCCGGAGGATGATGATTAGGGTGGCTTTGTGTCATTTGGCTGGTTTTGTTGTAGTTGCAGTTCTGATTAGGACATGAGGTGCGAAACACGTGTGAGATCTTCTAGCAGAATGGTTTGGACCTGATGTGAACTATTTTTGTAGTCTCAAATATTTACTGGGTTGCTTGTTTGTGATTACTAATCGTAGGACTTTTGCCTAAAAACACAATTACATTACCAATGCCTAGTGATAGGTATAGGTTTAGGCATTATGAGGTATCAATTTCAGCTCATAGCTTTTATTGTTCACAGTAGTAGGTGGTTAAGAAAACCTTTTGTCGATTCAAAATGGCTTCAACTTGCTCGAAAATTACATGTTTTATGTGTGGTTACAGACCTAGGGGATTAGTCCGGAGGAAACTCCCTTGTGAGGGGAGAAAAAATGGCTCCACACCTGCAAAAACCATATTTTCAGATTTTGGCTTACGGGATTCAGTTTTGCCTAAATTTCAACCCAGTTTTGCCTAAATTTCAACCCAACATGAATGTTAATTGGTTAGATCACCCATTGCAGCCATGGCACTGAATGCAACAGCAAAAGTTCAGACAACCCTAACATAGTTAGAATGGAAATGTTGATTTTTTCTTGGGTAATGAAACATGGTTGCGGCATGAGGGCTAAGTTACTTGTATTTTGTTTGTTTATTTATTTATCTTTCACTAGAATTTCTTGAGAATTGAAGACTAGTCCTTTTTCTATACTAATTATATTTGAATCTACATTAAGGGTTTTTATGTACAACTGTTTTGAATATAAGGTTTTATAAGATTTAGTTTAGGAAAATTTTTCTGTGGGTAATGCATGTCGTATGTAATCTTACTACAACGTAAGTTTTCATGAATTTATGTGAGTTTGTGTTTAACTTGACTTTTAAAACAGCCAAAAAATTTAAAAAATAAATAAAAATGATAATAATAATCTCTGATAACTAGTTTATCTCATTAAAATATGTTGAAAAGATTGGAGTGGTACAACCTTTTAATTTTGTCCTCTCAATTTCACCTCTAATGGTCCACTTCCATGTGAAGTCATCCTACAAAGCCTCCTTATTAGAGGTGGAATTGAGGGACAAAATTAGGGAGTTAAATCATTATTCAAAAGATTGAGTATTGTACTGTTAATTTATTGTATTCTCAATAAAGTAAAAAACTAATAAAAGACCATAATTATATTTCATTTGGGCGGGTAAAAAATAAAGGCCCATTTACAAAGCCAAAAAAATTAGGAAAATTTAGCCAAAATCTCCTAAGCCCAATATATTAATGTGTAAAGGACACCTGAAAAAATTTTACTTTCTAAACCACCTGAGTAGGAGGCGTGTTTTTCACAAAGGACAGACTAATATTTTTCTTCTTTTTCTGAACAATCTTGCCCTGAATATATATCTCAGAGATTTGAATCAAATTTGTTAGCAATTGACGTTAAAGCTTTGTTCAATGATCATTGTTCATTAATTATTGAACAGTGATCATTGTTCACTGTTCAATCATTGTCAATCATCGTTCACTATTCTTTATTGTTCATTGTTTTTCGGTAATCTGTGTTCATCGTTCTTTAATCATCGTTCATTCTTCAATCATTGCAATCTTGAATTGATCAATAATCAGTGTTCAATGATCATTGTTCTTCATTTCATTACTGTTTATGTTAGAGTTAAAGGTCCATTCAATCATTGTTTGATTGTTGTTTGAGTTCGACCATGTATGTTGAATTTTTGATTAATTATTTGTTTGATTGTTGTTTGTACGATCATGTACTCTATTTTATTTTTTTCATGCCCTATTTATATGACAGTAATATGTTACTCTAGTTGTGTGATTTGTTTTGTGAACTAGTAGTGATTGTAAAAATTTATTATCAATTAAAGTAACATTTTACTATGAAAAAGAGTAATATGTTACTGTCAAATAGAGTAATATATTACTGTTTACGTCAATTTTAACGGTATTTTTTTTTATTTAAGAATTTCATAATTAACCTGGATCTTATTTGATAGATCTTGATGATAAAATTCTAAAAATATTACTTTTTTTTTTATTTATTAAAAATCGATATCTACATAAAAAAATTATATCGTTTTAAAGTTTAAAATATTAAATTACTTGTTGAGGATATTTTAATAATAGTGATATGTGCTTAACTTTTAATAAAAAACTTTTTTTTGAATATCATTAATGCATTAAAATTTTATTATGAGAGGGCTTAGACCACATCCCTCAAAAAAATTACCATAAAATATTTACTGCACACATTAATTTTTTTAATTGAAAAAAAAAAAAAAAAAAAAAAAACAGAAAGATTACTACAAATTTGATTCTTTAGGACATCTCCAACCCTTAAATCAATAAAAATTATTAGAAAATCTCAACTCCTTAACTCAAACTTTTACCAAATTAAGTTTTGCCCTTTCTATTTATTTTTTTATTTTAATGTTTTTACTCAAATTTACTTAAATTTGAGTAAAGATAAATCAACAACAATAATAGAATCTAGTGTAAGAGAGCCTGGGCCATTTCACAACCAGTTAAAACAGTTAAACCTGGATAGATTCATCAGTAATGTCAAGAATAATCAAGAACAATTACAACTGTTTGAAGATCATTAAAAAAAGATCAAGCCAGATAAACAATGTTAATGCTGCAACTTCACCAAAAGTAAAGTCCCTCTACCAAGTGATCATTTTATCTTGGCAGTTTTTGACATAACATATTGATAAAAATAAACCAAACACAGATTTTGTAATCTTATATCAAGTTATTAACTAATCAAAATCGAAGTTCCTGAAGTTAAAAAACTGAAAAATAGAGATCGGTACAAAACAGTCCACAATGAACACTCATATCTCTGCTTGGTGCGTTCAGTCATCATAATTATCATCACCCTCCTCATCATCAGCAGCAGCAGAGTTGAGTGCATTTAACCTCTCTATCAAACTTGCATTCCTTTCCTCTTAAGTTAATCTCTTCAGGTTATACCTGTCACCATTAAAAAAAAAAAAAAAAAAAACCGAGATTATAAAATAATAACAAGAGGAGTCCTTTAAAAAAAAGCTTATAACCAATAACATAAGATGAACATGGGAATGCTATATTTGTGTGCCACATCAGATGGCAATAGTATACACTTGACTACCATTAATACAATCAGTCTCACATTGTATATCAATAATATGCAACTGTTATAGAGTGTGTTGGCATTTTTGTACTGTTAACCATAAACAATAGTTGAAACTTCAAAGATTGCAGATAATTCTAGTCTTCTTGGTCTATACTAGCTGAAATTTAAATATGCAACAATGAATTAATGGCACGGTTCCATAAGAATAATAAACACATAAAAAAGCCAGTCCAATGGAATGAATTATGTTTCTAAAGCTTTTTATATGAAGGTGGAAATGTGCACATGCACAAATAAAAAGATGATGCATTATTTCTCTTTGGCCAACTTCTCTTCAGAAGAATAAGCTCAAGAGTCTAGTACTATGGCAACAGCATGGTCAACTCTCCATTAGCTCAATAGCTCATATAATACCCTCTCCTCAAAAGCACAATTAATGTTCATTGTCCTATAAAAATATTTAAAAGAGAGATGTGGGACAAAGAAGTGAAAGAGAGAAACTAAGTTGGGATGAAGGAAGAGAAATTACTACTGATGTACCCCACATAAAGGTTGCAATATTACAGTCTATTTGCACTTATTCCAGTTATTTTAAATTCAAAATAGTGGGAAAAGTTTACACATTAGCTGAAGTAGAGGCAAAATATGGTCATGGCCTGATATAATAGTTAACTAAATACAATCCTGGCATAGAACATTAATAAATTTACAGTCATACATATCAAACAAATAAGAACGCATTAGAATCATTTTGCATTCACTACAAAAAAAATATATATTATATATATATATATTTAGACACCAAAATTTAGAGACAAAATTATTTTTTAGGGACTAAATAATTTTGTTGCGAAAAATGTCGTTATTATATTTTTACAACAAAAATTAGATATTAGTAATGAATTATTATCCTTTTGTAACTAAATTTTTTGTCTCAAAAAATAAAGCATTTTGAGACCAAATTATTGTCTTTAAAAGTCTATTTATTAGTGACATTTTAAAAATTTTGTCACTAAAAGTCTTTTTTTTTACTTTTCCAGACGACCTTTTAGCAATTATCCTCATAACGATAGAAATTGATTTTTAAATATCTTTTATAATAAAATTTTCACTTTTAGAGACCAAAACATTTAAAAACTCTTATATGTTGTAGTGATTACCTTTTGTGTTCCTCAGGGCCGGCCTTGGCCTGAGGCTGGTAAGGCCTGTTCCTTAGGCTCCAAAATTTTGGCCCAAAAATAGGGTCCTCAAATTTAGTAAAATGTTATAGGCCCAATGTTTTTTTTTAGGATCAATTTAAAGGGCTCCAAAATATTTAATTGAGTCCATGTATGGTTTAGTCTATATTTATTTATAAGTGTAGTTTGGCCCATATTTATTAAAATAAAAATATATATTAAAAAAAAGTATTTGGGCCGAAGAAGAACAATACATACAATATATGGGCCCTAATTTTTTTTTTTTTTTTACCTTCTTTATCTATTAGCTTTTAGTGGAATAAATAATTTTGCCCTAATTTTTTTACCTAGATCTTTATCAGTTTTAATCGAATAATTTTTCTTAATTTTTTTATCCTAATTTTGTTTAATTAAATTGTTTGTTTATAATTTTAATAATTATATGTACAAGTAAATTTTTTTGTAGGTATAAACAAATAAAAAAGTTATAAATTATCATTTTATCCATAAAATTTTTTTTTTCAATGTGAGAGAGATCTCATTTTCAAAATTCGTCTTAAACCCCAAATCTGAGGGCCGGTCCTGGTGCTCCTTTGGTGGCTTCTTCTGGGATTTCTTTGGGCTGGGATCAGCCCGTATTGCTGCATGGACGTTTTTGTACTTCTCCTCAATGCCATCTGGCTCAATACCTCTCTTCATGTATTGGGTAAAGTGAGTCTGGTACTTTTCTGGCTCATCTTCCATCATAGTCCATGTGGGTATGTTTGGTTTGAGTTTGGGAAATAAATTTTAGAAAAAAAATTTCAAAAATTTGTTTAGTTTGAGATTTTTCTCAAAAAATTTCTAAAATCACTTTCTCTCTCTTACATATCAATCAATCACTTTTTCTCTCTCCTCTCTCCTTCTCAATCACTTTTTCTCTCACACACATCTACTCAATTCTTTCAAAATATCAAATCATTCCAAATTCCCAAAAAAAATTTGTCTCTCAAAATATACAACCAAACAAACCAAATTTTTTTTAAAACAACTCTTTTAAATTTTTTTTTAAAAACAACTTTCCCAAAAACAAATCAAACAACTCTAAAATATTAAGGAAAAAAGTTGAGACTTTTTTTTTTTTTTTTTTTTTCCGTTAACCTTTGTCACTTTTAATGTATTGAGATTGATCAATTTTTATTTTATTTTATTTTATTTTTTTCCTATCACTCATTGATATGTGTCTATAAAAATTGTGAGAGTAAAAAAAAAAGGAATGAAAAAAAAAAGACTATCATTTCTAAAATATCGTTCAACATCATAATAATCCATTCTGACACAAGATTCAGGTCTTACCCCAATGTAGGAAGCAACATGGCCTCCATAAAGGTATTTGCGGTGGACCAGCATCAAGGTTCTTACTGTCTTTACTGAACCCAGCAAACCTCTTGTCACTGTGACGAATATCAAGCCCGCCATCTAATTCTCCCTGAAGTCTCATGTTAATGTACTCCGTACGAATTAGATTAGAAATTATATTTATCAGTCACAAAAAAGTAAAAAGAAGATTGAAATAGGATGTTTCTTAAAGAGTGGTAGCATTAGCACCTCATATATTATTTTGGACCTTCAATTTTTTTAGACTCCCCACTTATAAATTTTAAAACCTTCAAAATTTCTTTTCCCCTCCATATAATATCAAAATTATTCTTGTGAAAATATTCTACTAATTGAATGCACACCCCAAAAAAACCCTCTTTCAAAAAACCCTAACAAAACCCACCTAGAAGAAGAAGAGCCAATGTGATTACTGTCTCTACTGTCTCATCCACCATTGTCACAGTTGGTATGTTCTCTCCCTCTCTCTCTCTATATATATACACATAATTTCTTAATTTTCTGGTAATAATTTCTTATATTGTAAGAAAAAAATTATAATAATTGGTTTTGTTAGTTTTGTTGTTAGATATTATAAAATTGTGAGTTCAGCAGAGAACTACGCGGCAATATTATCAAAGTTACGCGATTAAAGAATAACTTTTGAATTTGATAATGGATTTGGACTACTTCTGATAACTTCTACAAGTGTTAAAAATTTTGACCGTTTAACGTGTAAAGAAATTTCCATGTTTGGACCTGCATTCCCAAACATTACTTATTTGTTCGAGAATGCCTTCCCGAACAAATAAGTAATGTTCAGCCTTGTATTCCTGAACTTGAAAAAATGAAAACTTCTGCAAGCGTTAACAATTTTGACCGTTCAATGTGTTAAGAAATTTTTATGTTCGGATACTATAAGTTGGGTCTTGAATGATGAAATTTTTGTTTCCAAAGAGCTAATTTTGTCACTATAGATATTTGTGAAGAAATATTTTCCTCACCGGTTTCGTCATTGAATGTTTGTTACTAAAAACCATCGTGATGAAAAATAATTTCGTCACCAATGAAATTACTTTAGTGACGAAATTTTTTGTCACCAATAAAACAACATTTTGTTGCCAAAAATCTTCGTTTTAGTCACCAAATATTTATTCAGTACCATATTTATAACTTTAGTTGACGAATAAATTTGTCACACATATTAATCATTGATGAGGAAATAATTTCGTCACAGTAAGATGTAAAGTTGATGAAATTTTTTGTCTCCAAAAATCATACATGGGTGACGAAATATATTTCGTTACAAAAATATATACACGTGACAAAATTTTTAGTTACCAAACAACAAAATCAATGAAAACTTTCATATATAAACTACAATAAATTTTGTCACAAAAAATGTTTATTAGCGACGAATAATCACTTTGTCATAATAACAAGTATAAATGACAAAACAAATTCGTCACTAAACTTGTTCCATATTTTATATTTCAATTTAAATTATTATTTCACAAATGTTTCTGTTCATATCTCAATAGCCTTTAATTGTATTAAAAAATCCACTAGCTATTATACACCACTCCACAAAAAAATTCACTAGAAAATTTATATTATAAATCAAAATATCTCCGTCAAACAACTTTAATAATAATTCATTAAGTATAACAAAAAAAACTATCAAAACAAATCCCAAAATAAACTAACGTGGAGTCCACAAAAAAAATCAACATACGATCTTGATTTGCAACTACAACTAGTATCAGTTCAGGAAAAAAAAAATCAACACTTGATCTTGATTTGTAAGTATGCTTCCAAACGTCATCAAAAACCAATCTGTAAAGAAAATAAATAAGAAAAACATTAACATATTATCAATTACATTGTATAGACCTCTCTATCCATGTCAATGCAAATTGAATACACAACGAGTCTAGCTTAACAACCAAAAGTTCCTTTGTACATGACAAGCTCCTATTAATCACATCACTAACTTAGAGCAACTCCAACACTGCCTAACAAAGATACACAAAAAAAGTAAACACATAATTTTGTCTCTACTTTGGTTAGTGTGTATTTTAACAAGGGTCATGTTAATAAGAAGTAACTAATAAATCTATTTTCATTAAATACATTTTGAAACTTGTTAAATCTTAGTTAATAATTAGTGAAATTGCTATGTCTTACATCGCTTACACTCTGTTTTACTAGGAAGATAAGAAGATGTTGCTAAGCTTGTATTGGTTTTCCTAGTTTTATCCAAAAAATTGATTGACACTTTCTTTTTGTTTACCTGATTTAATCTCCGTTTTTTTCCCCAGGAGATTGGAGTGGGTGTTGGTGTAGAAATGTGTACTTTTATTCCTTGAATGCTCCTTTGAAATAAAATATGGCTTTTATGACTTTGAAATTTAAAGAAAGTGGGAAAGTTCCAATGCTATGTGTGGAGTTAGTGATTAATAGTCAAATTTGATATTTTCTATGACCAAAGTGCAAAGATGACTTATAATTGCAACACTTGCGACTAGTGGCATGTTCTTATGTTTTCCAAGGATATGAGGACCTAATAGATGCAGGTTTAGGTAATGAGAAAAGATATGGAATAATATGTACTACTTTAAACTATGTCCTAAACAGAATGGACTTGTTGCGTTATGGGATTCATCTTAGTGCCACAAATAATTAGGACAACGTTTCATTGCATTGAGTTGTACTATTATTGTCTATTGAGACAACAGACTTGTTATCTCAGTGTTCTCCTTACAGCTCATGGTCTGTTATGCCCCACATTTCTACCTATAAGTATAGGAAAAGTAAATATTCTTGTTGTCTAAAGTCGCTTTTTGTAGCGCTTAGTGTTTAGTGTGTACATTATTGATTTTTTTTGCAACACTATTCACATATTGTCCCAAGTAAAGACCGGGAGAACCGGATACCCTAATGAATCTATTTTCATTAAATACATTTTGAAACTTGTTAAATCTTAGTTCATAATTAGTGAAACTGTTGTGCTTTAACTGGTATATACTAACCAACATGAGAAAAATAAAAACATAAAACAAGCGAAACTTAACAAAACGACGATCTACGAGTTCATGGGATACCACATCCTCTAAATTGTCCTTAGAAACCTTGCTTCTTAAGAAAGTCCATGGTGCTTGATGTCATTTCCAAATGCTCTTCAAGCGACTCATTCATCTTTCCTATCACACTATTTTGTGCTTGAATTTCATGTTTCTGCGTTGTAATTTCCTCTTTTTGTGATTGAATTTCCTCTTTTTGCTCTTGTATTTCCATCTCTAGACGGCTCACATAGCCATTGTTAGTCAAAGCACTGGTAGTCTTGACAGAGAAGGAAGGCCTCAACCCAAGTCTTTTAACATATCCTGACCTTCGCTTGATAGCACCTTCACAATAGCTCCTCCGGAGTAATTGGAACCATACCAAGTTGGGAGTAATGTTCGGCTTAGATCTTTATCATATTATCCCATCATTTAAATAAAATAAAAGAATAGAAAAGTGAATAAAGATACAATAAAAATTACAATCATCCTAATACAGAAGGTAAATATACATACATAATTCTTTTCACATTCCGGAGAAATACACTGCTTTGTGACATCATTAAAGTGTGTGGATTTGTAAACACATGGCAACTCTAGTAGTTGGCCCCTATTTGCGCTTGTCTGATTTTTTTTGTTCATCAACTAGTAAGTTAAATAAGAATGATGGTAGTAGAATCATCTTTATAAAAAAAAAAAAGGAAAAAAATTAAAGAAGACGCACCGCCTTGTGTACCCTAACTGGGAGAGATTTTAACCCACATCTATGCTTCGTCTTTAATTGATTTCTATTGTCAATGTTAGCTTTTGATTGCTTCTACAAGGAGCAAGTTCCAATAGAAAAATATATATATTAGGAAGACAAGATAATTGTCAACAATAAATAAACAAAAGAAAAGTTTACCAGCCAATTGCTATCATTCCATTTCCTGTCAATCAAGTTTTTCCATTTCTTGAGTTCACATTCAGGCGATGGGTGGCTTCTAGCATACTCATCTCTCTTAGCACTCTTAAGGTTCAGGTATTTTATTCGTAACCTGTAGGTGTGGGTGCTCAAGCTCCGTCCACACTTTGTTGCCACTGCTTTGCTAACATCCGTGGATTCACCATGCATGTCAAATTGATCCTAGCAACAACCATAAATATTGTAAGTCATAATTAATTATATTACATGAATTCAATCAATTATGTAAAACTTTTACCGTTAGACGTTGAAACATAGGTGCTGTAACTTCTTTGTCAACATGTTTCCACCTACGAATGCTGAAGTCTGGCAAGTATGTTCGGACCTCAACACCAATTTTGGAGACTAATTGAGAGGCATGATCCCCCACTGGCGCACGATACTCCTGTGGTATGGGAACTTTGAGCTTTTCATCTTTCTCAACCATTGCTTGAACCTTCAACCCGCATGTCAAGCCGCAAGGGTGTTCATCATGGACAATAACTCATCAACAGAGCATTACACTAAGCTTCAAATCCACCATGTATGATGTAACCCCCTTGTCTCACTCTCTCCTCTAATTTTCTTACCTTACTTTCTAGGAAAACATACAGGAATATTCATAATTCTCTCTACTTAGTTGTAGCTCCTATAATGCTTGTGCCTATTGCTACCTGCAAAGAAAAATTACATCCAACAGTTGTATACTAGTTCTATCTATTTAGCAAACATAAACATTCCATGATAGGTATACTCCTTCAACAGATGTATACTAGTTCTATCTATTTAGCAAACATACACATTCACAAATTTAAACTGTTGATATAGAATAGGTTTGCTACTAGCAATTGAGGTTCTAGCGATCGTGTTCGGAGGGTGGTCAACATTAGTGGGGGATGGTGACTGGGGAAACGTTCCAGCTACTGTTCCTGTGATTATATTTTCTTTGGTCTATCATGATCTAGCTCCTGGTGAACACAAATTTTGATCTAGGATTTTGATCAAACAGTGATGACAATGAGTTTTATGATATGTGATTTCTTGCAGTTGTGTGTGCTTATTTGAGAGGTGATCTACAGAGGATAATGTTAGGGAAAATAGATGTGATTCCCCACAAGTAAATCAATCAATGGGAATAAAAACTAATACGGAAAAATTAAATCAGAAGTAACACAAGAATTTTTACGTGGTTCCCTTAATGTGAGGTACGTCCACGGGATCGAAATCCGATTCCACTATCAACCAAATAAGTTCCAAACAATTACAAACGAGACACTAATGGTCTCAAAACCACCATTAGGTGAATTCCAAATAATCACAAATAAACAATAGGAAAGACCTCACCAAATAGATGAACCAAAATCTTTAGAACCAGAGTTGAAGAAGATCCAAAATAATGAACCAAATCAACCCACCAAAATTGATGCTTCACAAACCAAATTCCACCGAATTGATTAGCCCGAAATCAATTCGCAGCTACATTGTTTACACCAAATTGAATTGCAGCTCCTGCACTTTTTTCCGAATTGATTACCCAAGTCCTATATAAAATCAATTAACTTGCTGCGGCTCTAAACACCGAGAAAGGCAAAACAATATTTATATATTATTAATTCTAGGGTTTTTTATCAAACCCTTAGTTGTTTCCAAATTGGATTGGGTCTCCACAAATTAAATATAATATATAAAAATATATTATAATTAATACTAAACCAAATTAAACTCTTTTTCCAAAACCAATTGGGTCCCACACTCCAATAAGGAGGTATACCCAACAATTCTCCCCCTACCGACTTAGGTGGAGATATCAACCATACCCGCCAAAGTTCGACACTTTAAATGTTTGTCCCTTGACAAAGTCTTTGTCAACATATCTGAAATATTATCATCTGTGTGAACCTTTTCGAGTTGTAACAATTTCGAATCTAACACATCACGAATCCAATGATATCTCACATCAATGTGTTTCAATCTCGAATGAAAAGTAGAATTTTTACTCAAGTGAATAGCACTTTGACTATCACAATAAAGCACATACTTTTCTTACTTTAAACCCAACTCTTGCAAAAATTTCTTCAACCATAACTCTTCTTTGCAAGCTTCTGTAATGGCAATAAATTCAGCTTCGGTAGTTGAGAGAGCAACACATTTTTGTAATTTAGATTGCCATGCCACAGCTCCCCCTGCAAAAGTCATCAAATACCCCGAAGTAGATTTCCTAGAATCAACATCACCAGCCATGTCAGAATCTGTGAACCCATCAAGCATCGACTTACCATCCCCAAAACACAAACATACCTTCGAAGTCCCTCGAAGATATCTTAGAATCCATTTTACCGCTGCCCAATGTTCTTTACCCGGATTAGAGAGAAACCGACTCACCACACCAACGATGTGAGCAATATCCGGCCTTGTACAAACCATGGCGTACATAAAAAAACCAACTGCTGAAGCATAAGGAACTTTCAACATCTCTTCTTTGTTTTTCTCACTTGTAGGACATTGATTCGAACTAAGTTTGAAGTGACCCGCAAATGGACAACCAACCGGCTTTCCTTTATCCATGTTGAATCTCTCAAGAACTTTCTCAATGTAGCTCTCTTGAGACAACCAAATCACCCCATTTTTGTGATCACGAACAATTTTCATACCAAGTATTTGCTTTGCCGATCCCAAATCTTTCATAGCAAAAGACTTGCTCAACTCCAATTTCAACCTGTTAATCATGGTAGAATCTTGACCCACAATTAACATGTCATCAACATAAAGCAAAAGAATAATAAATTTGCCATCCAGAAAATTTTTCACAAACACACAATGGTCCGAAGTGGTTTTAGAAAAACCATTATTCATCATGAAAGAGTCAAATTTTTTGTACCATTGCCGTGGAGCTTGCTTGAGGCCATACAAACTTTTCTTCAATTTGTAAACAAATTTCTCTTTCCCTTTCTCTACAAAACCTTCCGGTTGCTCCATATAAATTTCTTCTTCAAGATCACCATGAAGAAATGCGGTCTTCACATCAAGTTGTTCAACTTCAAGGTTCATACTTGCAGTCATGCCAAGTACAACCCGAATAGAAAACATCTTCACAACCGGCGAGAAAATCTCGTCAAAGTCAATACCTTTCTTTTGCCCAAAGCCTTTCACAACAAGACGTGCTTTGTACCTCAGATTCTTCCTATCATTCTTCAATTTGAAAACCCACTTATTTTTTAAAATTTTCCTCCCTTTAGGCAACTTCACTAAATCATAAGTCTGGTTTTCAAGCAAGGAATTCATCTCCTGTTCCATGGCCTTTTTCCAATCATCTTTCTTTGCATGCTCAATTGCTTCTTGGTAGCTCTCCGGCTCCCCTTGATCGGAAATCAACACAAATTCATTGGGAGGATACTTTCTTGAAGGTTATCGGTCCCTTGTAGATTTTCTTAACTCAAGTTGTGGTGGAGGTTCTTGAGTTGGATGCTTTTCCTCAATTTCTGGCTCAATTTCATTAGGATTAGCATCATCCTCCACTTCTTCAATAGGTGGCTGCACATCTCCCCCATTTTCATCATCAACTGAAGATGAAGGAGATGGATCCATGTCAATGAGATCACTAGTTTTTGGCTCCGGTTGATCACCTTTGCCAAAGTCTTCAATTGTTTGGTCTTCAAGAAACACAACATCACGGCTTCGAATGACTTTTTGTCGACCGGATCCCACAATCTATACCCAAATTCATCACGCCCATAGCCAAGAAAAATACATTGTCTTGACTTACTATCAAGCTTGGACCTCTCATCCTTTGGAATGTGAACAAAAGCTCGGCAACCAAACACTCTCAAGTGCTCATAAGACACATCTTTGCCAGTCCAAACTCTTTCAGGAACATCACCATTCAAAGGATAGCAAGGAGATAAATTGATCACGTCAACCGCTGTACTCATTGCCTCACCCCAAAAGGATCTTGGCAATTTAGCTTGTGAAAGCAAACACCTTGTTCTTTCCACAATGGTGCGGTTCATCCTCTCGGCAACGCCATTTTGTTGAGGAGTCTTCTTAACTGTCTTTTGGTGCCGAATACCTTGGCTGCGACAATACTCATCAAATGGCCCAATGTATTCACCACCATTGTCTGATCGGATGCACTTCAATTTCTGCCCTGTTTCTCTTTCAACCATGGCCTGAAAATGCTTAAATACTTCTAGAACTTGATCTTTAGTTTTTAGTAGAAAAACCCAAACTTTCCTTGAATAATCATCAATGAAAGTAACAAAATAAAGTGCACCACCATGTGTTCTAACTTTTAAAGGACCACAAACATCCGAATGAATCAACTCCAAAACATTTTCTTTTCTAGAAGCAACATTTTTATGAAAAGAAACTCTATGTTGTTTACCCGCCAAACAATGAACACAAGTTTTAAGATGTGTACCTTTCAAACCGGGTAGAAGCTCTTTCTTGAACAAAACTTGCAGCCCCTTTTCACTCATATGGCCAAGTCGCTTGTGCCACAATTCGGTAGAAGTATCATCTTCAAGTGCATTGACAACACCTTTACAAATTTTTCCTTGCATCGAATAAAGTGTATGAGTCTTCTTGCACTTAGCCACCACCAAAGAACCCTTTGTGAGCTTCCATATTCCATCACCAAATTTGTTGTTGAAGCCTTCATCATCTAGCTTCCCAGTAGAGATCAAATTGAGGCGAATGTCAGGAACATGCCTCACATCTTTAAGCAACAACTTGCAGCCCAAATTTGTTTCCAAGCAAACATCACCCATGCCGATAATCTTGGACAAACCTTCATTACCCATTCGAACAGAACCATAATCTCCTGCAGTGTAGGTAGTGAAGAAATCAACTCGAGAAGTCACATGAAAAGAAGCACCAGAATCAATCACCCAACTGCTCTCTTGGCCCACAAAATTGATACAATCATCTTCACAAACGACCATGAGATCATCGGTAGTAACTGCCGT
The DNA here is from genome assembly GCA_030407325.1 of Camellia japonica. NCBI lineage: Eukaryota > Viridiplantae > Streptophyta > Magnoliopsida > Ericales > Theaceae > Camellia > Camellia japonica. Next base: position 63,616,476 of record JAPPVO010000016.1, on the reverse strand, counting down.
TGTGTCTTCTTGCTTCTTATCCACACTTTTGTCACGCCTTTTCTCCTTATTCTTGAGCTTTCGGCATTCTCGCTTCATGTGCCCTTTCTCATGGCAATAATAACACTCAATGTCTTTCTTTGAAAAAGAACCATCCTTTGATTTGTCACGGCTTTGATCACGACCATGAGGAGTCTTACTCCTCCCCTTGTTTTGCTTCGGCCTCTCACAACAAATGCTTCTGAATGAGAGGAACCCGCTGATTTTCTTCTAGTTTCTTCATTCAACAAGCTACTAGTGACTTGGCCCATTGTGACAACTCCATGGGCGCCGAATTACTAACTGTCACAACCAAAGTCTCCCAACTTTCGGGTAAGGAACTAAGTAGCATCAAAGCCTGCAACTCATCATCAAAAACAATTTTCATAGAAGCAAGTTGGTTAACAATACTCTTTATTTCATTCAGATGTTCCGGAATAGGGCTGCCCTCTTTATATTTTAAATTAACCAACTTACGAAACAGAAATGCTTTATTTGTGGCTGATTTTCTATCATAAAGACTCTCTAATTTTTTCCATAAATCATGTGCTGAAGTTTCAGTAGCAACATGATGAAACACACTGTCATCAATCCATTGACGGATAACACCAACGGCTTTTCGATTAAGCCTCTTCCACTCATCATCTTTCATATCAGCAGGTTTGCCACTATCACCCTCAATGGGTCCATACAAGTCTTTACAAAATAATAGGTCCTCCATTTTAGTTTTCCAAGTTACCCAATTACTTCCATTGAAGCTAGACATGCGACCCACATTCCCCTCCATTGATTTACACAAATAAATAGACCCAAATAAACCATAAGCTCTGATACCAGTTGTTAGGGAAAATAGATGTGATTCCCCACAAGTAAATCAATCAATGAGAATAAAAACTAATGCAGAAAAATTAAATCAGAAGTAACACAAGAATTTTTACGTGGTTCCCTCAATGTGAGGTACGTCCATGGGATCGAAATCCGATTCCACTATCAACCAAATAAGTTCCAAATGATTACAAACGAGACACTAATGGTTTCACAAAACCACCCTTAGGTGAATTCCAAATAATCACAAATAAACAAGAGGAAAGACCTCACCAAATAGATGAACCAAAATCTTTAGAACCAGAGTTGAAGAAGATCCAAAATAACGAACCAAATCAACCCACCAAAATTGATGCTTCACAAACCAAATTCCACCGAATTGATTAGCCCGAAATCAATTCGCAGCTACACTGTTTACACCAAATTGAATTGCAGCTCTTGCACCTTTTTCCGAATTGATTACCCAAGTCCTATATAAAATCAATTAACTTGCTGCGGCTCTAAACATCGAGAAAGGCAAAACAATATTTATATATTGTTAATTCTAGGGTTTTTTTTATCAAACCCTTAGTTGTTTCTAAATTAGATTGGGTCTCCACAAATTAAATATAATATATAAAAATATATTATAATTAATACTAAACCAAATTAAACTCTTTTTCCAAAACCAATTAGGTCCCACACTCCAATAAGGAGGTATACCCAACAGATAAGGGCTTTAGTTGTGCTTGGAAGTGTTGTGCCATTGCTGGCATTGCTTGTTTGGGACGCATTAGCACTTGGCCTATCAGCCCATGCTGACCAAGTTTCTGATCTTGTCGAATTGCTCCTGAGGTACTTCGATCTTTTACCCATATGTTAGACCAGTAATTCTACAAATATAGAACTAACCACAAAACCGACCACAGAAAATCAAGTAATTTAAAGAAACGTAAACGGAGTAAACTCTTCAATGATGGTCCCACTGTATGATGTGTTACCATAATGAATGCAGTGTTGCCACACTACATTCTGGACATTTTTCCAGGGAGAAAAAAAATGGGTCTACAATGTTTTTCTATCTAAATTAATATAGAGTAATCTTGTGTACATATATTTCCTTTTATGAGGAGTGTCTTCCACAAGCAGGCCTTGAGGGGCTATGGTGAAAGGTTGTGTGATAGAAAAGAGAGAGAGAGAGAGAGAGAGAGAGGGTTACCATACCATTATTTTTTGTGGTTAGTTTTGTTTTCATAGAATTATTAGTTAATAATCTTTCTTATAGAAACATTGTAATAACATTTTTTTGGGAGCAAGTATGACAGGATTTCTTATACTTCCTAGTTGGTCTTAGAGATGGGTTTTAAATGTGCAATCTTCATAATACATAGTTTAGTTCAGGGGACCAACAAAGTTCTTGGGAGAAAATATTCATACTGTTGCATATACAAACTTTGAAACTGTTCTTGATCAATATACTCATCAATCCCTGTTCCTAGTTACATATTAGGCCTAATTCTATTATTCCTTGCAATATTAACTTGTGTGCTGACTAGGGGGAAAATTTTACAATGATGCTATGACATGATTATGGATATACATGATATATTACTCAGTAATTATTATGTAAGTATAATAACAAATCTCAACCTATGTAAATGTGACAGGTACATATTATATTAAAACAGAGAATTTCATTTTAATAGTAAAATTCAAGATCTTACTAACACTAGATTGGGAGGCAGCCTTTCTCTATGCCTCTATATCGGCATCAAGTGGTTGTGAGTGTTGGCTCCCCACATTGTCATGTAAATCTCCATTCGGAGCAATAATGGCAGTAGCATAGCATCAGGCATCTACAAGGATCCTCAAATAACCAAGCATGGTATCCAAGAAGAATCAAGAGGCTAATCCAGCTAGCAAGGATGATCACAAAAGCAAAGGAATCAATCCAAATCATAACATAATTAGTCGATTTTATTTTTTTATGAATAACCTAAAATCTTGACCTTTTCACTCCCTCAACCTTTTTAATTATTAGCTAGTCATTCTTTAATTATTAAAATAAAAATTCATTATAAATCTTGACCTTTTCACTCTCCCAACCTAAGTAGAATCTTGAATAACCTAGCTAGTCATTCTTTAATTATTAAAATAAAAATTCATTATAAATCTTGACCTTTTCACTCCCCCATCCTTTTTAAACTAGAATTGCAATTAGCACAAATAAATACTATCAAACAATGTCAAAGATTCATCAAAGAAGCAAATAAGATGTTAGTATTATTCAACCTCCAATAAGAAAATATTATTTTAAGACTCATGAAAAGTGTTTAATCTGAAGTTAAGAGGTTAAATCTTATTATTTTGGTGATAGAAAGTGTAAATTTAGCTAAAAATAGCAACTTTAGAACAAGATAGAAGGGGAAAATTTGAGAAAAATAGAGGCTAGTCCCAATGCACGAGACTCTATCGTTGAGAAGTCTAAAGAGGGTCAAATGTACGCAATGTTATCCCTTCATGTGAAGAGGTTGTTTCGGTGGTTTGAATTAGTGATGCCCAAATTGCAATGGAGCAACTTTACCATTACACCAAGGCCCGCCCTCTCAAAATTTAGGGTTTAAAAAAGGTTCCAGAATGCTTTTACAAAACCTATCAAATTCAAACACTATAACATATTGTAATGGCCGTAAGTACTAGTGTGAAAGTGCCATGGTCGACAATGCAAGCAATTTTTCATCACACTAATATATCAGCCTACTACAAATACTATTTCAACGATAGCATTACATAACAATATCAATGATTTTCTGAAACCAGTCAAAACTTTCCAATATAACAAGGAAATTTCTCAAGATGGGAAAAATTGGGAAACAAAACAGTTTGCACAATTACTTGATATTAGTAAACATAATTAAATAAATAACAAATTTATGGAGTTGGAGTAGCATAATCAAGTCACGTCAGCTAATAAACCTTTGCTAGAAATCTATTGACAATCCTTTTTTCCCCCTTTCTATCTACAATAGATAATTAGTTAACTTCCTTGAGGGTTAACCAACCCCCTCCCCTCGAGTCATTATTTCATCAATATGTTATTCAAAAACCTGTTCAATAAGGGAAAACTGTGAAGGCTGCGGAAGTCAATCAATGTTGTGAAAACAACCAAGCAAATAAGTAATTGTCTACCTATCAAGGGAAATTTTGGAGGTATATCTAATATATTTGGAAATACCATACATTCATTTTACCATGTATTTAACCTATGTTTTGACAAAAGGAAGAGAAAGAGTGAGAGAGAGAGAGAGAGAGAGAGAAGGGAAAATCTTAATTTAGAAGATGTAGTACAACAAAATTTATTGTCACTCTGACTTATTGATAAAGTTATACTATATGAGTTGTTCTTTTATGAAAAAATATGCATCTATGGGATGTGTTCTACTGTTAAATAGAACACATTATAATTAAAAATTTGCATCTATGAAAAAATCTGTATCTATTGATAAAAATAAATTTCGTTACCTATTATTTTTATTTCTTTATTATACGTGACAAAATTTATAATTCGTCATGGATTATTCTTATTTAGTGACGAAATTTGTTTTCTTCACTAATTTTCGTCACCATAGATATATATATATATATATATATTCACAATAAAAAATTTACAAGAGAAATTCATAAGGAAAAAAAAAAAGCACAACAAACCAACCAATACACTAACAACAATTCCACCAAATCACATAACAGACACTAAAGATAATAACATCAATAGAGCACATATCTAAAAGAGTTGTTAATCTTCATAATTGATATCCAATAACAACAACAACAACTAACAATCATAAACCACCTAAATAGATAGATATTCAGAGAGTAAGAAAGATTCAAACTTGCTTGTGATAGATATAGACATAACTAAGGTCACACTTCTACCACAGTAGTGACAGTCAAAGTGAAAGTTCCAGCACCCAGATAGGATAAAATCTGTCTTCTTCTTCAAAGAACAGAATGAACCCAGAGCAAAATTCAACTTTCTCTCTCTCTCTCTCTCTCTCGGTTCTCTTCCTCAAATCTTCATCATTTTCTTTCATTTTCGTTTCATTGTACTCACAAGATCAATATCTTTCACTTTCTTAACTCAAATAAAATAAACCCAAATATATTTATGAAATTTCTGTTCAAATAAAATAACAAATTTTTTTATTCCAAAATTTTTATTTTTATTTTCAAAATCTTTGTTCAATATGAGGAAATGAAGCACAAATCACCAGAATCGAATCCCTATTTTATAAATCTAATCCCTGAGCAGAGCATTAATTGCTAACAATTAACTACCAAAAAAAAACCCAAAAGACACATATAAACTTGAAAACCCAAATGATAAATCAAAGCTTTTAAATCGCTCAATAAAGAAAACAATTCTTAATTTATTTACCAAATCAACAATAAAGCTAGATTATAAGCTAGAAAAATTGTGAAGATTGAAAACCCATAAATTTTTTGAAACAACTCAATTAAATCGACGGAATACAAGAAAAGAACAGAGAAAATTGAACCTGGGGTTTGATGCAGAGAGTGAAGCCCTGTTTATACAAGAAGGGCTGACTATAGTGTAAACGTTGAAGGTGGAATAGCGAGAGTAAAGAGCGATGGCGGAGAGGTATTACGTGCGTTTGTTTTGATATATATATATATATATATATAGAGAGAGAGAGAGTTGATAAACAGAAAAGAGGCAAAACAAAAATTAAAACCCTATTTTGAGAGAGGGATGATAAACAGAAAAGGGGGTAAAAAAAATTAATACCCTATTTCTTTTTCATTACCGCTTAATACATCAAAATTTTCTCACCAAAAGTGGTGATAATATTATTTCTTCAACAAAAGATCTCAAAAATATTAAAAATTATTGGTGACAAAAATATATTCCTCATAAATAATTTTATAATTAGTGACAAATTTTTTTCTCATCAAAAGTCCCAAAATTTTGGCGTCACCCAAAAAATTAACGGAAAAATTTTTGGTAACGAAACTTAATTTTTCCTCACCTAAAAGAAAATATTTATTGATGAAAATAAATTTTGTCACCTAATTTTTTTATATATTATATATGACAAAATTTATAAATTCCTAATCATTATTATTTAGTGACGAAATTTATTTTCTTCACTAGTTTTCGTCACTATAGGTTACTTTTGTTGTAGTGTTTCTCGGATTTGAAAAAATGAAAACTTCTGCAAGCGCTAATAATTTTGATTGCTCAATGTGTTAAGAAATTTCCATATTCGAATCTGCATTCCCGAACATTACTTATTTGTGGGGGTGTTCACAGTTCGGTTTTAGACGATTCGCGGATCGGTTTGGACCCGGCCGCATGTATGTAGTTTGGAAAAAATTCGACTTGCAATCGCCCGCAGTGTGGGTTGTAGTTTATGCGAATAGGGTTTGCAGATGTTCGAGTAGTTGTAGGCAGTTTGCGGGTTGGACTTTTTTCAATTTTCAAATTCAATTTCTAGATTCAATATAATATAAGATTGATTTTAATTTCAAAAGTAATTAACAGATTCAATTTGCCCTCCATGAAGAAGTAAATTCAATTTCCTATAATGTTCACAGAGTAAACAAAAACAAAAACATTCAAAAATAATGTTCTCAAACAATGTTCTCTACAACATTTTTTTTATATCATGAAATTAGGGTTTGATGTGTTGGCCAAAAACATTTAAGATAGGATGAATGAAATCAACGATCCATATTTTTTTATATATATAAAAAAAAAATCTAAGTGTGAGTGTGGATTAAACCCGCAACCCGCAATTATGCATGTTCCAAACCGCATATGTCCGCATTGTGTTTGCGAAATTGCCTATTTGTATGCGGATTGGTTCGAATTGAGCGGGTTGTGCTATTCAAATAACCCTATACACAGCCCTACTTATTTGTTTGAGAGCGCCATCCCGAACAAATAAGCAATGTTCAGGCTTGTAATCCGCCAAAGGATTGCCACTGTTACTGCCAGAATATTACCATTGCTAAAAAAGTGTAAGTAGTCAAATGGTTGCCACTGTTATCGCCGGAATATTGTCGCCAAAGAGTTTTCAAGGTTTTGAGGATGGGTAGATTTTGAAGGTGGAATTTGGGGAAGATAGATGGGTGGTGATGGAGGTGGATGCTCTCATAAACCCGAATTCCTGATATGGTGAGCGTGTAGGTTTAATTGTGAGATGGAATGTCCAAAAATTAATGATATCCTTTTTAATTTTAAGGTAAATTACAAATACAATCCCTGAGGTTTGTTTAAAATACATTTTGCCTCCCGTGGTTTGAAAAATTACAAATATCCCCTTATTTGAATTTTTTATTTAACAGAATTAACTAAAAAAATGAAATTCATAATTGCTCTCCTAAACAATAATAAAATGACCTAAATTATTAATTGAAACATATTTTTAACATCATTAAAAACTGTTAATTGACTTGATGATGTATTAATAAAATAGGTAATTTGTTATGAAATTAAAAACCTTAAGGAATAGAATGTAATTTTCAAAATTAAAGGGAGCGATTCATATTTTAATCAAATTTCAGAGATATATTTGTAATTTATCCTTAATTTTATTTAAAGTTATTATTATAATACATAAAAATTAAAATTAAAAAATCTAAAATAATTTATAAAGTGCTAATAAGACCAATCTTCCTAAATTTTCTAAATAGTTTGCATCGAACTTTACAAGAAGGGGTCCATGATACCTTGAGAGCACCAAAAACACGATTGCCAGTTGTTGTTCGTATAAGGCCAACATCTAGGAGAGCACGGAAAGGCCTTCTCTCTACTGGCTCAACAGAGGAATCCTCCCCAGTTGCCTGCATGATTTTTTTTTTTTTTAAATTATATTAATCCTACTGCATGTGGTTGTTGGCATGGAGGTGTAAATAGAATTACTCTCTATCAAATTTTAATTATTATATTTAAAATATTTTATAAATAATTTTATTCTTATAAATATTTATTTGAACATTTAACAATTTCGTGAGGTGAATATTTATGTTTGACACTGTGAATGTTCACATTGACAGCATGAACATTCACATCATAGAGCATTTATATTATTTTTTTGAATTGGACGAAACATTTACATTATCAATGTAAATATAATTATTAAAAATATTTCAATAATTATTTCACTCACAAAATTTATTAAAATATTAAAAAATAATTAAATTAAATAAAACATAATTAAGTAAAAAGAAATTTATGAATAAATGTCGCAATATAAAACACGAATATGACCAAACAGGGTGAAAGACTCGTATATGGATGTTCTCTTGTACAAGTAACAATCCAAACCACTAAACATCAAAAAAGTCGTCTCTCTCTCTCTCTCTCTCTCTCTCTCTTAACGCCAAAGCATCAACAGCTTCTCCAAAGTGATCACTAGTGTTGTGTCTCTCTTTCCCCATTCGATCTAATTGATGGGTTCGATGTTATGTGGAGAGAAACCTCCATCTCTGATGATCTAAATCAAGGATGTCCCAAGCTGATGTCTCTTACAGGTTTTCTTTCTTTAAAACCTTCAATTTATATATCTTTCTTTCTGGTTTATTTAGTTTTAAAGACTGTCAAAGGTATATCATTTGATTTTGATTCTTGTTATCTACTGAATTTAATTATTTGTGGTTTCTACTAAAAGAAATTATCTTTTGGGTTTTCATTGATGATCTCGTATTCTATGGATTTGATAGGAATTTTGTATGAAATTCCCCTTTTGCATCATTGGGAAACTAGGAAAGAAAAAGAAAAGAATGGATAATGACATTTTTTCTTCTTGTTTGGATAATTTAGGGGAGAAATGAAGAAGGAAATAGTTGGTTATCTTCTCTTCTTGTTTCGGAAAGATTGATGAGATGAAGAAAAATGAAATAAAATTTTGTAATGTAATAAGAGGGGCAAAAAGCTGAAACCAAGTCTCATAAAAAAGTAATTATCTTATTGGGTGAAATTTGTCTTTTGGGCTTCATTGACAATCTCTAAAATTCTACTGATTTGATGTATGTTTGTGTGAACTTCCCTTCTGCTTCATGACAACGATTGAATGGATTGGTTTTATTTTGAAACTAGTGTTAACTAATCATTTGGATAATTTAATTTTACGGTGCTTGAATCTAATCCCTAATAGTTGGTCATTTGGATCCTTTGTTATTTTGGAAAATTGCACACATCCACTTAACATTGTTAAGAGGATCCTTTCTTATTTTAGAAAATTGTATACATGCACCTAGCATTGTTAGAGAGGTCCATTTTGCCGCTTTTGGTCAAGTATACATTTAGTAACAAGGTCAGAAGGGTCGCGGTGTTTGCAGTGGCACAAAATTAGGTGATTCTCACCAAATATTTGTAAACTACCGGCTTGGAGATATTGGATTATAAGCATAAAAAAATGAGGTGTTTAGGTTGAAAAGATTCCAGAGGCTACCAATTTTTGCTGCATTGAGTTTTCTGTCTTGTGAATAAGAAAACTGCAACGTGTTCTTATATCAGAACTGTTGAAACTGATACATGATGACATACATGTGCATGTGTGCTTGCGTTTTTGTGTTGTTAGTTAAAGAGCTTTATATGTTATCACCTTTTTAATGCCTCAACAACTTTTGCTATATGTTTGTATATATTTATTTATATATAGCTGTGAAGTTTTGTACACAGTAAAGATCTTAATTCCCTAATTCTTAGAAGAACTTGTTCTTCGTTTGCTTAGTTCTTTTCTTTGCTATAGAGTGCGTTATTTTAAAGTAATGTACTTCCATTTTGTTCTTGCTCTGCAGCTGTGGATCTTGTGGGTACCCTCTGAACTTAACATCTTCCAATCGTATCACTTCCGGGATAGGTTCCGAGTATCGGAAATCCATTAAGAAAGGTTACATCTCATTCCTTTCCATTGATCTCAGTCGATTTACACAGGTTGACAGGGTAAACTGTCTTCCTATTGTTTGGGGTCGTTATCATTCAAAATCAAAACTTCTTTGTCGTAAATGCGGAGTGCTTATAGGGTATGGATATGGAGACTCGCATGCTCTTTGTGGATTTGACTCACCCACCTCGTCAAGCTCTTATAAAAAATTCATGATAAAGATCCGAGCTTTACAGCCTTCAGAAGAGTGCTAACTAAGTTGAAATGGAACATGGTTCTAGAGACGGTCCTGCCTCCATTATGCACCTTCCTGATGATTGCCTATACTTTATTTTCCAATGGCTTGACTCTGGGTCTGATCGCGAATCTTTTGGCTTGACTTGCCGTCGTTGGCTTCATATTCAGAATTCAAGTCGTCAATCCTTGCAGTTTCACTGCTCATTAAGCCTACCCAACATTCCCTTATTATGTCAGACTAGCATGAGCATTAAATCTTTCCATCTTTATAGGTTGCTCAATCGTTTTCGCCAGCTTCAGTCTTTGTCCTTGTCTGGGTGCATGGATCTACATGATTCAGGCTTAACTCAATTGCAATGTTATGGCTCAAATCTGCAGGCACTTTATTTAGATTGTTGTTTTGGCATCACCGATAATGGGCTTTCCTTGGTTGCCGCTGGCTGTCCTTCATTGACACTCATTAGTCTCTACCGGTGCAATGTCAGCGACGTTGGGTTAGAGATTTTGTCTAAATCTTGCTTGGCTTTGAAAGATGTGAATCTTTCATATTGCTCACAGATATCTGACCGTGGAATAAGAGCTATTTCACAACATTGCTGTCAGCTTCGGGCCGTCAGAATTTCTTACTGTAGAAATGTCAGCGGTGTTGGCTTTAAAGGGTGTTCTCAATCTCTAACTTATTTAGAAGCCGAGTCTTGCAAGCTTCAACCAGAGGGTATATTGGGTATTTTAAGTGGAGGTGGGCTCGAGTATTTGAGCATGTCTAGTCTAAGCTGGTGCATTCATGGAGACGGGTTGGCAGCTCTTGGTGCTGGATTTGCCACAAGGCTTAGAATCCTTAATTTTCGATTGTGCAGAACTATTGACGATGAGTCTATTGCAGCGATTGCAAAAGGGTGTCCTTTACTGCAAGAATGGAACTTGGCATTATGTCATGAGGTTAGGATATCAGGGTGGGAATCAATTGGGTCAAATTGCAACAACTTGGAGAGGCTTCATGTGAATAGTTGTCGGAATTTATGTGATAGAGGGTTTCAAGCATTGAGGGATGGCTGCAAGCGTCTCTCTGTCTTGTACATCAATCCGCGTGGTCGAATTTCTTCAACATCAATCGAGTTGTTCAAATTGTTAAGAGGTGATGTGAAGATCAAAGAAGAAGAAGTAATGTGCATTGCACCTAGTTGGGCTTTTTAATTAGGGAAGGTGATAAGTAAGCAATGCTGAGTTTAAGCTCCAATTTGATGAAAGCAAAGCTGGATGAAGATGTACATGTACCGCTCAAGGAGTCGCAATTTCTTCAATAAGTGGTTAGGTCCTACTCATTTTTAATGTTCTGTTGATGCATCTATAAACATCAATTGTTGAGACAAATGTTCTTTAGGTAAAATACCCTTTCGTCCATTTTCCAACTATCTGCTACATGAAGTAAAGCCAATTTTCATCAAATATGCAATATTTCATGTATTTTTTTTTATATATTTTTTTTTAAGCGCAACCAGATACTTGACAAACCAGCAAAGCCTACATGTATGTACTGAAGGTAGATTGTTTCTTGGTTCAATACTCGGAATATTAAAACCAAACTCCCCAATTTTTTGTTCCAATCCCTTTCACTTTCTTTTGTTTTCTTTTTTTTTTTCATTGAATAATGAGATCGTTCCATGGCGCCACCTACTGTGAGTGTTTTGTGTCGCTTTCTATTTTCTGTTATTTTGTTTTGTGCCCTCTAGGCTTAGTGGAAATCTTCACCGTAATCTTAATCCACTGAGCTGAAATTGAAAAGTTGATCATGGATGGAGGCAACAGATTTGGAAAATGATGTATATATTGCTTTTGAGAGAGGAAGAGAGAGAGTTTTGATTTTTATGGTCTGAGTTCATGTATATCATATCTATCTATACTATATATTAAGTAAAAGAGGATTTTTAACTCCCAAGGCCTGTGGGAGTTTCAATATTCCAATCTGAATTTTTTAAATTTTTTATTAAAAAAAAAAACTCAACATTTATTGATTTGATAAAAATCTTCTGATCAGCATTTATTAACTTTTTTCAATCCACATGTCTTTCTACGTGTTTGCATTTATTGATTTGGTCAAAATCTCCTGATCAGCATTTAAAATCCCCTCATACAAATAATTATAGATACAATCTGTGTATAATTACTGTAGTACTCTTTTCAACTTTTCTCATACACTATGGTTAGTGATAAAATTGTTAAATTATTTTTATAAAAAATCTTAAAAAACATAATTTATATATTAAAAAAAATCTAAAACAAATATAAATATCTATAATTATCCTGTGCATAACACGGGTGATAGGCTAGTATATATATATATATATAAGGTTATTTTGGAAAATAAGTTAAAAATTAATTTTTTGATTTTTTTTTTTGTTTTTTGAAAAAATTGTTTAAAAAAATAGAAAGGTGATGTAATTCAAAAAAAAATTAAAGTCAAAAAGTGACTTTTAATCTCTTTGCCAAAAGTGGCCGTAGAAGGTATTTTAGTCATTTTATTTGAACTTGTCTTTTTGAACAAAATGTTTTAACCCCTAGACCTTTGACTAAAAAAAATTGTAATTTGAACTTTTGGACTGAATACCCTAAAAGAAAACGCAATGAAATAAATTTTCAAATATCATTTGCATTCTCTGCTTCTTTTCTTCTAACCACCTTTTTGAACCTTTTGATGTAATGTTTAATTTGATAGGTAAGAACATATGACAAAAAAATAGTTACTATTCACTTCCCTTTCCTTTTTCCTTGCCATTTCCAAACACCAAACAGGGACTTAAATATGAACCAAAAATAAAATTCAAAATACAGAAGGAAGAAGAATTAACACTCTTTTTAACAATATAAATTGCTCATACTCAATAGTACTTTTTTTTTTTTCATACTCAATAGTACTTACACACTACATTATAGCAACAACAACAAAAAACACATTACATTAGTATCTCTCTTCCTTTATTGCGTTCAGAAGGGCTTAGCACAAAACTAACACAAGCAAAACTAGAGCACATAGGAATACTTGGAGAGAGAGAGAGAGAGCTTCTTTTATTCATGCAAGCATCATTTCTCATACGGCAAATCCAATTTGTATACGTGCAATGGCATCATCGTTTTCCATCCGCACTCTTTACCTCCATACAGATTTCAGCCAAATTTCACAGGCTCGTTCAGCAGGATGAACATAAGCTGGGTGGAACAAATCAATTACCTCCCCATACACTGTCCCATGGACCACCACTTGGAGCAGCCTTGGGTCCTTCAATGTAGTTTTGCCGTCCATGAGGATTGTGAGGGCCGAGCGATAAATCAGATCCAGATGGCTGAACCTTCTTAGGTTTAGTTCTAATCCCCAACAGTCTCAACACAAATCTTGCAAGCTCTCCGTATAGTAATCCTGACCGATCAAACAGCTGTGCACAATAACTCCACGAGTCATTAAAGTAAAACATATGGGTCAATGCATGTTTCAATCTTAGTTTCAGGATATATGAGAGGTGTGGTTCTACACTTTCGTAGGGGCATAAGAAAATGAAAGCACCTGAAGAAGCGCAGTAATAAACATGTGGAATGCCTGTGTATTCTGGTCTATCAGTATCGCAATCCGGCCAAAGAAGGTTACCACACCTTCCATCTGCATCATAATAGAGAGGATAAATATACATTATGGTTCAATGAAATGACGTGAGTTCCACAAGTTTGTAATTGCAATTTACCTTGAGAGAATAATAGCCCACTAATGGGTAATTTGATAAGAACTCTGAAGCTGTGTTCGGATCTTAGATTTGATGAGAGATTAGAAAAAGAAAAAGTGAATGAAGTATATGCTGACTTTTTGTCACTTTCCCCTTCACTTTCCTTTCCACAAATCAGGATCCAAACACAGCCTTACAATTGCAATCAATCACATGTCCCCGCACAAATGATAAATATGGCAAAATAAAATAGAAGGAAGATTGCAATAGCCAAACCCAGGATCCCATTGCACTAAGTTCTGCCCTAAGTAACCAATTAGTGTAGTGCAAGGGCATCTTTTGTGAAAAGACCGCAAGTGCAGGAGTGCCTTCGAAGCGTGCATATCTGTATTCCAACTATGACCCATCTACTGGAATTCGTATTTTTATTCCAATTATGACCATCTAGTTCTTTTTGAACGAACTCACCTCTCTCTTTCATTGGTAAATTAAAACATAATTCTAAAAAATAAAAATAATAAAAAGAAGAAGAAGATAAATTTGAAGTTTCCTGTTTTGACGCATTATACCTCTATAAGGAATTATGATGGACATTGTGAAAAAAAATTAGGCACATCTGACTTCATATCCAGATATGCCATTTATCCATCAGCTGTATATAGCTTGATCTAAAATCACTACTTCGCGCTAAAAAGATACCAGGCCTTATGACTCTTATCCAGATCTGACTTTCTGGATCGTCATGGTCATGATAATGTGCTACAAATATTAGAAAGCTCACAAGTAGCATACAGTCGATATCAGCAACTTTTCTTGCTCCTATTACACATATCAAAAGGATGGGCCAAAAAAGGTTAAGTTTGACTTACAACACGCAGGAAGGATACCCAAAACCCTGGCGGTGATGGTGGAGCACCAAAAGGATTATTAGGATCTTGATTTCCATATGGACCCCCCATGCCCATTCCCCCATAACCACCCATTGGGCCTCCAAAACCACCACTGTACATTCCCCCTCCATACATGCTGCCCCCAGAACCTCCATAAAGCCCACCATAACCTCCTCGATACATGCTGTTTCCATACAACCCCCCGCCATAAGACCCACCTAATCCTCCACCATATGAACCATACATTCCAGAGCCATAACCAGAATTATAATTCAAACCAGAACCAACACCTGCATTTGGAATGGACAAAAAATAGGCTCCGTCAGACAACATGAAACAGTAGTTTGGCAATAAAGGAAATGATTTTCACCAATGCATATAGTGTCGTCATCTTGGTTTACTACCTAAATTTAGTCTAAGATTCCCCAAAAGAATCTAAAAACACATTTTACTTTTTTTACTTATTTAAATTACTAAAACTCTCATGATCTGTGATAGTAAACTTCTTAAGGCCTGTTCATGCTGTATGCAATGATACAGATAATAGTGACTAAAGAAACAGGAGGAATATGTATGAAGTGTCAAAGCTTAAAGAGCTGGGTATAAGTACAATTTATGAGACAAAAAGCAACATGCATCACATAAACTATAATTATACAGCCTAATGTGGCAAGTTTGAAACAAAACAGATTAATTTGCAATACATAGAAAAAGAAGTACCTCCATAAGCGTTCCCGTACGTCTGTTGTTCCCAGGGTCTAGTGGGCACAGACCTCCCAAGTGCATTTCTATTTACAACTGTATTTGTAGTCGAAACAATTTCACCGGGTCTTGCTGTTCCAGAAGACTCAACCACGTCACTTGTGCTACCCAGAGAAGAGGGCTTAAAAGGTGTTGGACCAGATGAGGACCCAGCTTGTTCCCAAGGTTTTGGGGGAGGGCTATTAGCTGCATACAAAATCAATAGGAAGCAAATAAAGTTAAATGGATTGCAAGAACTCTATATGTGCAAGTACAGTGCATCATTTTAACACAAAAAACAGAGACAAAGTAAAATAAATGCAATATTCCCTTTTTAAGATATAGAGAAATAGGGATTACAAACCATACACAAGTTCTTGAGTTACACTAACAATAAACCATGAAGTATCCGGCTTCTTTTGCTTTGGTAATGACAAGTTGGATTATCAATATGACAAGTTTCATGAGAATGATCTCATATTCATCAATTTCTTTGAACATTCACAACAAGAATACGTCATATAATCAACATCAACCATTCATTCCATAGAGGAAAATTTATTAAAGACCACTCACTCATAGCTCCCTAATGATATTGAAGAAAGCATTTGATCCTTGTATTTCTCTTGGGTGTAACTAAATTTAAAAAATACAAGTTACCAATAAGCATAGTAAACAAGCTGAAGACATATCAAGAGAATGAAAAGCTTGTGCAAACCCTGAGCATCTCCCCCCACCCAAAAGGGGGGAAAACATGTATCTTCACCTCCATCCATGCACATATGTCCTTCAAATGATTACAGGACAACCTAATTAAGCAGACAAAAAAGGGGGGAAACCTTTATATTCTATGAGATGTCCAATAATTCCAGTGAAATGGCCATTATTTAAAGTTTGACATCCTGCAGTAAGAAAAATTATCTTTTATGACATGTCATGCTAAGTCAACATCAGAGTAGTGTTGCATGATGTCAAACTCAAAATCACCTATATCTGATTTATTTACTCTAAAAAGGATTCATTTAGCCAACTCCACTTGATTGGGACACAAGGCTTAGTTTGGTTTGGTTTGGCTTAGTAATTCACAATATTCTTGGTGGAAGCTAATTAGGATTAGGAGGATCCTCCCTTATAACTAACAACCTTTTCCAACTTATCCCTCCGGAATGACTTATAGAAAACTGACCCTATAAAACCAATTTCTTTGTGTTTGCCTACTAGAGCAATATTAGCAAAATATTTCACAATAGTCAACAAAAATCTATGTTACCAACCATCCCCCTTCAATAAGGAAGGTGGAAAAGGCTTCCTCTTAATCCAACCTTTTTTTAAGGCAAATTTTCTTACGAATGGCGCTAAGAATTTACCAAAACTATTGGTTGGGTTGGACATAAAACCAGCAACTTCCAAGTTCCAACAACCTACTTGATTAATTGAATTTAGATCAATTTCTTAGAGGCCTCATCTTTATACATCTTCATTTTCCAAAATATCAACTTTTTTTTTTTTTGATAAATATTTTCCAAAAATATCAACTTCTACATTACTCTACATCCCTCCCGCTGCTTCGCATGAATTGCTTCCCAACCACCCTCTTAGAACCAACAAAGATTCAACCACCTTTCTTAACAGGATAGTGGGTAATGTTTCAAAAGCTGGACCAGATCAGCTAAGAACTACCGACCAGTCAAGTTTCCAAGTTTCATAATACATAAGTTGTTTGAGATGATCTAAATAAGTGTACTTTTTGACTTTTTATGAAATATGGGTTAGGTTTGGGTTGGGTTGGGTTTGAAGTGATGTGTTAGAGAGGTGATGTGACTTAAATAGGATAGTGACTTTTTGGCTTTTTTCAAACATGCCAAACCAAACCATTGTAGTATCAAAACCGCCCTATTAAAATAAATAAACAAATAAAAGAAAAAAAAAAATATGAGAGAGAAGCTCTGCGCAGCAACTTGTACAAACTTAAATAGATCTTCCATTAAGCAACACACTTCTGATTATTTTCGCATGATACTATTCACAAGTTTAAAATATTCTGCAGGAAGGCTACCTTGGCTAATTAACAGCAGTTGACAAGGTAAATAATATATCACTTGTATCATTTCTGGTTCATATAAGTTGAGCTTGTACCATTGAGCAGCAAGTTACTCAACCCAGATTATTATTTGTTGCCATAACCTTAGGAGGACCAATAGCCAACCAAGGAAGCATGGGGAAGTTTTAACTGAACCAAGCTTGGTCCAGGCTTAAGCTGTTTTCCTTCTTATACAACCCTAATTGAGTATCCAAAGAATAGGACATCAATAAATAATGCTACTTTCTCAAACTTTTATGTGCTCCTCCCTTGACTTACCTTCCATAGTAATCATAGTCGCATTAAGAACACCTATGATACACCTCATAACAGAGCGGAAAGAAATAACTGTATAATGTCCTAAGAGAAAAACAATCTAAATCTAAATTTTAAATACCTAACAAGTTTCATAATAACAACACAACAATCACAACTATCCAACAAAGCAAGCAAGCTCGTCTAGCAACAGAAAATCAAAACCCACACATTCTCTTCTGAATAAAAATGTAATTTGGAATTTCTCCCAGGTACACACAATGAACAGATAATCACAGTTTATTAAAGTGGGAGATTGTGCATTGGGTATTATTTTCATTCAAAGTATAATTATGACAAACTAGGCCCTAAAAACACACAAGCAAGCATCTCTCTATCTCTCTCTCTCTCTCTCTCTCAAACACCCAAGTCCAGCCAACTAGTTCTTTCAAAAAACATAGCATAAATCCCCCATTTGATTGCCAAGGGGAAAAGGAAAAAAGTAGTCTTGCATCCTATATTTCTCTTTAACACTTCCTTTCTTTCATATAGCTTAACCAAACAAGATAGGAGAGAAATCAAAATCATTTCTTTTCTTTTTTTTTTCTCTCTTATCTATCCAAACAAAAAGGAAAGAAATCACAATCTTTTCCTTTCTTTTGTCTTATAACTTACTAAATTGTTTCTTTTCTTCTCTCTCCTAAGTTACCAAACATAGTGTAAGTGAGAACCCAGATAAGAAAATTCTCTATTGAGAGGGAATAAAAATAACTACAGGAATTATGTGGGTCCCGACAGTGCCACGTGACGTAATTATAAATTATCATGTGTATTACAGTTATTAAATTCTTATCAAACACTGCATTAGTATTTTATGTTGTGCAAAACTTATCAGAATATGAAATCTTATCGATATAAAAGTCCTCAACAATCAGAGATTGTTTGGGATAGAACTTTTAAAACATTCAAACTACTTGCTAAGTAAATCACTGGATATTATAAATAGGCAACACTCTTATGTGTTGAGGGGCGCAATTTCTCTCTATGAATTAGTCCATTAAATATTTTGATAATATTAGAGGATTGACTTGGGCGTCGGAGGGCCCCCGGCTACGACTAGGGGTGTTTTGTCTTGCAGATAGCGATAGCGTGGTGGTGCTGATTCATCTTTTTCGTTGAATTTCTTTATCAACAAGTACATGATTTTTTTTTGCCCGCACATCTATCAACACAAAACAGCCTAATAAGCCATAACCAGCCCTACAAAATTCAATTTTCCCCTTCCCTTCCTCAGCTTTCACATCAATCAAATGAAGGATAAAAGCACAGAAACCAATAAAACCCCTAAATTTATCAACAGATGACAATCAACTGAAGCCAATTGAATTGAATAAATTAAACATTTATCTTCCAATTATGCATCGGAACCCTAATTAAATCAACTATCTTCAGATCAATAACATGACTAAACCAAACCAACTGTAATTACAGTAACGGTGAAGACAATAAAAATTAATAATCGGATTCAACGGTGCTGACCTGAGGGTTGAGCGTTAGACGCCATGGCGACGCAGAGAGAGAGAGAGAGAGAGGGGTCAAAGCGCCACCGCGGCCATGTGTCGTATCCCGAGAAGCACTATTGCAATATCTGTATCCCCGAGAAGGTTCGTTTTGTACGTTTGCAATTTTGAATTTACTCACCCATTAATTATTTTAGACCCATCTTTATTTATAAAATTTAATTTTTTTAAAAAAAAAATTCACCTCAAATAATATTTGCTTGGTTTTATTTTTTCAAAATTACTTTTCAGAAAATTCTATTTTCTTATTTTTCATATTTTTTTATTTTTACTAAATTTTTTTAATATTTTAAGTAATTTTTTAACTTTTTAGACACACCTAACATAAATACACCTAAAAAGTAAAAAAAAATTCACTAAACACCAAAAATATAAAAAAAATACAAGAATTCAATACTTTTTTTTATTTTTTATTTTTATGTATTTATTAATTTTTGAAAATATTTTTTTACAATTTTTTTACTTTTTAGATACATCTAAGTAAGGTGCGTCTAAAAAAGTAAAAAAAAATATTTAAAATTTTAAAAATATTCACTAAAAATAAAAAAACACGAAAACCAAAAAAATTAATTTTCAAAAAACTTAATCCAAAAAACTCAAACAAAACACACTGATTAAAATTTTTTTTATGAAAACATTTCATTCATACAATTGAATACACACTCTCACATTGTAAAAAGTCTTTTTTTTCTAAAATTTCTAACAAAACTCACAAAAGTAATTATTATTTCATCTTCACATATTTATTCAAAACTTGAGAAAATAAATATTTGGTTACTAGTTTCGAACAAATAAATAATATTTGAGTCTGTATTCCTGAATTTCGGTCATATGTTTGGGACTCTCGAAAAATGACGAACAATTTTTATTATTTTTGTCATTTTTTTTCCCAATCCTTATAAGGTCAATCTCCTCTAAGCTAAGAATACCAATCTCCTCTGAGCTTTTATTGTTGTACTTTTCTCATCTTATGAAGTTGTGGTTGCCAAAAAATTTCACTCATTATCATTGCCAGAAAAATGTAAGTAATCAAATGGTTACCACATTTATTGTCGGAATATTGCCGTTAAAGGGTTCTTAAGATTTTGAATGTGAGAGTTGGGGAAGATGGATGAGTGGTGATGGAGGTTGGTGTATGGACTTAATTGTGAGATAGAGTGTCTCAAAATTATTGATATCAGTTTTAGTAATTTCATTTGAGATTATTATTGTAATAAATAAATAAAAAGCTAAAAAGTGAGGGGTTCAAAATAATTGATTGGTTTAGTTTAGTTATAAACCAACACCAATCCATCACCAACAGTTCCATCAAATTTAGAACCAAACCAATCCATAAAAATCTTAGAACTAATCCGAACCTATTAGAATATATTATATATATTTTGTACATATATTCATTCCATATACAGTATATATGATTGTATTTACCATAGTTAGATTTAGGGTTGGTTTGGCATAAACTAAATAATACAAAAAGTCAAAAAGTTACTACCCTATTTAAGTCATATCATCTTATTTAAATCACATCACTTCTTTAACACATCACATCAAACATAACCCAAACCCAACCTATATAAGCTAATAAGTCAAAAAGTGCACTTTTTTAGAACATCTCAAACCAACCTTTAGTCTTCTTCTCTATAAAGGAGCCATGTATACTTGACTTATTAATAATATACAATATAAAGTTTTTTTTTTTTTTTCTCTTCAATACATAGTTTTCGTAACATGGTATCAAAGTATAGTTTTTAAATCTTAGCTTCTCTTTTCTTTTGCTCATTGCCCGTACACGACGGCATTGTAGTGTAGCTCGACTTTTCGTGCCCCATTTCGGAAGACGAATAAGCCCTACAGTATCAAACTCTTGCGGTTCAGAATCTGATCTTACAAGTGCAATGTGAAATAGATAAACACCAAAGAATCAAAATCCGGCAAATCTTTTAAAAAATCGATTTTAAATCAAATTGTCAAAAATAGACTGCTTTGCTAGATACAGAATTGCCACCTAAATATTTTTAGAAAATTTAGGAAACTCATGACTCGTGCCAAAGGCCACGTGTCCGTCATCACTAAGATTGTTTCGCCTTGGGAACTTAGGTACGAAACAGGAAGGTTATGAATTGAGCACCCCCGCTCGCTCGATCAAAGATCGGCCTCTACTAATCATGATATAAATCTTATCTCTATTATATGCTCTTGTTTCGATTTAATAGGCTAACATTATTATGTGATGCGCATGCACACAAGTATAGACTAATTTGCAAGAATTGGAACACTTAATTCATGTTTGTTTTGAAAATTGTTTCGAATATGTACCACTTGAAAAAGTGATCGCATATAAATATTACTCAAATTATTCCAATTTAAGCAATTAGCCTTCATCCGCAGGCATTCAAACAGTTTGTTATCTAAGCACTTAGCCTCATAGTTAACATGCTTTAATATGGCAACATCAACATACAATGCAATATGTTAAAATATAGAAATGCTTACCTAGTACTCCAAGGTGAGCCAAAAGAAACAAAAGAGTTAGAAAAATGTATAATTCTAACTATGCAATATGATTAATGCAATACATACGATATGCAATTACTAAGCTCGGCTACTAATATAACATATGAATCAATTAAATAGTATGCGATCTAAGCACATATTCAAAGAATGTTTAACTAACAATGCAAGTTAGAATGATAAACTGTGTCTCGGTGCATGCAATATAAGTGGATGCAAACATGGAGAATGCTAAACAAAACATGATGCGCCAATCTAACCACCATAAGCAGATAAATAAAAGGAAGAAAGACGTGGGGTTGGAAGACATACACATTATTACAACATTGCGCCCTCACACAGGAGGGTCCAAATGAATAAACTAGCTAACTAATTAAAGCTAAGCTAATTAATTAACTATTACAAACCCAAATGAATAATTTAGCTAAACTACTTAACTAATTATTACAAATCGAATAAAATAATTAGTTAACTACTCTAGCTAATTAAATAATTACAATACGAAACGAAGTAGCTATTACAAAGCCACTATTTCAAGCACAACATTAATATTAACATTACTACACGGATCCCGAGGGTCGAGGGAGGGTTCATGCATGAATGCGTTTCTATCCGAAGAAGGCCACTGTTTTGCTGCCAGATACCTCTGTTGCACAGTAGAACACTTACACTGTTTTCCACCTCAAGACCAATTCTATTGTGCTTCAAAGTACACTGCTAGATTTTGCACAGGTGGCCGACAGTCTAGAAGTGATGGCCTACCGTCCACAAATGGTGGCCTGCCAGCCACTGTTGCCTAGTTCTTCCTGCTACAACAGAGAGCAAACAGAGCAAGAGCAGGGTATTTTCAAGGGTTGTTTGCACAACTCACCCCTCCTTATCATCAAACAACAGCTCAAATGAGTGACAAAATTTGATTCACAAACCATCAACGGATGCAATTTTATTGCATGATGGCTTATGAACAAAGTGTGCAAGTTCAATGAATGCAACAAAACAAGACTCTCAAAACCACTTCTCTATCATGAATGATCAAGGGAAGTCGTTGACAATAAATCTTGAGCCGTTTGCATCACTTATGAGTATGAAACGACTCAAGACTCAAGGGTTCAATTAACGTCCGATTGAACTCAAACCAAATTATTATCTTGCCCTTTTTTAGTTATCAATTTTATTACTCCATTTTAGTTACCTTTAAATTCTTTAATCAATTAAGTCCAAAAGTGAGTTTAAGTTCTCTAAAGGAGAGAAGTGTCAAACCAAGAGTTGGCTTAAGGCATGAGAGAGATGTGATGCCGTTGATAATGAACCCCTAAAAGGGATTAAACCATTAAGCACGACAACCTTAATCTCAAGCTTAAAAGAACAATAGGTTTGAAATAACTCTCAAAGCAAAAGCCAAGAAAGGAGGGAGGTTGCAGAGGTGATTAAAGGTGATCACAAGTAAGAAAAACATGAAATAAATGCTATCAACTCAAATAGGATGGTGGCTAAGGTCTAAACCACCAAACCTATGAGGACAATTGCACTACGAGCATGCAATACAAGGCTCAAATGCAATGAACACTTAAAAACAGTCCTAAAACAGTGCTAAATAAGTCCTAAAACATGCTGGAATTAAGACAAAAATAGCTAGAATAATAAGCTAAAACAAAGAATATGCTAGGCTAGTAAGCAAGACACAAGGAGGGAAGGCTAACCCTTCCAATTTTAGACTTCAAAACAACACTTTAGCCACTGAAATAACTCTGAAAATCAGTGTTTAAAAGCTAAAAAAAAAGATAGTGTAGCGGTGGAAAATACAAGGGTAAAGGCCTTGAAAGAAGGTATAAAGAAGGGTGAACCGCCCCTCAACCCTTATTAGCCTTAAGCCACAAGTTTCAGCCCAAAAATACAGAGTTTATACAACCCAAAAACAGTGGGAAAACAGTAAGAAAAAGAGTGATTAAAGCAAGTAGAGAAGCAAAGCTTTATACCTCTTGAAGAGGAGATCACTTTCAAACAACAAAACCATACTTGCACACCCTCAAGAGTTTAAGATAGGCTCAAAGGTACCTCAGCTCAAAGATGGAGATGTTTGGTTAAGAGTGTATAGGCAATGGTGTAAGAAATTTGCAAGAGAGAGAGAGAATTGTAGAGAGAGAGAAAATATTTTGCTCCAAAATTTTCTAACCCTCAAAGCAAGAGGGGAGGTCCTCTATTTATAGAAAAACATCACTCTCCCTCAGAAATATCAATACATACACGTGTAAGAAGGTGCATGCATTTGTACGAACAGCTGGCACAGCTGGTAGAAAAATATCTGCAACCAGCAACCAGAAGTAGTGGCCAGCAGCCAATAGAAGGGGCCGACAAGCTACAAGAGGATTCAGGCTTGAAAAAATTTGGTTTTGGCCCAAAAAATAAAGCAACAGGTGTGTAGCATTTGAAGGCTCAAAGCTGTGACATTCTGTTGAGGAATTCCGAGCACTTAACAAGCATACACACATTCATCATTGGGTGTACAAATGATGATGTCCAAGTTGTAAGGGTGGTCAAAAATGGGGTGTCTACAATTGCCCCTCTTTGATAGAACTCGGAGTCATGAGATGACGTGAGTGAATGTCAAAACCTGAAGACGACCCATTTTGACAAGGTCATAAGACTTGGACAAATAATCAAGATAGAAATAAATGGTTGCGCTCGCAAGTTGCCTACGTAACCTTTTGCAATGAATCAAACCAGCGTAGTTCTGGAGTAAGATGCAAATGATATGCACAAAGAAAACTTTGAAAGCTGGACTCACACACTTCGCGAAGCCAGCTATTTGGAAAATTCATGATCATACAAGGTGATGCACTAAGCAATAACAAATACAACAATCAATAACAAGATAACGGCATATGGATGAGCAGCTTCAAGCTTAAAACCAACACAGGTTCCATGCAAAAAGATCTAAAACACATTCTAACCTCGCCAAAACATGAGATGAGGAAATAAAACACCGCTCAGGGCTGCGTTTCACGCATATTGAGAAACTGAGAAACGAAAACCGTTCGGGGTCATGTTTCACGCGTCCTAAGATGAAAACCGCTCAAGGTCACGTTTCACGCATCCTAGGAGAAAAATCCCTCGGGATCGCGTTTCATGCGTCCCGAGATAAAAGCAAAACCGCTCAGGGTCATGTTTTATGCGTCCTGAGATACAGGAGAAACCGCTCGGGCTGGTGCTTTATGCATCTCAGATAAAACATGCCCAGGGCAGTGTTTCACACGTCCTAAGATACAAGAGAAATCGCTCGGGCTTGCGCTTCACGCGTTCCGAGATAAAACACACCCAAGGCCGCGCTTCACGCATCTTGAGATACAAGAGAAACTACTCGAGCTCATGCTTCATGCGTCTCGAGATAAAACTCGCCTAGGGCCACGCTTCACGCGTCCTGAGATACAAGAGAAACCGCTCAAGTTCGTGCTTCACGCGTCCCGAGATAAAACATGCCCAGGGCCGCTGTAACAACCCCGACCCGTGATTAGTGCTAGTTCATGTTTAAGTATGCCTAACAAGTAATTAAGGAGAAATCCCGAGTTAATTACATGTGCATTGCATTATTTTGTGTTTATATCTGTTTAACGTAGAAAGATATGTTCATATTTTAGCTTCGGATTGTGAATTGAAGGTCTTATCAGCAATCGATTCAGAAATTGACTCGGTTTATGTGTTAATTGGAATTTTTATAATTTTATGGTGGGTTTAATTGAAATTCTGTTCGGAACGATTAAATTAAAATAATTTAAGATGTACTTAATTAACTTGATCAATAAAGAATTACATCTTTGCCTAAGCCTATATAAGGCAAATTGTTGAGTCAAGACTAGGAGAATACATTTTCAATCCCTCATCTTGTGACTCGAACAAGAAAAACGTGGGAAAGAGAGAGAGGGAAGGAAAATTGAGATCAAAGTTGGGAAATAAGAGAATTGCTAGGAGATTTGGTGAATTGCTCAAGATTTTGCTTGAGTGGAGCTCACTTGAGTAGCCTAGTTAAAAGCTCAACCTTACAACCTTGAAATCGAGTCATTTAGTACATGAATATAAATGAAATAGGTGAATTCACATGGAATTGAGCTAGAATTTTAGAAAGCAAAGTCATTCCATGCATGCATGTCCATATCATGAAGTTTTGAAGTTGTTTTCATGAGAATACTCACATGCATGTTCATATTTTGGTTATAATCTAAGAATTCACCATGTTTTGTGTTGGATATTTCATTTGATCACGTTTTGGGAAACTATGAACTCAAATTATACATTCATGTCATATTTACAGCATGTTCCTACATTTCAAGTTGAATTTTGCATAATTGGCAAGCTATTGGGCCATGATTTCTTGAAATGATCTTTAATTCATGATGTTTTATGATCTCCTAAGTGTTTTCTCAAGTTTTAGCCCAGAAAAATCAAGTTTTGATGCTTGAAATTTGAATTTTGAGCTGGTAGAACAAATCTGGAAATTCTAGAATTTGCATCTACGCTCGAGCGTAGGAGTTCACGCTCGAGCGACCACTCTGAGTGCTTGTACTTCCGTTCGAGCGACCTGAAGCCCCACTCGAGCGTGAATTACATGTTCCCAAAAGTTCATATGTTTTGCAGCATGCTCGAGCGACAGAAGCCACGCTCGAGCGAGGATCTGAATTTCACGCTCGAACGGGAATCGAGCGTAAAAAACAAGCAACTAGTACTTTTTCAAAGTTTTCAAACTGCTCGAGCGAGGGAAGTTACGCTTGAGCGAACCCTCATATTTTGCATGTCTGCTCGAGCGAGGAAAGCTACGCTCGAGCGTGGATCCTGTTTTCAGCAAGTTTTGAAAAATGATTTCAAGTGCATTTTTGCATCCTTATTCCATCCTAGGCATTCCTAGGCCATGATTAAGACACCATAATGAGGATAATGAGGTAGAAACACACCAAAACAAGAAAGGACTAAGTTATCATTTCCGGGTGTGTAATTCAGTATACATTCGTTCTGTAACTGTGTAGGTCACGCGCCTCAAGGAAGTTGAATTGTCCACTTGCAGTAGTTGTTATCTGTGAGTAATGACTTAGTAAAGCTATGTTCAAGTTAAATTATTTTCTGTATATGGAATAAGATTTGTCCTATGAATGCTATGTTTATGCACTATGAATGATTGTTCATCTCTGATATATATATATATATATATATATATGACATTAATGCTATGATTCAAGTATGCTATCTGTACCCGGACCGGAGGTTCCTTATGGAATTGACAAGTTATCTATACCCGGCTGGAGGTTCCTAAGTGGAACTGACAAGTTTATAAGTTCCTAGTCTAGAGGTTCCTTTATGGGACTGACAAGTTATCCTTACCCGCCAGAGGTTCTTCTATAGAACTGACAAGTATGATTTAAGCCACTCTGTATGAGATCTATCAGCACTAACGGATGTAATACGTAAGATTGAGCATGAACTTTGATTTTTGCATACATGCTCAGAACGAGAATACGAATGTGAATTTCAGTTTCAGCCATAGTTATAGGACATCATTCATTTACCCCTTTGCTTTGTTATTATTTATTGGGTCTCCGCTCACTAGTTATTTATTATGTATGTAGGTGAGCAGGCTCGTGATCAGGCTTAAGATGATGCCTGGGGTATTTTTGTGTTAGTCAGCCACCTTTTGCGCCTTACGAGAAGGTTCCAGATCAATTCATGTTTTGTGGCTGTGTCAATATGGATGTATAAGACTGTTTCTTTTGTTTTATGAACAAGTTCTCCTTTTGTATGTACTTGATAGTGACGTGTAAATACTGTACCTATGACGTCACTCGTATGTTTATAAAGTTTAAGATTTTCAGTTCTATGTATGTCTGCACAGCTCGATGGACTATGTATATTTCTTTATGTAATTACTTTCGCAGCCCCTAATCTCAAGTCAAGTCTTAAGAGGCCTTTGGTAATTCAAGGATTACTGGCCGGTAACGACGCTAAACCTATAGGGGCGGGTTTGGGTCATGACAGAGTGGTATCAGAGCACGTGTTCTATCGCACACACAGGTCCATATGAGCTTAGGATGTCCTAGTAAGAAATAGGGGCATTCCATCTGCATGTGTGAGTGTGTGGTAATCCAAATGGATATGAAAACTGAATGTAAATCTGAGTAAATGAATTGAAAGAAATGAATGAGATTATTCCTATGTTTATTATTATTTGGTGTCTCTATAGCAACATGGAGAATGCAAGGGGAAATGATATAAGTGAATCTTCAGACGCTCGCATGAGCCGAATGGAACAGATGCTTCCAGTATTGACTGAAGCTATGATACAACAACAGAGGCAACAACCTTTGCCCCCTCTACCGGTACAAGCTGAATCAGATAATAATGACATAATCAATTTGACTCAGAAATTTATGAAGATGAAGCCGCCGACCTTCTTGGGTGGCACAGAGCCATTAAAGGCAGAAACCTGGCTACTAGAGATGGAAAAGTTATTCGAAGTATTCCCTTGCTCCACGACCTAGAAAGTGCTTTTGGCCACCTACAGCTTAAAGGATGAAGCCTGAAGATGGTGGCTGTTAGTTCGAAATAACAACGGAGACATGACATGGGCACAATTCAATGAGATATTCTACAACAAGTATTTTCCCCAATGTTTCAGGGATCAGAAGGTGTCAGAGTTTCAAGAACTTAAGCAAGGTAGGATGTCGATAGCTGAGTATGAAGCCAAATTCACCGAACTAGCTCGATTTGCTCCACATATGGTGGATACTGACTACAAGAAAGCACGGAAATTTGAGGGCAGACTGGATCTAGAAGTGTTTGACCGAGTAGGCATTTTGAAATTGCCTACCTATATAGAAGTTTTGGACAGATCAATAATGGTAGAAACCACAATAGCAGCAATGAAACAAGCTAAAACACCAATAACAGAATGGAGAAGCAAAAGGCCTGGATCTAATTTTCGAACGGGTCGTTCCTTCTTCATGAACAAAAGCAAAATATTGGATCTTCAAGCAGCTCAAGCCAAAGTGGCGGATCTATACCGGTCTGTTTAGAGTGTGGAATGAGGTACAAAGGCATGTGTCAACGTGCTTCGGGTGTGTAGACACCATTTTTGACCGACCTTAAGACTCAGACATCATCGATTGAGCGCTCGGTGATTGCGCATGTTGTGCTCGTTTCGAGGTTTCGGAGTTTTGGCTGAGAGCCTTGTCTCCGGGCCTCTGAACTCTTTGTGCATTCTCGTTTGTGGACCGAATCTTGTTTCTCTTCCCGGAGGGGGAGAGGTCTTGTAGACCATCTCTTTGTGGTCGTAGACCACTTTTTGTGGTCGTAGGCCACTTTTCCCGTTTGGAGACTAGTTTCCGATTTTTGGAGCCTTCGGCCGCGCGCCTTGTCTCGGGACCACTTAACGTTCTCCGTTTGGTGTGGTTTTTGAACCACACCTTGTTTCCTTGGCCTAGAGGGCCACTGTGGTTTGGGAGACCACTTTTGTGGTCGTGAACCACTTTTGGTGCGTGTTAGCTAGTTTTCGAGGCTCTCGGCTGCACGCTTTGCCTCCCGAACTTTCATCTTGCATCCGTTTTGGTGTGTTTTTGGTACAAACCTTGTTTTCCTTGTTTGGAAGGTGGTACAAGGGTGGGAGACCAGTTTTCTCTCCCCGCAAACCACTTTTCCTCTTGCCAGCCAGTTTTCTGGTTTGACAACTGGTCTCCTTGATCTTTGGACCATCAAAAGTGATCGGCCACCACACCATTTGCTTGTTTTCATGCTTTGGACCCTCTTCCACCATGGCCGACTAGTTTTTGTTCTGGGAGACCACTTAAAGTGGTCGGCCGACCACTTTAAGTAGTTGGCCGACCACTTTAAGTAGTTGGCCGACCACTTTAAGTGGTCAGCTGCTTTTTGTCACCTTTTTGGAGATATTTTGGGCCAGCTGTCACAGCTGGAGAGCACTTGAGCCATCCTTCATACACGTGTATGGAGGGATGGCCTTGAACCTTAGCTTCCTCAAGAAGCTTTGCTTTTGGTTCTCTATAAGAGAGAACCACCCCCTCCCTCCTCTATGTTCAGAATTTGGAGGTTTGAGATATACATACACTCTTGTATCTATATCTCATCGTTTATTCTTATTTTGTGCCTTAAAGTGTAGTTTTGTCTTACTTTAACACACAACACACTCAAAACACCATTCCTAGTTGCTGAGCGTCTTAGGAGCTGGTTTTGAAGTTTTTGGTTTGGTTTGGTTGAGTTTGGAAAAGTTGCAGGAGTTGCAGCTTTTGAAGGTGGTTTCAAGGGTGAGCTTTTAATCTTTTAAAACCCCATTCTTGCTTAAAGCTTTTGGACCTTTTTGCATGCTGTTTTAAGACTAACTTCCTACTGCAAAAAGTTCTGATTTTTGGTCCTTAAAATCTTGTTTAAGGTCTTTTGTATTTGGGGTTGTTTATCCCCTCTTAGGCCTTGTTTGGCCTTACTTTTGTGCCTTCTTTGTGAGCCTTTGGGACCACCTTGTTTTGACCTTCTCACCACTAAAATCCAGAGGAATTTTAGTGGTAGAAGTGGTGTTTTGAGGTCCCAAAAAGGAGAGGCCCCTCTTCTTGTGTCTTCAATACTTGCTTCATTAGCCTCATGTGTGAGCGTGTTTGTTAAGCTTATGTTGGCCATATATTAACTTGTATTTGGGCTTATTTTAGCATGGCATGCCACTGTTTTTACTTGGTTTAGTCACTCCATGCATGCCTAATACACTTGTAGTGTAAATCTCACAAACTAGTCTTGTATGCTTCATGAAGTAGCATGTCATTCTAGCTTGTTTTGTGACCATTTCAACATTTTTTTGGTGATTTTTTGCCATGTCATACCTCTGTTAGGGTTTGGTTTGGTCACCTCTTGCATGCCTCATGCACTTGTAGTGCAATTCCTTGAAATAGCCTAACATGCTTTAACATGTCTTTCTAGCATGCTTTAATTTTGTTCATGTTACCATATTTTAAGGTCTGATTTGTGTTGTCTTGGCATGACTTGCTTTGTATAGCCATAATTCTAGCTTGTTAGCTTTGTGCATCAAGTCCACTAGCATGCCTTACTTGGACTATTTGAATGATTTGGCATCATTTGTTATGTGATTTCAGTCCATGTTTCATGCTCATGCACTTGCATTTATCACTCATTCAATGCGTTGGAGGGTTTCCCTTTATGCCTTAACATGAATCATTGCGTATGCCTTCATGCCTTAGCTTGCGAGCCATCATTTCAATGTGTTTTGGGGGTTATCTTGCCATGATATAACTCTGATTTTTGTTGCTTAAGTCATTCCATGCTTGGTCTTAATAGGTGTAGTGTAATCCACCTTATTTGCCTTGCATTCATCATGCCTTATGCCCTTCATGCTAGCTTGTTTTGGCTTCCTTCCATGCATGTTTTAGTATCATTTTGACATGTTCTAGGACTATTTTGGGTTGCTTTTGCCATATCCTTCATGCTTTGTATAGCTGTAGTGCAATTGGCCTTGCTAGCTTTGTGTTTTGTTGACTCATGCATGCTATCTTTGAGCTATTTAGATGATTTGGCATCATTTAATACTTCATTTCAGAGCTTATAGCATTGCCATGTTCCCACTTCTTTCATGCTTTGAATGCCTTTAAGTGTTGAGCATTGTTGCCTTACTTATGGCCTAGCATGTATGCCATCTTGCCTAAGCCTTTGAGCCTCCATCTTAGCATGCTTTGGTCCATGTTTTGACCTAATTGAGCTCTGTTTGTGGTTGGTTCATGCATATGTGCCATGTATTGCATGCCTCCTTTGTAGTCCTCCTTATTAGCTTTCATGCTTTAGAACCTTTGCATGCCATGCTTGCTTTGTTTGAATGATTTGGCATCATTTCTTACTCAATTTCAGTGCATTTAGTGTTGTTACACTTTTGCATTTATCACTCCTTGAGCCTTCTTGAGGGTTGTGCTCTTAGGCCTCTTTGATGGCCATTGTACATGCATGCTTGTATATGCTTCATGTGCCTTAATTTTATCACAATGGCACTGATTTGGGCATGATGAGGTCTACCCCTTTTGGTTTAAGTCCATTGATATGTTTATTTTGCATGTGCTTGCATGCTTATTGTACATTGCATTGTGTATGCCATGTAGTTCTTTGCATTGTGTATGCCAAGTAGTCCTTTGCATTGTGCATGTCCCTAGCATTGATAAGTTACCTTGTTGCATTACATTGCGCATGCTGCATTACATTGTGTTAGAATCTTATGTTGTTCATTACATTGTGTATGCATGATATCGCATTGTGTATGCTAGTTGTCATTTAGCATTGTGTAAGCTAGTTGTTGTTCTTAGCATTGTGCATTGTGCATGCCATTAGCCTTGTTAGGTTGTTCATGTTGCATTGCATGTTTGCATGCTCAAGTCATGTTGCATATTTGCATGCTTGTGTTGCATTGCATTTTTGCATGCTCCATGTTACATAGGATTGTGCATGCCATGTTATGTGTTGCATTGTGTTTGGAATAGGTGTTAATCCGAGCATGGGAAACGAGGGACGTTTCATACTTGAAGTGATGAAACGTGCCTCAATTCTCGGTCGCCGACGCTCTTGATCATACATGATAGAGTTCTAGGCCTTATGTGTTTATTTGTGCATTCATTTTCATATTGAATTGTGCAACTTCGCCTCTCGGCCATCATGCATTGAAATGCGCGATTGGTGGCCCGAGGGTCGAGAACCACACTCCCTTGAGCTCATGAAATGATAGGGAGGGTGGTTGTGCACACATACCTTGCAAATACATTGCCATGCCATTTCTTGCTCTCTGTTGCAGCAAAGTGGACAAATGCAGCAACAACTGGTCGGCCAGCCAGAAAAACTAGCTGGCCGACCACTTTTTCTGGTTTGCAGAAGCAAAAAGTGGTCGGCAGGTGGCTGGAGAGAGCAACAACTGGTCGGCCACCCTCCCACAGGTTCCCATGGTGGAGTTTAAGCTTTATGGAGCTTGGTGCAAGGTTCTGAGAACAATTGAAAAACAGAGACAAGTCGGGGCATCGCATTGGATTTCCGAACGAAGCAACCGAGCATGCATGAGCTCCTCGCCTCGAGGCTCCTGCTTTATTGCTTTCCTTAGCTACCATGCTTAGATAGCTAGCTTGTACTTCGTTTTATACTTTAATAGTTAATGTGTTTAGCTATTTCAATTTGTTTTGTAATAATTAGTTAACTAGGATTAGTTAATTAGTTTGTTTTGTAATAAGTAGTTTAATTAGCTTAGATTAGCTAGTTAGCTCTTTATTCGGACTCTCCGTCGAGAGGGCCAATTGTTGTAATAACCGTGCGTGTGTGTGATGCATGTCTTCCAACCCCCATTTCTTTCTCCCTTTTACTTAACCGCTTACGATGGTTAGTTTTAGGGCATATTTCATTTAGCATACCTTATGTTATGCATGCGTGCATCATTCATCTGTATTGCATGCACCGAGCTCGGCACATCATACTAACTGCATTGTATTTCAATTCCTATTTGAATACATGTACCAAGTTGCATTTCACATGCCATCTTAGAATAGCCGAGCCTATCTAAGTTGCATTCTCGCATGTGTTGCATTAGCCATCTTAACATGAACTAGGATCATGAATGATTTCTAACTAGTTCTTTGTTTTGGCTTGGAGTACACTGTGAGTGTTTACGCTTTAGCATACTGCATGTGTGGTATTGACTGCCATGAAAGCGTGCTTGCCATGAGGCTAACTGCTTATTTGATATAACTGCCTAAATGCATGTGGGTGAAGGTTGGATCACTTGAATTGGAACAATTCATTGAATCCCGAATTTAGCCTACTTGCGAGTAGCAAACTTCAAACAATTTTCACAAACGAATATGCAATGTTTTGTTCCAAATTAGGCGATCTAGTCTATACTTGTATGCTGTGCGCATCACGTAGTAAGATTAGCTAATGAACCGGAATAAGAGCACATGTGTTTTCAAAAACAAAATATCATGCTTAGTAAAGGCCGATCTTTTGATCAAGCGAGCGGGGGTGCTCATTGCATGACCTTCCCTTCTCGTACCCAAGTTCCCGAGCCGAAGCAACTTTTGTGATGACGGACACGTGGCCTTCGGCACGAGTCAGGGTTTCCTAAATTCCCCCCAAAAATAAATATTTAGGTGGCGACTTTGTATCTGGCAAAGCAGTCCATGTTTGGCACTTCTTTATTAAAATCAGTTTTCCAAAAACGATTTGTCGGATTTGGACTCTTTGGTGATTTATCGATCTTACATCGCATATTGTGAGATTAGATTTAGAACCGTGACATGAGTCCGAACTTGTAGTAGCTCGGAACAAAACGAATTACGCGCCTTCGTGCGCGGATGTCGGAGAGTTCCCGGGAGCGCATCTACGGGGTGCATGTTTCCGATGTGGCAAAACCGATCACATGATTAGAGACTGTCCAATGAGATTTGACAATGTTAACCACTCAGCAGCAAGTTCAGCTGGATCTGTTCCTGTAACAAGGGCCAATATTAGAACAAATGCCAGAGGTAATGCTGGAAATGAGACACTAAGGCAAGGAAGAGTGTTTGCACTCGTGCCTGGAGATGTACAGAATACCGAAACAATGGTGTCAGGTATAATCCCTATTTGTGCTCAGAATGCCTATGTACTAATTAATTCTGGTTCTACGCATTCATTTGTCTCGCATGTTTTTTCTCAGAAATTAACTAGACTGATAGAACCTGTGAAATGTTTGCTATCTGTGTCTACACCATCTGGGGGTTTCTCTGATATGTGCTTATGTTTATCCGGCATGTGATGTTATAATTGGTGATGTGACATTATATTTGGACTTGCTACCTTTGAGCATTGACCATTTTGACTATATTTTGGGTATGGATTGGCTGACTAAATATTGTGCTACTATTGATTGTGCGAACAAAACCGTCATGTTTAAACCACCTGGTATACCTGAGTTTACTTTCACTGGGAATGGGGTAGTTCCTCCACCATCTTCATGAAAACCAAGAAATTGTTAAGAAAAGGTTGTCGAGGCTACTTGTGTTGTGCATTGACTGAATCCTTAGATAGTACCAGTGTAGAAACCATTCCTGTGGTTAGTGACTTTCCTGATGTGTTTCCCAATGATCTACCCGGGGACTTAATCGATAGGGAAATTGAATTTACTATTGAAGTAACACCTGGAACTCAACCTATCTCCAAGACTCCTTATAGGATGTCGACTACAGAATTGAAAGAGTTAAAGGTCCAACTCCAAGAACTCTTAGAAAAAAAGTTTTCCATCCAAGTACCTCACCTTGGGGTGCTCCAGTGTTGTTTGTTAAAAAGAAAGATGGATCTTTGAGGCTATGTATTGACTACCGTGAGTTGAACAAAGTAACCGTCAAGAACAAGTACCCACTACCCCGAATTAATGACCTGTTTGATCAACTTCAGGGAGCCCAAGTGTTTTCTAAGATTGACCTTAGATTCAGATATCACCAGTTGAGGGTCAAGGCAGAAGACGTAGAGAAGACTGCATTCAGAACTAGATACGGGCATTATGAATTCCTAGTCATGCCGTTTGAGGTAACCAATGCACCTGCTGCCTTTATGGACCTTATGAATAGAGTGTTCAAACAATTTCTGGATGAATTTATTGTTGTCTTTATTGATGATATATTGATCTACTCAAAAAGTAGGGAACAACATGAGAATCATTTGAGAACTGCCTTACAAATTCTAAGAGAAAATAAATTATATTCTATCCAAATGTGAATTTTGGCTGGATAGTGTAGCCTTTTTAGGCCATGTAATCAACCGGGATGGTATATCAGTGGACCCACAGAAAATTGAAGCCATTGTTGGCTGGCCAAGATCAACCAATGTGTCCGAAGTTAAAAGCTTTTTGGGGATTGCCGGTTACTACAGAAGATTTGTGAAAGATTTTTCAAAACTTGCCATGCCATTGACACAGTTGGCACAGAAAAATGTACCATTTGATTGGAATGACCAACGAGAGACGGCCTTCCAAGAACTGAAGACGAGACTAGTAACTGCACTGATTTTGACTCTGCCTAATGGTACAGATGGGTTCCAGATTTACAGTGATGCATCCTACAAAGGTTTGGGCTGTGTATTAATGTAAAATGGTAAGGTGATTGCCTATGCTTCTCGGCAACTCCGTCTTCATGAAAAGAATTACCCGACTCATGATCTCGAACTGGCAACTGTGGTGTTTGCTTTGAAAATCTGGCGTCACTACTTGTATGGAGTAACTTGTGAAGTGTATACTGACCATAAAAGTTTGAAATATTTCCTCACCCAAAAAGAATTGAACATGAGACAGAGGAGATGGTTAGAGCTAATCAAAGACTATGATTTACAAATTTTGTATTACCCGGGGAAAGCTAATACTGTAGCAGATGCCTTGAGCCGAAAGTCAATGGGAAGTCTGTCATGTTTGCTTACGGGTCAGAGAGAATTGTTGTATGACCTGGAAAAGAATAAGATTGAGATTGTGGTGCGTGAACAGGGTAGAATTTTAGCTGCTATTTCAGCTCAGCCTGTAATCATTGAAGAAGTTAAGAAGAAGCAACCGCAAGATGAATTTCTGAAAAAGATCATGGATGAAATCGACTCAAAGCCAAGGCCCAGATTTATACTTGAGAACAATGTACTGAAATTTCAGAATCGCCTTTGTGTACCAGATTGTTGTGACTTGAGAAAACTTGTTATGTCTGAAGTTCACAATTCGAAATTTGCCATGCATCCGAGGAACACGAAGATGTATCACAATTTGAAATAGAATTTCTAGTGGCCCGGAATGAAAAAGTGTATTGCAGATTTTGTGGCTAGATGTTTACAGTGTCAACGAACTAAAGCAGAACATCAGCGACCTGCTGGTTTGCTACAACCACTTCTAATACCAGAATGGAAATGGGAACACATTACCATGGACTTCATGGTGGGATTGCCTCGCTCTTCCCGAGATATGGATTCTATTTGGGTCATTGTGGATCGTTTAACTAAGTCTGCCCATTTTCTACCTGTTAAATCTATTTACAATGCTGACAAATTGGCCAATAATTATATGAATGAGATTGTGAGATTGCATGGGGTGTAAGTATCTATTGTATTTGACAGGGATTCAAAGTTTGTGTCAAGATTTTGGCAGAGTTTGCAACAGGCTTTGGGGACAGAACTGAGGTTGAGTAGCGCCTATCACCCACAGACAGATGGTCAAACTGAACGAACCAATCAAACCTTGGAAGATATGCTCAGAATGTGTGTGTTAGATTTCCAAGGAAATTGGGAGACCTATTTGCCATTAGCTGAGTTTGTATATAACAATAGTTACCATTCAAGCATCGAAATGGCTCCTTATGCTTTGTCTGGTAGGAAGTGCCGATCTCCGATTTGTTGGGCCAAAGTAGGTGACAGACCATTGTTGGGACCAGAACTTGTGCAAGAAACAACTGAAAATGTAAAGCTGATTCAGCAGAGACTGAAAACTGCACAGAGCCGGCAAAAGAGTTATGCTGATGTTCGAAGGCGTGATAGGGAATATGAAGTCGGAAATCATGTGTTTATCAAGGTAACTCTGATGAAGGGTCAAACGCGATTCGGAGTAAAAGGCAAGTTGGCACCAAGGTATGTTGGGCCGTATGAGATTCTTGAAAGGATCAATCCCGTGACGTATCGGGTGGCCTTACCTCCGGTATTGGAGCATATGCACAACGTTTTTCATGTTTCAATGCTTCGAGATTACTTACGAGACCTGCTCCGTGTTATAAAGCCGAGCCATGTGCTTCTGAAGGATGACTATACTTACGAAGAAAGACCCATTCAGATTGTGAATCGCCGAATCAAAAGACTAAGGAACAAAGAAGTTCCATTGGTGAAGGTTGATTGGCAGAATCATGGAAGAACTTATGCAACTTGGGAAACAAAAGAAGACATGATGAAAAGATACCCTGAACTGTTTCCTTTGGACCCGATGTTCTTCCAGAATGAAGGTAACTCGAGTTTGGAGGACCAAACTCTTTATGGGGGGAAGACTGTAACAACCCCGACCCGTGATTAGCGCTAATTCATGTTTAAGTATGCCTAACAAGTAATTAAGGAGAAATCCTGAGTTAATTACATGTGCATTGCATTATTTTGTGTTTATATCTGTTTAACATAGAAAGATCTGTTCATGTTTTAGCTTCGGATTGTGAATTGAAGGCCTTATCGGCAACCGATTCAGAAATTGACTCGGTTTATGTGTTAATTAGAATTTTTATAATTTTATGGCGGGTTTAATTGAAATTCGGTTCGGAACGATTAAATTAAAATAATTTAAGATGTACTTGATTAACTTGATCAATAAAGAATTATGTCTTTGCCCATGCCTATATAAGGCAAATTCTTGAGTCAAGACTAGGAGAATACATTTTCAATCCCTTATCTTGTGACTCAAACAAGCAAAACGTAGGAGAGAGAGAGAGAGAGGGAAGGAAAATTGAGATCAAAGTTGGGAAAGAAGAGAATTGCTAGGAGATTTGGTGAATTGCTTAAGATTTTGCTTGAGTGGAGCTCACTTGAGTAGCCTAGGTAAGAGCTCAACCTTACAACCTTAAAATCGAGTCTTTTAGTACATGAATATAAATGAAAGAGGTGAATTCACATGGAGTTGAGCTAGAATTTAAGAAAGCAAAGTCATTCCATGCATGCATGTCTATATCATGAAGTTTTGAAGTTGTTTTCATGAGAATTCTCACATGCATGTTCATATTTTGGTTATAATCTAAGAATTCACCATGTTTTGTGTTGGATATTTCATTTGATCACGTTTTGGGAAACTATGAACTCAAATTATACATGCATGTCATATTTACAGCATGTTCCTACATTTCAAGTTGAATTTTGCATAATTGGCAAGCTATTGGGCCATGATTTCTTGAAATGATCTTTAATTCATGATGTTTTATGAGCTCCTAAGTGTTTTATCAAGTTTTAGCCCAGAAAAATCAAGTTTTGATGCTTAAAAGTTGAATTTTGAGCTGGTAGAACAAATCTGGAAATTCTAGAATTTGCATCTACGCTCGAGCGTAGGAGTTCACGCTCGAGCGACCACTCTGAGTGCTTGTACTTCCGCTCGAGCGACCTGAAGCCCCACTCGAGCGTGAATTGCATGTTCCCAAAAGTTCATATGTTTTGCAGCATGCTCGAGCGACAGAAGTCACGCTCGAGCGAGGATCTGAGTCTCACGCTCGAGCGTGAAAAACAAGCAACCAGTACTTTTTCAAAGTTTTCAAACTGCTCAAGCGAGGGAAGTTATGCTCGAGCGAGAAAAGCCACGCTCGAGCGTGGACCCTGTTTTCAGCAAGTTTTGAAAAATGATTTCAAGTGCATTTTTGCATCCTCATTCCATCCTAGGCATTCCCTAGGCCATGATTAAGACGCCATAATGAGGATAATGAGGTAGAAACACACCAAAACAAGAAAGGACTAAGTTATTATTTCCGGGTGTGTAATTCAGTATACGTTCGTTCTGTAACTGTGTAGGTCACGCACGTTAAAGAAGTTGAATTGTCCACTTGCAGCAGTTGTTATCTGTGAGTAATGACTTAGTAAAGCTATGTTCAAGTTAAATTATTTTCTGTATATGGAATAAAATTTGTCCTATGAATGCTATGTTTATGCACTATGAATGATTGTTCATCTCTGATATATATATATATATATATGACATTAATGCTATGTTCAAGTATGCTATTTGTACCCAGACCGGAGGTTCCTTATGGAACTGACAAGCTATCTATACTCGGCTGGAGGTTCCTAAGTGGAACTGACAAGTTTATAAGTTCCCAGTCCGGAGGTTCCTTTATGGGACTGACAAGTTATCCTTACCCGGCCGGGGGTTCTTCTATAGAACTGACAAGTATGATTTTAGCCACTCTGTATGAGATCTATTAGCACTAACGGATGTAATATGTAAGATTAAGCATGAACTCTGATTTTTGCATACATGCTCAGAACGAGAATACGAATGTGAATTTCAGTTTCAGCCACAGTTATGGGACATCATTCATTTACGCCTTTACTTTGTTATTATTCACTAGGCCTTCGCTTACTAGTTATTTATTATGTATGTAGGTGAGCAGGCTCGTGATCAGGCTTAAGATGATGCCTGGGGTATTTTTGTGTTAGTCAGCCACCTTTTGCGCTTCGCGAGGAGGTTCCAGATCAAGTCATGTTTTGTGGCTGTGTCAATATGGATGTACTCCTTTTGTATGTACTTGATAGTGACGTGTAAATACTGTACCTATGATGTCACTCGTATGTTTATGAAGTTTAAGATTTTCAGTTCCATGTATGTCTGCACAGCTCGATGGACTATGTATATTTCTTTCTGTAATTACTTCTGCAGCCTCTAATCTCAAGTCAAGTCTTAAGAGGCCTTTAGTAATCCAAGGATTACTGGCCGGTTACAATGCTAAACCTATAGGGATGGGTTTGAGTCGTGACAGCCGCGCTTCACGCGTCCCGAGATAAAACACGCCTAGGGCCACGTTTTACGCGTCCTGAGATATGAGAGAAACCGCTTGGGCTCGCGCTTCATGCGTCCCGAGATAAAACACAGAGGACTAAATGTGCACGATAGATACACAAAATGAACAAGTGCGATAGACGCACAAAATGAACGTGTGCGATAGATGCCCAAAGTGAATATGTGCGATAGATGCACAAAGTGAAAAAGATTACAAATCACCACAATGATAGCAAACCAATAGATGCGGCTACTGAAAGCATATTCTATGCAAGACCAGAAAGCATATACGAGTACACATTCTATGCATGAATCATGAGCGATGCAAGGCACGAATGTGATATAAGTGTATATGAAAATGCATGTTCTATGCAACAGAAGAGAACAAAGATGTAATTTGACAAAACAAATAAAAATGATATTCGGTGGCAACCTCCGATTTATCTCTCGGAGGCATTGCAACATGCTCAAAAAGGATACACCTCGTTCATAGTGGCAAGTGGGACATGTTCACACACCGGAACACAGTTGCAAGCTCCCAAAACAGAACCTTGCATACACTACTCGGGAAGCAGAAGCACAGAACAGCACTAGGACCCAACTGAGAACCACTGGCCACCTGTCGGCCATCGGAAAACCTTGCCGGCCACCCGTGGTAGTTCGGGGCAGTTTGGACTTTTTACTCATGGGTCTTTAAATATACATCAAGACATTTCATTTCCTCACACCCAAACATCCGAAAATAGCTCTTCCTCTCTCTCGAGGTGCTTCTTCTCTCTAGATTTGTGCTTTACACGCGCTTTCCAACGCCCCACGCAAACTTTTTTCGTAAAACCCTCTTAATTCTCTACATTTTGAACCGATCAGATTTTGATTTCGTCATTTTTTCTTAGATAGGCTTGTTCCCCTCGAGTTTCTCTCAGGTTTCGTGAACTTTTTCGGATTTTGACTTTTCTCCCGTTTTCTCTCTCCTAGGGTTGACTTTTTCCAAGTTTTCCTTATTTTCTCAATTTTTCTTCACTTTTCGCCTACTTTTCACCCATTTTCCAGATGGCGGACAATATGCCTCATGACGGAGCTCCTTCCAAGGTTCCACTTGTGTTTCCACCTATAGTCAAGGTAGAGGAGCCAGCAGTTGTCGAGGCCGGTGGGGTGGCAAAGGACATTAAGGCTGACCTTAAGGTGGAGTTCGCGCCAGAGTTCGAGCTAGAGCCGTTACCACTAAGAGTGCAGCCCTTCGATCCGACGACGTATCATCCCCGCACACATATATTACCGCGTAGAGGCATCAGGCGTTTCAGTGACTTCGCTCGTGGTGTACCAGAGGACCTCCTACTGAGGGAGTCGGACTCCCACCTTTCTTTCAACGCTACTGAAGTATGAACTCTGTTTTCATGCATTCCTGCCTTTCCTTTAACTGAATTTCTTGCACTGCCTTTCATCTGATTGCTCTTTCATCACTGCCTAATTCACTCTTTTTCTTTGTCACAGGGAGACTCCCATGCCTACAGGGGGTACGGAGCGACGACGGTGAGGGATTGGTACAATGAGCTCCCTGCCGGGGTCCTCAATATCATTGACGAGGCTGGCTTCGGCCTTTTCTACTCCGGACTGTCATGCATCATAGCGAGCCACCCCCTTCTCGGAGCGTTGGCGGAGAGGTAGTGGGACACCACCAATTCTTTCCACCTCTCTTGTTATGACCCGAACCTGTTCCTATAGATTAAGGTCATAACTGGCCAATAATCATGAGATTACCTACGGCCTCAAACCAAAACAAACATATAGCAACAGAGTGAAGGGGCCAAAACGGAAGCAAACTTAAAAATTTTGTCCAATGAGCTATGCTTACATGGCATGTCAAAACATTTCACATATACTTAATAATAACTCATACCACGTATCAGTAGTTAACATGTTGTATACCCAGGATCATTCAAACACATAGTCAGCCATGCCAAAAGCTTATACACATAAATGGTCTATCATGACCAATAGAAGTAGCAAAAGAAATACAAAAGATCATAAACAAAGCCTCTTGCGTGAGGCCCCTGGGCTGACTTCACAAAACTTGGGTTCCTTTCTTAAATTCCACTAAGGCTTGGGTTGAACGTCCCTTTGTTCACCTACATACATATAGATAAGAGTGAGCTAACGCCCAATGAATAATATCAAAATAAAGAGGTTAATGAATGAGGTTCGTTCATAAATGAATCATACTTATAATGTACACATTTGAACCACTATTCTCATTCACACTAGATTTACAAATCTCAACAAAGCAAAACGACCTTGGGTCCAACACATCATATCCACATGCAAAATGACCTCAGGTCCAATTCTTATATAAAACAATACGACCTCGGGTCCATCTATACGAAACGACCTTTGGTCCAGCCAACTCTTTATTCAAAACGACCTTTGGTCCAATTCAAACATATCAAACGGCCTCGGGCCCAATTCGAATATATCAGGCATATCAAACGGCCTCGGGCCCATTTTTTTTTATATTTATATCCATGCGTATTTCATATTCATGATCATGATCCCTTTCATTCAAACGACCTTTGGCCTATCACGGTATTCAAACATATCAAATGACATATTCAAACGGTGTTTGGCCCATCTTTGCATTCATGTCTAACAGCCTTTGGCCCATTCGTTCATATCCGACGGCCTTTGGCCCAATCATTTATGTCCAACGGCCTTTGGCCCAATCATTTATGTCAAATGGCCTTAGGCCCAATTCAGATATATCAAACATATTAACGGCAAACGGCAAACGACAAACGGCCTTAGACCCAATTTAGATATATCAAACGGCCTTATACGAAATTAGGCATATAGAATACTCATTCATATTTCAAATCAACAAATCCATGAAGCTTATACAGAAGTAGCATTCGGAAAGTAATATACTTGAAAATATCTTTACTAAGATATTACTCACAGTGTTCTGCCGGTGGATTTGCCCTTGAGCTCGACCCTACACATTACATAACACATATGGATCACAAACGATTCAATC
Organism: Camellia japonica; assembly: GCA_030407325.1. Lineage (NCBI taxonomy): Eukaryota > Viridiplantae > Streptophyta > Magnoliopsida > Ericales > Theaceae > Camellia > Camellia japonica. The sequence goes on along the minus strand of JAPPVO010000016.1, from coordinate 63,573,178 downwards.
CGTTCTTAATTTATACATTCCTCTTAGGCTCATTTCTTATCATTTTAACTCATTCACAATGCTCAATGCATGCCTAAGAGTGCTTAGAAATGAAAGAGAACGGATAACAATCATAAAACCACTTTTCAAAATATCTGAAACAGGGATCCCCGCTCGAGCGGACCCCTTTGGTCTGCAAAAGTACTGGTTACTTCATTTTTATGCTTGAGCGTGACTTCGGACGCTCGAGCTGAGAGTCAAACTACATGGCTCCCCACTCGAGTGTGAATCTCCCCGCTCGAGCGGACGTCCATGTCTGCAAAAGTTCTAGGAACTAGTATTTCACGCTCGAGCGGCGCTCTTCCCACTCGAGCAGACATGCCGAATTCTGGAATTTCCAGCAACCAATTTGAGCTTCAAACTTGCATTCAAATTAACATAGCTTGCATTTTATAACCCATAACTCTCATATACAACTACTAACATGCTACAAACACCAATTTACTGCATTATGAAGCTCAAATCTTATGAATCAATCACATGCAAACCCAAATTATACCAAACTTACTTCCAATACATTAAATTCATGCATTCAAACTTCATATCTTCATCAATCATGCATGCATGTCAATTCTTGACTCCATTTCTATTTCAAATGGTACAAATGGTGCTTATAACCATGAAACTCAACAAAACTATGCTTGCATGTATGATTCAATGCCCAATCTTTCATAATTAACATGTTACATGCTAGCTTATGCAAATTCATGGCAATTCTAAACATGCATGCATTCATTGACTCCAAATTCATCAATTACCACTCAATTCTTGCTCTTGGTCACATATTCTCTTTGAATTCATATAGTTACAAACTCAAACTCATGAATTAAGGGTTGATTACTCACCTAGGAGCTTCAATTCTTCCAATTATAGCTAAATCTTGAGCTAATCCTCTTAGTTTCTTGAATTCTCTTGCAATATCTTCAAGAATGGTCCCTTTCTCTCTCTAAATTCGGTTCACCCTCTCTCTCTAGAGTGTAGGATCTGATTTGGGCTCAAAAAAATATGAGCTTAAGCATGTATGGCTCATTTATATAGGCTTTCCTTAATCACACTTAATTAGAACTAATTAATGGTGCTTAATTAATTCGATTTAAACTAATTAGTTCGTTCCGAATCAAATTTCAATTAAATTTCACCATAGTCTCTAAAAATTACGCCAATCACAATGGCGTAGTCAATTTCAGTTTCTGTGGCCGATAAGGCCTTCAATTTTTAGTTCAAAGCACAGATTCTAATAGATTTTCCTACGGGGAACAGATACAAAGCCAAAATCACTTATAATCATGCAATTAACACCCAAATTCAAATTAAGCACATAATTACAAACATAATCATGATTAATGAACGTAGTACAGGACACGGTTATTACATCTCTACTGTTAGGGAGATGACGATGACTTCTTATGACTTTGTCATGATCACAGACTTAGGAGTAGAGGGTGATCCGATCCCTTTCGACACGAATATGGGCGAGTGGGAGGCTGCTTGGATCCACCTGCTGGGGGTATGCTTGCTACTATATCGACCGGCCATGGTGAGATACAGTTGGTTCGCCGAGCAATTTCGCGGGAGTGAGCCTAAGACACCAGAGAAAATGAAGCAGTATGCCCTGGGCTTCCTGATGTTTGTTCTTGGAACCACCTTGTTTTCGAACAGGTGGAACACCGTGGGTTTATACCTGCTGAGCGCCCTGGTGACCCTACACCGGGATTGGTTTTATGACTGGGGCGGAGCTGGCCTCACCACCCTCTACGGCTACATAAGCTTCACTTCTCGTATGAGGGGGAAGCGGGTCGGAGGCTACTGGTGAGCCTAGAAGGTATGCTCTTTACTTCCCTCTTTGCACTTATACTTTCTATTTCACATTTTCTGTTTTATATCTGTACAACACCTGTGCTTTTTGTTTTGCACTTTCTATATCTGTTGACACTCTGTGCTTTTTGCTTTGCACTTTCTATATCTGTTGACACTATTGATAACATCGCTGCGCTTTCCTTGCAGTTGTGGGTTTACATATATTTTTTGGCTCTCGTTTCGGAGCCTGTGGAGGAGATCCCCTTGTTGTTCCTTACTCGCGACGATACGATGGTCGGTGTTGGAGCCAAAGTCGTGAGACCTTTGCCTTTTTTCACCGTTACTTTGATACAGTGGCCGCTGTCGAGGTAACTCGAAACTCATAGTCATTTTTGCTTTACTACTGTTTTGATTCATACTTTGGCAACTGACGGCGACTAACAATCTGTACATTCGCTATTTGCAGATCACGTGGCAACCCTAGGTGACAATACCGACCGGGGTGAGAGACCAGTATGCGGGAGCTTGGGGCACATCTCGCTTCTGGATTCTGCTGGAGGGCCCAGTCTGCTGGGCCTGGTTTCTGGGCGAGAAATTTGTACGCCAGACCGTGGGCTCGCTTAATCCAGTCATTCCAATGCCACCCCCAGCATATATGAGGATAGCAGATAGCCTACTGGTTGATGCGATCATACAGTTCATAGTAGGCCTAGACACTGACTTCTTCAGAGGAAAGAGCGACTGCACAACATTCATTCAGACTCACCTTATGCCTCCTCTGACGGGCGGTCATGTAGGCAAGGGAGTGGGGGTTCCTGTGGCGGGCGAGGTGACTTAGGCGACCAGGGCGCATACTAGAGGGGATCCCCCCATTGAACAGACAACCCATTTTCTAGAGCTTCTCACTATGCTCATATGCTGGCGGCCGACTGGGACTGCTTACCAGATTCTGATCGAGCCAGCAGAGGCAGGGCACGAGTATGTCGGAGTTCAAGGCATGTCTTAGGTATGGACCACACTTTACAATTTGCACCCCATATTTCCATTTCTAATATGTTTATTCCAGACATTGATCATCCAAATGCACTTGCAGGCACCTATAGAGGATACAGAGAGCCTCATCGAGTTGGTGGCTTCTCTGATAGGCATGGTGCAGAGGAGGGAGATGCTGCTTGGTCTCTACGGTATCCAGGTAATTTCCTTCAATTCAGCATGCATTTCATTACTAACTCTGTTGTGCATCATGCTATCATATTTCCACTGATACATCGGTACTTCAATTGTAGTCTTCACCAAACTGCATTGATACACTACACTGGCACACTGTACTCATACTGTATTTGATTTCTGCATGACACTCATTCTGCATACTATGCCTGTATCTGATACGCACACTGTAGCTAATATGTTGACAACTATTTTTTCCAGATTCCATCTACACTGAGGGCACCAGCTGCAGCAGCAGTACCAGTACTAGCAGTACCTCCTCCAGCAGTAGTGAGGAGAGAGAGATAGGCCCCAGCTCGTGGCCGAGATATGAGCTGCGGTCGAGGCAGGGATAGGGGCACCTGAGGCCAAAGCAGTCCCTCAGAGCCCATTTTGAGCGACGATGATGTTGAGACTAGTGACTCCGATGAGGCAATGAGTTGACATTCTGAGTCATCCGAGAGTGGAGATGATGATACTAGCTCGGGATCTGAGAGCGGAGGTGACGCCGAGGTGGGCTCTGAGGCAGGGAGCGGAGATGATATTGGCTTTGGTTCAGAGTCTGATTCTGACAGCGGTGCTGATAGAGATAGTACTCCTGAGTCCCCTCCGAGGAAGAGGATGAAGAGGGCCTCTCGAGCTTGAGATGACCGGCGCTGATGTTTTTGTACTTTTTTCTTAATTTCTTTTTATTTGGTAGCATTAGCACATGTATAGCTTCACATAGGTTTTATTTTTGCTTTTGAAACTTGTACTCCTCTTTTGTAAAAACCATGATCGGAATAAAACCTCGCAGTTTTTATGAAAAATGTTGTCATTTTTTTGCATCATGAGCACCATATTTGCATGAAATGGACATGGAATCGAATTTGCCAAGATTGAAACAATGTTCTTAATTGGGTAATGAGCCGACCAACAACCAAAATAAGAAATACAAAATATAACTCGATAAACAAGGCAAAAACAACTCAAATACAAATATAAACACTTGCTAAAACCAAAAGACTCAAAACAAGACCTCAAAATACAAAGATCGAGACAAAACACATGCTTCTAACACTGCCCAGCACACAGGTGGACGGCAGGCCAGAAAGGAGAGCTGCCGGCCAGAGATGGGAGTTGCCGACCACCATTCATGGCCTACTGGCCACAAGTGTGAGGAACCTCCAGATTGTTGACAGCTAGCTTCCACTCACAGCTTTATCTTCTATAAAAGGTTCTTCTTCATGATTTCTTCTCCAGAACCTTATTTTGCTGTTATTTCTTCCACAAATAGAGATATTCCTTGCCGAGAAGCTCACGGATTGGATAGCTACTTTAGACGGCACAGAAAAGGTAAATTTCTGAGGTTTCGGCATAAATGCACTTTTCCCGTTGAGCCACACTCTGCTTTGCTTTCTGTTCCTTCATGTCACGGCCCGATGCTGGGATCCGATTATGCATGTATATCGCATTGGAACACAAGAAATGTGCCCGACTCTTGAAGAATTTCGGGCATTGATGGAAACCCTGCGCGATGAGGAAATCATGCCTCAGCCCTATTTTGGCCATGCCTAAGCTTTGGGACGGATGTGTGGGCTCACTTTGTACGAGGCTCGATCTTTGGCCCACAACGGAGAGCTAGACATACCTAGCTTGATTCATTGATTTTCTGACATTGGTGACAGAGGAGACCTCCTCTGGCGAGGTTTTCGGTAACATGCCCTCTGCTTATGTATGCTTGCTTATTTCCTTCTTGCCCCTAGTTTCGGCAGATCCAGCATTCGGTTGGTCGAAATAGTCCAAGGTCTGAAAGAAGGTAAGAGTTGCATTGGTTTGGCGTTGGCCGAGATCCTGATAGGCTTAGATGTTTTTCATCGGCAAGAGACTACCTGATTCGCAGGGAGTCCACTACTTCTTCAGGTATTGTTTCCCACCATTTCTCATATGTATTTCTCATATTACTCGACACTCACGCTCTATTTTTCTCTCAAAGCCCTTTTCTTACTTTTCTCTTAACATTCATCTCTCTATTCTTTAATCTCTCTTATTTTTCATCCCTTCCCAAGTATGGCTTATGGATAAGCTAAAGGTAGTAGACTCTTACCTTGAGTACTCAGCTCGAGCTTATTTCTTCCGCCACTGGCTAGTAGATTTTCCCAACGACGGATGGTGGTGCAACTGGGTATGCAGCAAGTCTGTAACAGACATAGCTTGGCATTGCCCCTGGCTTAATCTGACTGAGATGAGTTACAGCATGGCTCGACAGCTTGGCATCCAGTTGATCGGCCTCACGCACTGCGTGTTCTATTTTCTTTTCCAGTTCAGATGCTAGTTCGGGCATGATCAGACCTGTCCAGAGGAGAGGGTAGAATAGCCGATTTCATTTCCGATTTGTGCCTCACACTTGGCTAGGTACCTCGCTGCTTGGAGGACGAGAGAGCTTTTGGCCCCTGCTTTAGTTTTAGTTTTGCCCTTTCTAGCGAGTGCTTGGCTTGGCTCGAGAATGAGGCATAAGCTGGGCCCACTTTGGCTTTAGAAGTTTTCCCAAGCACAAGTAAAGGGCATAGGAGCACCTGACTCACCTATGCCCCTAGTTTATTGCTTTGACCTTTCTTTTCAAGTTTTATGATGTAATAAAAACAACTTTGATTTATATTGGAGAGTTGGAGAGCTTTATGTTGAAATCAATTGTGAGCACTAAAAATTTTCCTTTTGGTCAAAAAATGGTCTAAGTTGTAAAAGGTAAAATTTTGAACAAAATCAACTTTTATTAAAACTTTCCAAAACCATTTTCGAAAAGGATCACCACCTGACACGCACGGAATCAATCCTCAAGATGTACAACCCCAAATCAAAAGATCATAAATGTCCCTGATTGAATACCACTACTGCTCTGCATTATAACCGGCTCTTCTTTTTAGAATGAAGATCACAACCGAACTAACAGATAATGGACAAAGATGACCTGATAAGAAAAAAAGACAGGACAGTTAAGTTGGAGATGGTTACGGCCGAACTTCAAGATGAAGTTGCCTACGTATCCCAAAGATGGGAATCAGGCCTTACGTAGTTCAGTTTAGGTTCACTCGAGTATTAACTCTATTCTTTTGCATTCTAACTTTTGCCAAAGTTGCCCCTTTAGGGTTTTCAACCTTACGAGCTCAGTTTTTCTTTATTTCTAATTTTTCATGCTCTAACTTTTGCCTAGGTCGCCCTTTCGGGTTTTTGGCCTAGCGAGCCTCTCAGGGATAGTATTTCTTCAACTTGTCCATGTTGATTGGTTGTGAAAATTCTAGGCCATCTAAGTCTATGAGAATAACCGCTCCACCTGACCAGATAGCTTTGATGATGTAAGGACCAGTTTAATTGGGTCTAAACTTGCCCCTAGGGTCATAAATGGGAGTTCGGTTGTCTTTCAGCACCATGTCTCATTCTTTGAGATTCTGGGACTTAACTTTCTTGTTAAAAGCCCTGGCAATTCTGTGCTAGTAGCCCTGAGCATGATACAATGCTTTTAGCCTTTTCTCATCAAATAGCATTAACTCCTCAAATCTGCTCTGTTACTAGTCCGCCTTTGCTATCTGACACTCAGCCATAACTCGCAGCGACATAACTTCTATTTTAATGACAAAACGGTTTCCATCCTGTAAACGAGAGAATAAGGAGTTGCCCTATAGACGTTCGGATCGAAGTTCTATAGCCCCAAAGTGCAAATGGCAATTTATCTCGCCAGTTCCTGTAGGTCTCAATCATCTTCTGCAAGATGTTCTTGATGTTCTTGTTGGCCGCTTCAGCAGCTCCATTAGTTTGCGGCCTGTATGTAGATGACTTATAGAAAGCCACATTATATTTCTCCAACAAGTCTATTACCTATTTCTTAAAGTGGGAGCCATTATCTGATATGATCTCGTTTGGGACTTCGTACCGGTAAATGATATTGTTTCTGATAAACTTAGCCACATGTGATGCCTTCAACACTGCATAGGACTGAGCTTCCACCCACTTTGTAAAATAATCAATAACCACCAAGATATATTCATGCCCATTCGATCCTTTTGGCGTGATTGCACCGATAACGTCGATTGCCTAGACTGAGAAAGGCCATGGCGAAGTCATGTTGTACAGTTTTGACGGTGGGATATTTATGCGATTGGCATGAATTTGGCATTTGTGGCATCGCCGAACAAAACCAATACAATCCTCCTTCATGGTGGACCAGTTGTAACCTTGTCTGAGAATTTTCCGGGCTAGCATCACTCCATTTATGTGTGCCCCGCACTCTCCTCCATAGATGGCCTCCATCAAGCACTTTGATTCCTCTTTTTCGACACACAACTTGTGCATTCCCAAATGACCTATTTTATACAGTTTACCTTCGCATATGATAGATTGGACGACCATTCGCTATATTCCCTTTTGTCCTTGGCACTTGCCCCTGCTGGATATGTCTCATTTTCCAAGAAATTCTAAATATCGTAGTACCAGGGATTTTTGTCTTACACTTCATCTATCGCGGCAATAGTTTCATAAGCCGGCGTGTATTTCTGCTCGATGATAATCAGACGCATCCGGACTGCAAGTGGGATGTCTACCATAAAAGATAGAGTTACTAAAGTATCAGCGAACCTATTGTTCTCTCTCAGTAGATGCGTGAAAGTCAGCTTTTCAAACCTAGAAATTAGAACGTCCAAGGTCTAATGGTAAACCTTTATCTTTTCTTCTTTGACTTTCCAGTCTCCGTTCGTTTGAGAAACAACTAAGTTCAAGTCCCCGATGATGTCCAATCTTATTGCTCCTAGTTTCAGGGCGGCTTCTAAACCAGCAATACACGCTTTATATTCTGCTTCATTATTAGACACCTTGAACCGGAGTTTGAAGGCTAAAGGTACATGGGAATCGTTGGGTGTTATTAGCAACACACCTATCCCATAACCGTACTGATTGGACGCTTTGTCAAAGTACATCGTCCAAGTTTCCTTCTCAACTTGCAGAATAGCTTCATCTGGGAATAAGTATTCCATTGCCTTATCTCCTTCTACCGGGTGGTATGCTAGGAACTCTACTACAGCTCTTCCCTTGACCGACTTGCTGGTGACATATTTGAGATCAAATTCGAATAGAAGGAGCAACCACCAAGCTAGTCTACCCGTAAGTGCTGGTTTCTCAAAGAGATATTTGATGGGGTCTAATCTCGAAACCAGGATTATAGAGTGAGCTAACAAGTAGTACCTCAACTTCCGGTACCCCATACCAAGGCTAGGAAAGCTTTCTCTAATGGAGTATAGCGGGTCTCGTATTCAAGCATTTTCTTGCTCAAGTAGTAGATGGCTTTCTCCACCCTATCTTTAGATTCCTGAGTGGGCATGCATTCCATAGTTGTGTTTGTCACTGACAAATACAAAATCAAAGGCTTCCCCGGCTCTAGCGGCAACAACACAGGCGGATTCTGGAGGTACTGCTTAACTTGCTCAAAGGCGAATTGACATTGATCATCCCATCGGAATTTCTTTCCTTTCTTCAGGAGACCAAATAGTGGTTCACAAGTCAAGGTTGATTTGGAAATGAACCGTCTTATGAATTGCACTTTGCCTAGAAAGCCTCGCACATCCTTTTCAGTCCTTGGTGGTGGCATTTATATGATGACCTTGATTTTGGAAGGATCTACTTCAATGCCCCTTTATGTGATAAAAAAGCCTAGCATTTTTCCTGTCGTTACACCGAAGGTGCATTTCTGCGGGTTTAATCTTAACTTGTATTCTCTGATCTGTTGAAAGAATTTCTTTAAGGCGGTGTAGTGGCCTTCTCTTTTTTTGGACTCGACAATCATGTCGTCCATGTACACCTCGACCTCTTTGTGGATCATGTCATGCAAAATGGTGGTCGTAGCCCTCTAATAGGTAGCTCCAGCATTTTTCAACCCAAACAGCATAACCCGGTAGCAGTAAGTACCCTACGGCGTAGTGAATGCGGTCTTCTCTCTGTCCTCGGGCGTCATCAGAATCTGGTTGTACTCGGAAAACCCATCCATATAGGATAGCAATGCATGGCCCACAGTGAAATCCATTAACTCATCAATGTGTGGCAAAGGAAAGTTATCCTTCGGGCTTGCTTTGTTCAAGTCTCGGAAGTCTACACACACCCAGATTTTACCATCCTTTTTCAGCACTAGGATGATGTTGGCCAACCAAATCGGATACTCAAAATACTAACAAGAAACCTACCTCGATTTGCTTGGTGACCTCTTCCTTGATTTTCAGCACCCAATCCGGACGGACTCTATGCAACTTCTACTTGATTGGGCCTTGAGTCAAGAGGGATCCGATACTGTATAATCTCAGGATTGATTCCAAGTATGTCTTTGTAGGACCATGCAAAAACATCTTTGAAATCTTTAACAAAGCGACTAAGCGCTCGCACTCTTCCGAAGACAACGTTGACCCGATCTGGACCAGAGCGGATCCTTCTCAGTACCCACATTAATGGCAATGATTTCATTAGCATAGGGTTTAGCAAACCTCTCATCCTCTTGATTAATCAAGTTTTTCAAAACCAGAGGAATTCCTTCCTCTTCGTTTTTATTAAAATTCTGAAAATCTTGGTTAATACAATAAACCAACGGCATAAAGAAGTACACAGAATTCGCAGAGTTCTCATTCAAAAGGTCCAGATCTTCAGTTACAGACTCAAAAGAAAAACTGAATGAAGACCTAGACAGGACTTTGGTATCCGAGTTACCACCCCCAGAAATACCAGACTCAGACTTAGAAGAACTGAAATCTAATCCCGACCCCACAGACTCAGGGGAATTAGATTCTAGCTTATCATCTGACTCAGAACTAGACAGATAGCCTTCCTCTAGTTGCCAGATAAGAGATGGTGCCTCTGATGCATCCAAAATGCTGCTAGTTGGGTTTACACCCAGTTCTTCCTTGATCACAGAGATAGTAAGGTCATCTCCCAAGTTCCCTGGGTCGGTCGCAGGATCTATCAGGAGACAAGCTAGTGCTGCCCCTACTCCAAGTTCGCTGTTGTTTGAGTCACTTTCCATGCTCTGTTTAGCTTCGATGCTTGGTTCAGTGCTTTCCTCGGCATCACTATCTTGTAGTTGCAAATCAAAGAAGATCTCGAACTCGGGGACATGCTGCTTCGTGGAATTCACCCAAGGTTCGGGAAAGCTGCAAAAGGGGAAATCTTCTCTCTTTCGAACAAAGCGGCCATTTAGTGTTCCCTGGATTGGCATGTGGATGAGCTCATAGTGTTTCCCGGCTTGCTTGGCCTTGGCTTTGCCTCTGATTTCTTCTCTTTTCCTAATCCAGTTCTCTTTGGTGGGTACATAGCCCAGACCAAAGGCATGTGTGTTGTGCGGCACATTTGTCAGTGCTGCGACACCTTTTCGGCCACTTCTTGCGAGCCCCATTCCTGGCACATGCTGCAGTTTGTTCATGAAATAGATAGACTAGGCGCTGGCATACATGTCCTTATTTGTGGCCAAAATGGTCTGCATTACCCGGGCTTCAGCCAGAGTGAAGCCCGAGAGGAATACATCCTCCTCGCCATGGGTGATCTCCAGCACTGGCATAGTTACCTTCGGCGGCGGGTGAATGGATGAATTCCCAAAAACAATCACCACTCCTTCCCCATAAGGGTACTTCAACATTTGATGGAGAGTGGAGGAAACAGCTTTCACATGATGCAACCAGGGCCTCCCTAACAACAAATTGAAGGTAACCAGCACATTTAAGACATGAAACTCAACTTCCTTTGGAGTTGGGCCCACCTGAACTCTAACTTACACCGTACCCATGACCTCTCTACTCATATTATCATATACTCAAATTACTTGGGCTGTGGGCACAAAGTCCGCTGGTTTAAGGCCGATTACAAAGGTTGTGCGAGAAGGACAGACATTGATGACCGAACCGGTATCTACCAACACCACCGGTACCCATTTCTCCCTACACTCCACAGATATGTACAAGGGTTTGTTGTGAATCGAGCCTTTCGGCGGCAGTTCTTTGTTAGAGAAGGTAAGGGTTGGCTTGGCACCACTTGGGAAGACCAATCCTACAAGCTGTTTAGGCGTGGTGTCAATGGACAATTTAGCCTTGTCCATTGCTGACAGTACTGCCTGTTGATGTACCCAGGAGGCCATGAGAAGACCCCAGATTAAGATGTCGGCTTGGATTTTCTTAAGCTATTTCAACACTGCCTCTTCTTCCAACTATTTCTCTTTCTGTTTCTCGACCTCTCTATCTTTTCCAGATGCCTCAGCTTAATCTAAGTGCGGTGGCTTAAAATACCACCCATTTCTTGTCATGTAATCTATTTCTTCAGCATACCACGTGTTGTTTGGAAGGCACTCACCCCAGTCTTCGTCAGTGTGGGCCAGATGTAGATTGTCATCATCCCCACCATACACCTTCAGTAGCCGACAAACAATTGTCTGATTCCATTTGTATTACCTTCACATCACAGGTATCCCCCATACGGTGTTGGGCCATTATTGCTTTTTGGTTGTCTTCAACCCTCTCTTATTCAAACTGCTTCAGTGTAGCTTCCTGTTCTGTGTCCGCAGTGCTCACAGTGCCTAGTTCCTGTGAAAATTCTCAAGAATGAGAGAGGGTTGAAACATTCAATTGGTTGAAACATTCTCAAGAATGAAAGATATGGAATGATTGATTGATTAGTAAACTTAGGCTTCAAACATGGAAAATGAACAAAGAAAGCATAACAAGTAACAAGTATGCCAACTTATGAGGCCACATGTATGTTAAACAAGGCATGAACCAATTGAAAAGACCTAGACAACCTCAAAACAACCCTAAATACATGAAAATCAGAGGTAAAACATACATCAAAAGGGATTGAAAAGCTAGACAATAAAGATGAGAATTAAGGCTAGTAAACAAGGATAAGGAGGGGTGGCTAACCCCTCCACTTTTGAAGCTTCAAAACATGGTTTTTAGCCTTTTCAAACCTCTGAAAATCAGTGTAAATACCAAAGGAAAAGAGTGAAAAGGAGAAGGTTTGAGTTATGGATAAAGGTATAGAAAGAGCAAGCTCTCTTTATCCTTTTGGTAACTCTTCAAACTCAACTCCAATCACTTCACGCAAGATCAAAACAATCCAAAACTCACACTCATGGCAAATATCCTCATGGCAAGCATGCTATCATTTAAGCAAATATCCTCATGGCAAGCATGCTATCATGGCAACACTCACACTCATGCAAGTATGCTAAAGCGTAAAACTTACAGAGTACTCCAAGCCAAAACAAAAGCTAGTTCGAAATATGCATGATCCTAACTATGCTAGATGCCTAATGCAACACATGCAATAATGCAATTAATAGGCTCGGCTACTAATATGGCATATGATTCAATTTGATAACATGCTTTGAAACACATTCAAATAAGTGTATTGAAATTGTAATGCAGTTTGAATGATGCACCGAGCCTCGGTGCATGCAAGACAAAAGAATGATGCAAACATGCGAGCATAAAGTATGCTAATTGAAACATGATCCCTAATCTAACCATCGAAAGCAGCTAAATAAAAGGGAGAAAGATGTGGGATTGGAAGACATGCACACACGCATGCACACTTATTACAACATTATGCCCTCGCGAAGGAGGGTCTGAATAAATAAGCTAAGCTAATTATTACAAAACGAACTAGGGATCGAGTTGACAATGTCACCGCCGAATCTGTGTAGCCGTCCTCTATGTCCAGGATCAAGTTGACACCATGAGCCCTTTTAGAAAGCTTTTCAAGCTTGCTCACCTTCAGAGCGGTAGGGTCGACCTCGAACTCAAAGGGGGCTTCCGTTGGGTAGGCCGGTGCTTTGGAAGTCTGGGGTGGAATCGGATCCACTGGGATGTCCACATTTTCCTGGACATTGGCTGTGGAAGCAGGAGCTCTGGGTACTGGAATATCTACAAGAGGTGAATGGGATGCAGAAGCTGTTGTCTACTGTGGTTGTTGCTGCTGTTGAAGCCTAGCAATCAATTCAGCCTGCTGGGCTGCAACCTCTATTTGGCAAGCTGTAACTTTCGCTTGGCGAACAGCGTCCCGCTGCATGGCCTCGATGGTCTGTTGAAGTTGGCGCATCATATCCTTTATACTATCTGAGGGGTGCTGATCTATCAGAACCGGTGTATAATCTCTTTCTGAGGTGGAAATAAAAAACTGGGCCCAACTGCGCACAGGTGACGTAGATAGTGACCACTGAATTGGCGATTGTTGAACCGGTGATCTATGCCTGACTGTCCTCCGTCTCGTAACCGGGGGTAGCGAAGCAAACACTGGTTGTCCTCCAATAAGATCCTCAGATCGGTAAATCCTCCTGACTCTAGTCCAGAGTGCTCGGGGGAGATTGCCTCGTCGGAAGCAATTGTGAAATACTACCTTGTAAAAAGAAAATAAAGCAAAAAAAGGAAACAACAATTAGTAAACGCACAGCACCTCGGCTTAGATAAAGACAACACACAGTTGAAATCATAAGCTGGACAATCTGTACTCAAACACTGATTTTTGCCCCAAATTTCTACCTCAAAACTGATACCCTCAAACTAATACCCAGACTTGCAACTGATACATACATTCCTGCAGAGTCACACTCTAAAAGCACATATCAAGCAAGAAAGAGCCAAAACACCCCTATCGTGGGGTAAGGTTTCCCTGTCCTAGTTTTGTCAGGAACTAGGGATTCGCTACGCAAGCAAGCGGTTTCAAACAAACCTACATTCGGGTGAGCAACCTGTCCTAGTTTGGAACAGTCTCTATGGCTTCCGATATGCAACAAGGTCAATTGGTCGAAAAAAGGGTGCCTCAGCAAGACCACCTAATATACCTCTTGCTCCTAACACCGAGAAGTGAAAGGAGGATCAAACGGTACAATGGTAGTCTAGCTCCAAGGTTTGTGTTCCCATCGTAGCAGAGCCCGCAACCGGTCAGCCTTATGGTACGCTTTTCTAAGCAAGCCTCCGGAAAACTGTTCAGGAATAGTAGATGGCAAACACTATGACCTAAGCGCACCAATGCAAATGCAAATGTAAATGCAAAGAAACACATAAGTGTAGATAAAACAACATATCATGAGTTCGAGTCAAGTTCTCTAAATCCCCAGCAGAGTTGCTAGAAACTGTGGACTCAATTTTCTTCGCCCCCCCCCCCCAATTTTGGAGAGCTCGAATTGGTCCTACAGTTCGGACTCCTGTCATGGTTCTGAATCTAATCTCACAGAGTGCAATATGAGACTGATAAACACCAAAGAGTCCAAATCTGGCAAATCGTTTTGGAAAATTGATTTTGAATCAAAAAGCGCCAAAAATGGACTGCTTTGCCAGATTACAGAGTCGCCACCTAAATATTTTATTTTTGGAAAATTTAGGAAACCCTGACTCGTGCCTAAGGCCACGTGTCCGTCATCACCAAAGTTGCCTCGGCTCGGGAACTTGGGTACAATAGGGGAAGGTCATGAAATGAGCACCCCCTTGCCCGATCGAAGGATCGGCCTCTACTAAGTATGATATGTTATTTTATAAACACATGTGTTCTTATTCCGGTTATTAGCTAACCTTACTATGTGACGCACACGCAAGCAAGTATAGACTAAATCGTAAGAATTGGAACAAAACAATTCATGTTTGTTTTCGAAAATGGTTTGAAATTGCCATTTTCAAGTGGGCTAAAATGCAGATTTGCAACCTCAAGTGGGCTTAAAACATGATTTTCCACTTCGCAAAGTGGGCTTAAAACTCACATTCATCGAATTGTTCCAATTCAAGCAACAAATCCTTCATCCACAGGCATTCATGCAGTTAATCATTTAAGCAAATATCCTCATGACAAGCATGCTATCATGGCAACACTCACACTCATGCAAGTATGCTAAAGCGTAAAGCTTACAGAGTACTCCAAGCTAAAACAAAAGCTAGTTAGAAATATGCATGATCCTAACTATGCTAGATGCCTAATGCAACACATGCAATAATGCAATTAATAGGCTCGGCTACTAATATGGCATATGATTCAATTTGATAACATGCTTTGAAATACGTATTCGAATAAGTGTATTGAAATTGTAATGCAGTTTGAATGATGCACCGAGCCTCGGTGCATGCAAGACAAATGAATGCTGCAAACATGCGAGCATAAAGTATGCTAATTGAAACATGATCCCTAATCTAACCATCGAAAGCAGGTAAATAAAAGGGAGAAAGACGTGGGATTGGAAGACATGCACACACGCACGCACGCACACTGATCACAACATTATGCCATCGCGAAGGAGGGTCCGAATAAATAAGCTAAGCTACACTAAGCTAAGCTAATTATTACAAAATGAACTAATTAACTATTCTACCTAATTAATTACAACAATTGAAATAAGTTAACTAACTATTCTAAGCTAGCTAAAATATTACAAACTTATTAATTACAACACAATTGAATAATTAGCTATGCTAACTAACTAGAGCAATTTAAATAAAGCAAGTAAATGGCCTCGGAGGCGAAGGGAGACATGCATGCTCGGTTGGCTTCTTCCCAAAAATCCATCGTCTTGCCATCGGTAGCCTCTATTTGCACTTGCTGTGATTATACCAACTTCCAGATTGCCTATCCTCCAACACAGGAACACTTTTGCACAAAAATTGACTGGTGGCTGGTTGGCCACAAAAAGTGGCTGTCGGCTACCTTAACTGGCCGGTCGGCTAGTTTAAGTGGCTGGTCGACTACTTCAGGCCACCCATTTTTCCAGACTTTTATTTTTGCTGCAACAGAGAGCAACAGAGGCAAAGCAATGCAGTTTTCAAGAAATGTGTACTGCCACCCTCCTTATTATATCTCAAGCTCAAAGGAGTGTAGCACTTGGCTCTCAAGCCACCAACCAAGCATTTTCAATGCATGATGGCTAGCAAAACCAAGCTTGTACAAGCTTAATGAATCATAAATAAGACTCAAAGGACCACCACCCTATCATGCATGATCAAGGGTGACGGCGACCAAGAAACGTGACACGTTTCATTACTTTGAGTATGAAATGTCCCACATTTCTTGTGTTTGGATTAACGTCCGATCCAAACACATGCAATGCAACACAACATGCTTAACTTGCTCAAGTTTTACTTGTCATGTTTTGTTTACACATTTTACATTACCGATTAGTCCTTTAACCGATTAAGTCCAAACTGAAAGTCCTCTAATTAGAAAGAGGGCTTAAGCCACAAGTACCTTGAGCATGAAATAGGCCTTATGCTGTTGGTTAGTAGAAACCCTCAAGAGAGGATTAAAACCATTACGCATGAGAGCCTCAATTTCGCACTCAAGCCAACAAGGAGCTCAAGACCACTTTCAAAACAAAGTAAAAAGTGAAGAATAGAGGGAGGTTGCAGATATTTCAGTGCTGAAATGGTATGCAAAAAGACACTAAATCATGTAAGTAACACATGCAAGACATGCTAAGAGCCTAAAACATTAAGCTAGTGAAGATCACAACACTATAAGCATGCAACACGAATCTCAACTGACCAAACCAGCTCTGGACAGAGTTAAAACATGCCAAATCAGTGGCTAAAACATGCTGAGATTGAGGCACAAAAGGCTAGAAAAACATGCTCACATGTTAGCTCACAAACAAGACTCAAAACACAACTCTCAAAAGCAATGAAAGAGTGAAATAAGTGAGAGTGTGACAGAGCGGCATATACTAAAATCATATGTAAAATGATGCTACAAGATGCAAACAACTCAAACACTTCATGCTAAAAGCCTCAAAACAATGAGCTAGTGAAAACCATTACACTATAGCCATGCAACACAAGTCTCGAAGGACTTAACCAGCCCAAAACAGAGTTAAAGTAGGCCAAAATAGTAGCTAAAACATGCTGAAGTTAAGCTAACACAAGCTACAAAAATAGGCCAAACCATTAGGCATGCTAGACTAGTAAGCACAATTGCACTACAAGTACAAAAAGCAAGCAACAAATGTTCCAACCAACCCAAAACAGAGTTGAAACATGCAAAAACAGGGCCTAAAACATGCCAAGATTAAGCTAACACAAGCTACAAAATCAAGCTAATATGTGAAGCTAACTAGGCATGCAAGAGAGACACAAGAAGGGGAGGCTAACCCCTCCATTTTTGGACTTCAAAACATACTTTTTACCACTGAAATAACTCTGAATTTCAGTGGTATAAAGGCCCAAAAATTTTGATTTAAAGGTGGTAAGAAAAGGCACAAAAGGTTTCACAAGCCAAAGAGCAAAAAGAGGAGACAACCCCCTAACTCAACAAGACTCAAACCACCATTTTGAAGCCTTAAAAACAGAGTTTTTTTATGGTTGAAAAACTAGGTCAAAATAGTGTAAAAAGATAGCCAAGCAAGCAACTAAAACAAAGCTTAAATGAGGTAAGCCTTATACCTTTGAAGCACAGCACTAAACAACCACAATTCTGAGCTAAAACCAGCCTTAAGAGCTCAAACCAAGCCTCAAAGAACCTCAGCTCCAAGATGAAGATGTTTGGTCAAGGGTCTTAGTGCAAAAGTGTAACTTTCAAGCATAAAACAAGAAGAGAGAGAGAGAATTCTAGAGAGAGGGAAAAATTTGCACCAAATTGTGTAACCTCTCAAAATGGGGGAGAGACCTCCCCTTATATAGAAAATCAAGCTAAAAGCTTGCATTCATCCCTCCATACACGTGTATGGAGATGAGCATCAGTGAACAACAGTTGGCATAACTAGCAAATAAATATCTGAAAAAGGAGAAAAATGGCCGTCGGCCATCATCAGTGGCAGATTGGCCATCAATGTAGCCGACCAGCCATCAACATAGCCGACTGGCCACCACTGGTGGCCGACAGGCACAAGTCATGGCCGACAGGCTAGGGGGATGGCCTACAGGTCACCCTCTCTTCCAGAAGTGAAGCAACAAGCTCTTGGCCCACAACCAAGCACAAAACAGACAAGATTAGAGGCTCCAAGGCAAGGCGCTCAGCCGAGACCTTCAGGGACTCAAAGGAACACAAGCGAGCACAATCATCGGGTGTTCAAATGATGACGTCCAAGTCTTGAGGACGGTAAAAAATGGGGTGTCTAAAGTTGCCCCTCTTTGACAGAACTCGGAAGTCATGAAATGACGGGAGTGAATGTCAAAGCCCAGAGACGACCCATTTTTGACAAGGTCAAAGACTTAGACAAACAAGGAATCAAAGCAAAGAACGGCTGCGCCCATAGGCTGCCTACGTATCCCTTTGCAAGGAATCAAACCAGCGTAGTTCTGGCGCAAGATGCAAATGATATGCACGATGCAAGAACATAACTTATGATCATGCAATGAGACTGTAATGAGACATCTAGATGCAAATGTTATGCAAAGAAACGCTACAGCAAACTTGTACATAAGCAAGTCAACATGAACCAAACCACATTTCATGTAGAAAGGATGTAAGAAAATTAGGCTATCTTAACTACGCATCACGCAGGAAAGGTAAAGAACCGTAACCGTAGGGTGCACCTGAGGCGGCAAACAAGATCCCAACGCGTGGCACACGTGAGGAGCGAGATGGTGTGAACCTAGGGAGACATCCTAGGGTTCCGAACCACAGAGAATAGCAATAACAAATGAAACACATCCAACTAATACGCAACCGAAACAAAGAGTGGTATAGGCATTGGAATCCGTCCAGATGCATTTAACCAAAACGTCTGTAGACCACTTGAACTCGCTCCGCGCGCGAGGGCCCGAATTGGGTTTCATAGCTACTACAGTTCGGACTCCTTTCACAGTTCTGAATCTAATCTCACAAAGTGCAATGTGAGACTGATAAATCACCAAAGAGTCCAAATCCGGCAATTGGTTTTGGAAAATCAATTTTAATCAAAAAGCGCCAAACATGGACTGCTTTGCCAGATTTCAGAGTCGCCACCTAAATATTTTGTTTTGGGAAATTTAGGAAACCCTGACTCGTGCCTAAGGCCACATGTCCGTCATCACCAAAGTTGCCTCGGCTCAGGAACTTAGGTATGAGAGGGGAAGGTCCTGAAATGAGCACCCCCGATCGCCCGATCAAAGATCGGCCTTTACTAACATGATATGTTGTTTTTGAAAACACATGCATTCTTATTCTGGTTTATTAGCTAACCTTACTATGTGATGCGCACAACACACAAGTATAGACTAAATCAATTGATTTGGAACAAAACATCTCATGTTTGTTTTTGAAAAATGGTTTGAAGTTGCTACCCTCAAGTAGGCTAAAATGCGGATTTGCTACCCTCAAGTGGGCTTAAAACATGATGATTTGCCACTTCAAGTGGGCTTAAAACTCACATTTTGATGAATTGTTCTAATTCGAGCAATCAAACCTTCATCCACAGGCATTCAAGCAGTTATAGCAATTAAGCAAATAGCCTCATGGCAAGCATGCTATCATGGCAATCACTTACACACATGCAAGGATGCTAAAGCGTAAACACTCACAGTGTACTCCAAGCCAAAACAGAAGCTAGTTAGTAATCAATCCATGATCCTAGCTATGTCAACAATGCCTAATGCAACACATGCAAAATGCAACTAAGTAGGCTCGGCTATCTAAGATGGCATATGAATGCAACACTCGATAACATGCTTTGAAACACGTATTCAAGTAAGTATTGAAATTCAATGCAGTTTGAATGATGCGCCGAGCCCGGTGCATGCAATACGAATGAATGATGCACGCATGCATAGCATAAGGTATGCTAATTGAGATATGCCCTAAACTAACCATTGAAAGCTGATAAGTAAAATGGAGAAAGAAATGGGGTTGGAAGACATGCATCACCCACACGCACCCTTATTACAAAATACGCCCTCTCCCAGGAGGGTCCGAATAAATAATCTAATTAGCTACGCTAAGCTAAGCTAACTATTACAAACCAACTAATTAACTAACTATTCTAGCTAATTAATTATTACAAACCAAATTGAATAACTAGCTAATCTAAGCTAATTAGAATATTACAAAGCACTAAGCTAAATTCATTACAGCACAGGTAATTAACTACAACTAGCTAGTAAAGCGGTAAAATGGCCTCGCGGGCAAAAGAGGCATGCATGCTCAGTCGCGTCCTCTCGAAAATCCACCGCCTTGCCTCAAGATGCCTCTGTTTGCACACCTTTAGACCTCTAAAAATTGTGCCAACTTCTAGATTACTTCTAACTGATCTTAGGAACATTCTGAGGGATGATTGGCTAGAGATGGTGGCCATCGGCCAGTAATGATGGCTGGTCGACAGGCTTTTATGGCCGGTCGGTTGCTCTGGTGGCCGGTCGGCCACTTCTTCCTGCAATTTCTCCTTTTGCTACAACAGAGCACAAACAGAGGCATAGCAGTGTATTTGCAAGGTAATGTGTGTGCAACCACACCCCTTATCATGTCTCAAGCTCAAAGGAGTGTAGTGCGCGGCTCTCAAGCCACCAATCACGCATCTCGATGCATGATGGCCAAAGAGTCAAGCTTGCACAATGTTGATGAATGGATAAACAAGACTTGATGAACCTTCACCCTATCATACATGATCAAAGGTGTCGGTGACCTAAGGAATGAGGCACGTTTCATCACTTTGAGTATGAAACGTCCCTCGTTCCTCGTGTTTGGATTAATGTCCTATCCAAACACAATGCAATACAACACACATGCAAACAACATGCTTATCTACCAACGCTAGACTGGCATGCACAAGGCTCCATCATGGCATGTTCAGAAGCTAAGGCATCAAGGCTAGTGAAGTGTATTACACATGAGGCATGCACTACAATGCTTAAATGGTCGAACCTACCTCATGCCACAACAATGGTACAATCATGCTGAAAATGAAGCACCAAAAGCTACACAACATGCTCATGCATTGGCTCGCAAGCTAGGCATTAAACACAACTCTCAAACACAATGAAAAAGTGATAGATAAGAGAGTATGGCAGAGATGTAGGCACTAAAATCATATGCCAAATGATGACATATCATGCAAATAGCACAAGTATGGCATGCTAGAGGACTCAAACATTAAAGCTAGTGAGGTACACAACACTAGGACTATGCAAAAACAACCAAACCAGCCCAAAACAGAGCTATATCATGGCAAATCAGTGGCAAAAACATGTTGGAACTAAGGCTCAAAGGAGAAGAAAAACATGCCCCTTTGGTAGCTCACAAATAAGGCACAAAGGCACAACTCTCAAAAGCTCTCAAGGAATGAGAGAAGTGAAAACATGACACATGTATATGCTCTGAAATTACATGCTGAATGATGCCAAAACATGCAACCATCACAAATATAGCATGCTAAGGTGCTCAAAACTCAAGACTAGCTAAGGCATTTGCACCATAGCCATATCAAGCAAGCCCCAAAAGACCAAGATCACTTAAAACAGTCCTAAGGCAGGTCAAAACAATGCTGGAAACATGATGGAGTGTAGCCAAAACAAGCTAGAATGGTAAGCTAAAACACTAAGCATGCAAGGCTAATGAGTGGGATTACACTACAAGTACCAAAACCAAGCAAGAGGTGACTCCATCAACCAAAAATAGAGTTGTATCATGGCAAAATAAGACCAAAAAACATGCTGAGATGGTAGCCCAAAAGCTTAGGCAAGCATGCATACAAATTAGCCCATGATCAAGACATAAGGCACAACTCTCCAAAAGCATTGAAAGTGTCAAACATGTGAGAGTATGGCTACACTACACACACTGAAATCATGTGAGAAATGAGGCCAAAGCATGCACACAACTCAAGTAAAGCATGCTAGAGACTTTGAAACTCAAAGCTAGTGAGCAAGATTGCACTATGGCTATACGAAGCAAGTTCCAAATGATCAAGACCACTCAATACAGAGTTCAAGCAGGTCAAAACAAGGCTAAAAACTTGCTGGAGCAGAGCTAAAACAAGCTAGAATTAGAGGCACAAAGCATGATGCATGTTAAGGCTATAAGGAGGATTGCACTACAAGGGTGTGAAGCATGCAAGAGGCAATCAAACCAACCCAAAACAGAGTTATATCATGTTAAAATAAGGCATAAAACATGCTAAGATAGGGCCTCAAGGAGGTAGAAAAACATGCCAAAGTGTTAAGCCAACAACACAAGCAATCAAGACACAAGGAGAGGGGATGACCCCTTCCTATTTGGGGCCTCAAAACACACTTTCCACCACTGAAATTCCTCTGGAATTCAGTGGTTAAAAGGCCAAAAGAAGGCGATCTCAAAGGCCTAAAGAGATGGCACAAAGCAAAGCAAAACAAGCCACCAAAGGGGGGAGGCCACCTCTAACTCAAACAAAGCCTCAAACAACCATTTTAAACACTTAAAAACAAAGCTTTTTGCAATTGAGAGTAAGGCCTAAAAGAGCATGGAAGGATGGCCAAATACTGAAGCAAAATAAAGCTTAAAGAGGGTAATTACTCACCCTTGACGAACCACAACAAAACAACAACTTCTGAGGTAAAAAAACTAGCCTTTTAGAACCCAAGTATGACCTCCAAGAACCTCAGCTCAATGATGGTGGTGCTTTACTAGGTGTTTGTGTGCAAAAGTATGAAGAAACAACACTTTTGAGGCAATATATCATAAATATAGAGACGGAGGGAGAATTCTCATGAGAGAGGGATATCTTTTGCTCCTTCAAAATCTGAACCCCTGGAAGGGGAGAGGAGCCTCCCCTTATATAGAATTACAAGCCTCAAGCTTGTTTGACAAGTTAGAAGCTTGTTACAATCCCTCCATACACGTGTATGGAGGATGCCTTCTGTGCCCAACAGCTGGCACCAAAAATATCTGAAAAAGCAAAAAAAAAAAAAAAGGCCTCGGCCAAAAAACATGGCTGACTAGCCATTAAAGGGGCCGACCGGCCATCAATGAGGCCGACCGTCCACCACTGATGGTCGATGAAAAAAAAGCTGGCCGATGGGCAAGAGGCCCGGCCGGTGGGTTGCAGGGTTGGCCAGCAGGCCACCATTTTCCCCCAGAAGCAATGTTGCAAGTCCCTGGTGCATAACCAAGCACAAAATAGACAAGTCGAGAGATCCGAAGGCAAGGCACTCCGCCAAGAACTTCAGGCACTCAAAACGAACACGAGCATGGATAATCACCGAGTGTTCAAACGATGACGTCCCAGTCTTGAGGACGGTAAAAAATGAGGTGTCTACAGTTGCCCCTCTTTGACAGAACTCGAAAGTCATGAAATGACGGGAGTGAATGTCAAAGCCCGGAGACGACCCATTTTTGATAAGGCTAAAGACTTAGACAAACATACAAGATAACAACACAACGATGGGCCTGCAGGCCGGGGTAAAATGCAGACGACATGTATGATGCAAGAGCATAACTTATGATTATGCAAAGAGGGCTGTAATGAAACATCTAGATGCAAATGTTATGCAAAGAAATGCTACAGCAAACTCACACATAAGAAAGTAAACAGGAACCAAACCACATCTCATGCAGAAAGGATGTAAGAAAATTATGCAATCTTAGCGAAGGTGTGATAGATACACAAAGCGAGGAGAGTGTGATAGATACACAAAGCGAGGAGAGTGTGATAGATACACTAAGTGAACAAAGTGTGATAGATGCACTAAATGAACAAAGTGTGATAGATACACTAAGCGAACGTGTGATAGATACACAAAGCGAAGAGAGTGTGATAGATACACCAAATGAACAAAGTGTGATAGATACACTAAGTGAAGAGAGTGTGATAGATACACTAAATGAACGTGTGATAGATACACAAAGTGAGCATGTGTGATAGATACACAAAGCGAAGAGAGTGTGATAGATACAATGATGCAGCTAGGAAGCGATGCTCTCGAAAGTACCTTACAGGGGCAATTAGTGATGACTCACCTTATGCTGCTAGGGATCTTCCTCTTCTGCATCTTGCACTTCCAAACTACAGGTACCACTTTTCTTCCTGGCTATGCTCGTAGCTTTCCCTATTCTCCTATAGGGTGACATACTAGGTTGGTTCAGTATCCATGATTGAGGCGTATACCCGCTACCTCAACCTATGGGGCTTCCATACAGATTTCAAGCCGGGGGATACACCCCTGGGTATTTAAACCAGACTTTAGTCTCAGAAATTCCAAACCTTTGCTTTCTAGGCATCGGCCACTCGAACTCTAGTTTCCACCATCTCAGTTGATCTCCTAGGAACTCACCGCAAACACAGGCAGGTGGCTATACTAGACCACCAAAAGTCGTTCGGGCACGACAAACACCAAAGGAATTGCACCTTTAGAGGATTTAAGGACTCCTAGACCAGAAAGTGCACAAGACAGTGCGAATGAAGATGCAGGATTTAAGGTCTCCTAGACCAGAGGATTTAAGGTCTCCCAGACCAGAGAGTACACAAGACAGTGCGAGTGATACAAAAATACAATGTGCACAAGACAGTGCGATGCAGAATTAATGCACAAAACAGTGCTAAGAAGATGCACAAAACAGTGCGATACAGGTTGAAATGCACAAGACAGTGCTAACAAGATGCACAAAATAATGCGATGCAAGAGTGAATGCACAAAACAGTGCTATACAGGTGCACAAGATAGTGCGATGTGGATTAAATGCACAAAACAGTGCAATGCAATGCACTAACAAGTACAGTGATGCAATGCACTAACAAGTGCAGGTAAGGTGCGCAAGATAGTACGATGCAATGCACTAACAAGTGCAGGTAAGGTGCGCAAGATAGCGTGATACAATGCACCAACAAGTGCAGGTAAGGTGCACAAAGCAGCGAGACCAGGTTCTATACAAAAGATACGAGCATTTTCTATGCAAGTATAGGAGCATGTAATGAAATGCACAAGATAGCGCGAGTGTAAACTGCACAAAATAGTGCGATGCGCAAGAAAGTGCGAGTATAAACTGCACAAAAGAGTGCGATGCGCCAGAAAGCGCGAGGGTAAACTACACAAAATAGTGCGATGCGCAAGAAAACGTGAGTGTAAACTGCACAAAACAATGCGATGTGCAAGAAAGCGCGAGTGATTTTGAAATGCACTAAATAGTGCGATACGCTAAACAGCGCGAGTGATTTGAAATGCACTAAACAGTGCGATGCGCTAAACAGCGCGAGTGTAATACAATGCACAAGATAGTGCAAGTGAAACACAACCACAAGATGCACAAGACAGTGCGAGCGATATGAAATTGTGAAATAGATGCACTGAGTAAGATTATTATGCGATAGATGCAAGATGTTGATTGAAAGCATGTTTGATGCAAGATGACAAGAGCATATTCTATACAAACTTGAAAGCATATTCTATACATGAGGCAAGAGCATATTCTATGCAAGAGACAGGCATATTCTATGCAAACTTGAAGGCATATTCTATGCAAGAATCATAAACGATGCGCGGCATACATGCAACAGAAGTGTATATGAAAATGCACATTCTATTCAAGAGAGGGGCATCAAATATGTACTTTGGTGCCTCCGATTTACCTCTCAGAGGGCTTTGCAACATGGTCAGCTCAAAAGGGTACACCTTGTTCATATTAGCAAGAGATAACATCTGCATGTAAAAACCACGGGTGCTGCTTGGACTGCCATTCTGACTTGAAGCAGGCTTAAGCTTAGGGTCGAGATACACTCATACTCCAGAGAAAGGCGAGGCCTGAGAAGGTGCACCTAAAATGCAGTCTCGGATTTTGCTGGGGTTGAAACACGCTGAGATGCTCCAAATTTTCCCTCTTTTCTTTTGCTTTGCAGTCTGGAACCTATATAGCTTCAGATAGGTCCTAGTTCTACTGTTCTCACATGACCTGGGTTGAACCTTGCAGTTTTACGAAAGAACAAATCCTGTTTTGTACAAATGTGGAGAATGGCACAACACTCTGAGTGCAAAACAATTTGAAATTGAAATTGAGAAATGAGTTTTTAACAGGGTATTGAGCCTACGACTGACCACAGTCAAAACGACTCAAAAAAGGAAAAACAAAGGTAAAACAACCTAAACACATCTATTGACACTCAAAACGACTTAAAACAAGAATCGAGACAAACAACACAAAAGACACGACACTCAGACGTATTCCAATGGCAAGAGACCTCTCAGTTCACGAGGAGCCAGTTTCTCCGGGTATTGTTTCCCACCCTTTCTCATTTGTGATTCTCACATCACTCTGGCACTCAATCTCTTTTTCTCTAAAAATCCCTTTTCTCACTTTTTCTCTCAGCGCACATCTCTCTATTCTTCAATCTCTCTTATTTTTTATCCCTCCCCTGGGTGGTTGATGGATAAACAAGAATGTTGTGGGCTCTTGCCCCTAGTATTCAACTAGATTCTTCTTCTTTACTCACAACTTATGAGCTTCTCTCAGAGGGGTTGTGGCACGACTGGATGTGCAGCAGATTTGCAACTGATATCGGTTGACGATGCCCTTGGCTTAGCTTGATTGAGGTGAGTTACAGCATGCCCCACCAGCCAGGCATGCAGTTGATTGGTCTCACACATTGTATTTTCTATGTCCCCATTTTGGGTCAGATGCCAATTTGGATGTGATCGTCCAGATGAGGGAATCGAATATCCAACTCCATTTTCAATCTGTGCTTCGCACTTGGCTTGATACCTCGCTGCTGGGAGGATGTGAGAGCTTTCGGTCCTTTGCTGTTAGCTTCAGTTGTGCCCTTTCTGGTAAGTAGAGTGCCCTTTCCAGCAAGTATGTTGACAATGGGGAAAAGACAGGAAGCCTGACTCAACTATGCCCTAGTTCATCATTTTGACCATTTTTTGTTTTAGTTTTCTACTAAAACAATTTTGACCAACATGAGAGTTAGATTAACATACTTGTTCGATTTTCTGATTTGAAATCATGCAAGTCAGGCTATGAGCACTGAAAATTTTCCTTTTTTGGGTCCAAGAAATAGTCCAGTTTTGGAAAAAATGGAGTAATTTTCGAGAGAATTAGTCAACTTTATTAAAAATCCTCAAAATTATTTTTGCAAATGGCCACTACTCGACCAACACATAATTTACTCTTGAGATGCACAACCTTAGATCCAAAACAACGGAAAATTGCCCCTTGTCTAAATGGCACTGCACGGCAACGGAAAGTTGCCCCTTATCTGAATGGCACCACAGCGCACCGTAATCAGTCCTCAAAGTGACGATCACAACCGAACTCTTGGATACAGAGAAGACAAAGATGATCAGAACCATTACATGGACACAATCGATTTGGAAGTGTTTATGGTTGGACTTCAGAATGAAGTTGCCTACGTATCCCAAAGATGGGAATCAAGCTTGACGTAGTTCCGGGTTGAGGTTCACTCGGGTGTTGACACGCTCCTTTTACGCTCTAACTTTTGCCAAGGCCGCCTTCCGGGTTTTCGGCCTTGCGAGCTCTGTTTTTCTTTTCTTTCATTTCTTTTCTTCTTTTCTTTTTTCATTCTTTCTTTTCATTTCATTTCATCTTTTTCTTTTCTTTTCATTTTTTCATTTTCATTTTCTTTTCTTTTGTTCTTTGCTCTAACTTTTGCCTGGGTCGTCCTTCCAGGTTTTCGGCCCAACGAACCTCTCAAGGATAGAAAAGTGTAACTTGACCATGCTGATTAGTTTTGAGATCTTGAAGCCATCTGAATCCAGGAGAATGGCTGCTGTTCGCTGATGATGTAGAAGTCCATCCAATGGGGGCTGAAGTTGCCCCTAGTGTTATGGATAGGAACTCAATTGTCCTTCAGCAATAAATTTTCTTCTTTCAGCTTCTGAAATTTGGCTTTCTTGCCAGTCTTCATTGATTTGCAGAATGATCCATCTTTTGAATCTTTGAGCACATCTGACATTTTTGTCCCTAGTTCAAGGGCTACTTTTTATCAAGCTTTGCAAGCTTCTTCTAACAACATCTGATCTTCTTGATTTGACCTTCTTGCCCCTAGTTCAAGGGTTGCTTCCGATCTGGCCATGCAAGCCTTATGTTGTGATTGATCGTTGAACATTCTGAGTCCAAGTTCAAGGTTTGAAAGCAAAAGGGGTTGAGTCTCGAGGCTGAGAGCGATCCTGTGTTGCACAATCCTGAAATCAATTCCACGCATGTCTTTGCAGGACCATGCAAAATATTTTTTGAAATCTTTTTAGAAAGCGACTAATCGCTCAGGTCGAAGACAATGTAGAACCAATCTGGATCAAGCCAGGATCCTTCTCAGTACTCACATTAACAAGCATGATCTCATTCATTAAGGGCTTAGCACGCCTCTCTTTCTCTCAATTGATCAAATTTTTGCAAATCCCGAGGAATTCCTTCCTCTTTGTTTTCAATACATTGTTCAAAAAGTTTTGAAAAACTTAGGTCAATGCAATGATTTCAAGGCGCAGAAAAGTAGGTGAAAAAAAACTCTGTTGTTTCATTCAGATCTTCTGGCACAACTGGCTCCAAGGCGGGAACAGACTCAAAAGAAAGAGTGTAAAACACAAACACAAAACAAGCAAGTGATGTCCGAGGTAACACCCCCAAAATCACCCGAGTATAACACAACAAGACTGACTCGATACAACAAGACAGACTTGACTGACTTAGTACAAAAAGACTGACTCAATACAACTCAACAAAACTGACCCAACACCCAAGTCAGGAAGTAAAGTAACCAACATTCACAAATTGCTCAAAACGGTGCCTGCCATCCACCACATCTGGAGTAAACTGGGCACCATCAGCAGGTGGTTCATCCCCTGATCACATAATTACATTATCCCCCAAGTTCACTGATCCAATGCCGATAGACTTTGCAGGGCTTGGTGCGACGATGACCTCGTTGTCAATCAGATCTTGTATTTCATGGCGAAGACGAAACCAAAGGTCAGTGTCATGATCGGTTTGTTGATGGTAGGCACAGTACTTGGTAGCATCATGCTTAGCTGGAAGGGGATTCGGGAGAGGCCGAAGCTCAAGGGGTTTGAGATGGCCTTGTCCAACGAGGATTTGGAAAGCTTTGGACAAAGGCATATAGAGAGGATGGAAGACCCTCCGACCTCGGGGTTGGTACTTCGAGGTTTGTGGAGTTTTACTGGATGCACCAGCAAAGGGATTGATAGGCACTGACTGGGTTTGCTGATCTCTTCCGAGTGCAGGATTAGAGCTGAGAGGAATGTTTCTGGTACGACGGCCCTTCTCCCGGCTTGCCTCTTGATTCAAACTGCTCTCATCCTGAGTGGCAAAAGTGCCATCCATAATCTTTGCAACAACTGCAATCACTTGCTGTTTGTTCAACCCTTCGGCTTTCAAAGCCTCAACAGCCCACTGAAGATGTTCATGGGGACCAATGCTTGCCCCTACCTTATTCTTGCCATTTGCCTCCCCTTTGCCAAGGGATTGGCCTTCTTCAAATGCAGCGCGTCCCAAGAGTGGGGAGCCTTTTGGCGTGAAACTTCTAGCATGTGATGTGGTCGATGATGGAGCCAATATCCCAGACGCCAAATCTGCTACTGTCCTCTAAAGATCTTCAATCATTCTCATTAGCTTAGAAGTAGTGGGTTCACAGGTTTGAGATGATTGGGGTTCAAATGCATTCATCATGCATAAGTCCATGCTGACTCGAAGGAACACCTTCGGCTTAGGTAAATGGGCTAGGGTGATGTATATACTGGGGTCATAGGTGGATGGCAGTATATGGATTAGATTGAGGTAGGCAGAAGATATTTGGTCATTGGGGTCTGGAGGTGGAGCTATCATCCGGTTGTCGATGAGATTTTGGACCTCATGACGAAGGCGGTAGCAACGATCAGTGCCATGACCGCGCTGTTGGTGGTACACACAGTACTTGGAGGGGTTATGCCTGGTAGAGAGTGGGTTAGGCAGAGGTTGAGAATCAAGGGGTTTGAGATATCCTCTTTCCATGAGGACTTTTAGTGCGCTGGTTAGGCTCATATAGAGGGGAGTGAAAGTTCAACCGTAAGCTCGGGTTGGGTCGGCTGTTTGTAGGCTTGGTTTGGCAAAAGGGTTGGTTATGGCGACTGTATGGATTTCAGTGGGTTTGGGAATAGTGCTACTACCAGCATTGGTACTTCCAGCAAAAACCCTCCTTGTTGGTTCACTTGTTCTGGGAATAATCCCTTCATTGAACGCACTCTCGATCTGAACCCCCAGTTCATGCAAACTTTTGAAAGTGGATAGTGGAACAACTATCAACTTCTACAACATGTCATGCTCAAGGTTCTGCACCACTATTTGCACTTGGTCCCTCTCAGAAGGGTGGTTTGTCATCTGTGCTGCCTTTGCTCTCCACCTTGCAACAAATTCCACAAAAGACTCTGCAGGATTCTGGTGGGTTACTTCAAGCTCTTGGGTGGCATTTCAACTTAGGTATTGTAAAATACTGATCGACAAAGGCCTCAGCCAACTCTTTCCAGTTTTGCTTCACTTTATCCTTCAATTTGGCGTACCAAGTGGCTGATACACCCGACAGGGTTTTGTAGACGCCCCATTTTTGACTGCCTTAAGACTCAGACGTCATCGATTGAGCGCTCGATAATTGTGCATGTTTGTGCTCGTTTTGAGTTTCCGGAGCCTTTGGCTGAGCGCCTTGTCTTGGGACTTCTTAACTTTCTCCTCTTGGCCCGGTTTTTGGACCATGCCTTGCTGTCTTTGCCTAGAGGGAAACAGAGGCCTGTAGGCCACTTTTTGTAGCTGTAGACTACCTTTTCCTCTCGTAGGCCACATTTTGTACCCGTAGACTAGTTTTCGGGGCTTCCGGCTGAGTGCCTCACCTTGCGGACTCTTGTCTTGCTTCCTTTTTGGTTTGTTTTTAAACCAAACCTTGTTACCCTTTGCCTGGAGGGTGGAACAGGGGTGTAGACCAGCTTTCCCCCCTATAGACCACTTTTCCTCCCTGTAGACCACTTTTGGTGGTCAGCTAGCTAGGGTGGGTGGTCTGTGGACCACCTAAGGTGGTCGGCAGCCTGCCACCACCTTCCATTCTCTTTGTAGACCCTCTTCCTCCCTTGCCGACCAGTTTTGTGCCCTGTAGACCAGTTTTTGTGGTCGGTCGACTAGTGGGAGTGGTCGGTAAACCACTTTAACTAGTCGGCGGCCTTCCTGCATTTTCTGCAGATATTTTCCTTGCCAGCTGTGCCAGCTGGTGAGCACAGATTGCATCCTCCATACATGGAGGGATTGCACCAAGCCTCTAGCTTGTTCAACAAGCTTGAGGCTTGGAATTTTATAAGAGGCAAGCTCCCTCTCCTTTTCCAGAGGTTCAGAAATTTGCAGTAGGGCTATACATATCCCTCTCTCTCTATATTTGTATTGGTTTGTGCCTTAAAGTGGTTTTCTTCACACTTTTGCACTAAAGCACCTAGTGAAACACCTTCACTCTTGAGCTGAGGTACTTGGAGGTTTGTTTGAAGCTCGAAAGCTTGGTTTTTGCCTTAGAAGTTACTGTTTTGAAGTTGTTCTTCAAGGGTGAGTCTTTACCCTCTTTAAAGCATTGTTTTCATTGCTTATTTGGCCCTATTTGCATGATGTTTTAGGCCTAACTTTCAACTGAAAAAAGCTTCGTTTTTAAGTATTAAAAATGGTTTTTTGAGGCTTGGTTTGAGTTAGGGGTGATCTACCCCCTTTGGTGCCTTGTTTTACTTTGTTTTGTGCCCTATCTTTAGGCCTTTGAGATCACCTTCTCTTGGCGTTTTAACCACTGAAATCCAGTGAATTTTTAGTGGTAGAAATGTGGTTTTGAGGCCCAAAATGAGAGGGGGTGGTCCCCTCTCCTCTTGTCTTGTTTGCTTGCCTTGTTGGCCTCATTATTGAGCATGTATTTCTAGCATGTGTTGGCTTGTTCTCAGCCTATTTTTGGCCCTATTTCAGCATGGTATAACTCTGTTTTGGCTTGGTTGAGTCACCTCATGCATGCTTTTTGCACTTGTAGTGTAATCTTACCATTTTGCCTTGTGTACTCAATGCTTTGATCCATCATGCTAGCCTATTTTGGTCCTATCTCAGCATGTTTTTGATGTTATTTTAGCATGCCTTAGCTCTGTTTTGGGTCAGTTTGATTGCCTCTTGCATGCTTCATACCCTTGTAGTGCAATCCTCCCTATAGCCTTAACATGCATCATGCTTTGGACCATCATTTTAGCATGTTTTTGGCTCCACTCCAACAAGCTTTTACTCATGTTTTGCCATGCTTAAGCTCTGTTTTAAGTGTTTTTGGTCATGCATGCCTTGCTTTGTATAGCCATAGTGCAATCTTGCTCACTAGCTTTGAGTTTCATAGTCTCTAGCATGTCTTACTTGAGTTGTTTGCATGCTTTGGCCTCTTTTCTCACATAATTTCAGTGAATGAAGTGTGGTCATACTCTCCCATGCTTCACTCTTTCAATGCTTTTGGAGGGTTATGCTTTATGCCTCAATCATGAGCCAATTGGCATGCATGCTTGCCTAAGCTTTTTGGGCTACCATCTCAGTGTGTTTTTGGTCTTATTTTGCCATGATACAACTCTATTTTTGGTTGGTTAGAGCATCCCTCATTTGCTTCTTACACTTGTAGTGTAATCATGCTCATTAGCCTGCTTACTTGGTGTTTTGGCCTTTTATTCTAGCATATGTTGGCTATGTTCAAACATGTTTTTGACCTTGTTTTGGCATGTTTTAGGACTCTTTTGAATCATCTTGGCCCTTTGGGGCTTGCTTGATATGGCTATGGTGCAAGTACCTTAGCTAGTCTTGAGCTTTCAGCCTCCTAGCATGCCTCATTTGTGATATATGCATGATATGGCATCATTTGGAATGTAATTTCAGAGCTTATGTCTTTGCTATACTCCCATGTTTAGCGCTCTTTCATTGCTCTTGAGGGTTATGCATTTTGCCTTGTTTGTGAGCCAATGAATGAGCATGCTTTCCTTCCCTTTTGAGCCTGTGTTTTAGCATGCTTTGGCCTTGATTTAGCATGCCTCAACTCTGTTTTGAGTAGTTTGGGTCATATGGGATTTGTTATGCATGGTTGTAGTGCAATGGCTTTGACTAGCCTAATGATTCAAGGTCCTTAGGATGCTATACTTGTGTTGTTTGGATGATTTGGCACCATTTCACACATGATTTCAGTGCATATAGTGTAGCTACACTCTCATATTTGTCACTCCTTCAATGTGTTTCAGAGTTGTGTCTTCATACCTTGTTTGTGAGCCAATGTGTATGCATGCTTGTATAAGCTTTTGGGCCCTCTCCCCCCCCTCCCTTTTTCAACATGTTTTGACCTTTGTTTTGGCATGGTGGAGCTCTGTCCATAGTTGGTTTAAGTCCATTGAGCATTGTATTGCATGCCTCTCGTATGATGCTCTTTACTTGCTTTGATGCTTTAGCCTTCCATGCATGCATTGCTTATATGATGGAACCTTGTGCATGCCACATTAACATTGTTAGATAGGCATGTTGTGTGCGTTGCATTGTGTTTGGATTGGACGTCAATCCAAACACGAGGAATGTGGCACGTTTCATACTTGAAGTGGTGAAACGTGCCTCATTTCTCAGTCGCCGACGCCCTTGATTGTGTATGATAGGGTGGAGGCCCTTATGTGTTATTTGTGCATTCATTGACATTGACTTGTGTAAACTTGGCTCCTCAGCCATCGTGCATTGCAATGCTCGGTTAGTGGCCCGAGAGTCGAGTACCGCACTCCCTTGAGCTTGAGAAATGATAGGGAGGGTGGTTGTGCACACATATCTTGCAAATACACTGCTATGCCCCTTCTTGTTCTCTGTTGCACCAAAATTGGAGTTTGGCAAAATTTCTGGTCGGCAGACCATTAAAGGTGGTCGACCGACCACTTTTTCTGGTCTACATGTGGTATATAGCCCCCTTTTCTGGTCGGCAGCCCACCAAAGGGTCCCTGTGTTGGAGTAGAAGCATTCTGGAGTTTGTGCAGTGTTCTAAGATCAAATCAAATGCAAATAGAGACAATTCTGGGCATAGGAATGGATTTCCTAGCGAGGAAACCGAGCATGCATCATTCATTATTTCGAGGTAGAGCTATGGCAGCCTAATTTAGCTTCTTTTTCTTACTTAGTTGGTTTTGTAACTTAATTAATTTGATTAATTAGTTAAAGTTTTGTAATAATTAATTAGTTAGAATAGCATGGTTAATTAGTTGGTTTGTAATAATTAGTTTAATTAGTATAGCTAGTTAGCTTATTATTCGGACCCTCCGTCGAGAGGGCACAATACTGTAATAAGTGTGCGCGTGTGTGATGCATGTCTTCCAACCCCATTTCTTTCTCCCTTTTACTTATCAGCTTTTGATGGTTAGTTTAGGGCATATTTCGATTAGCATACTTATGCTTTGCATGCGTGCATCCATTCATCTGTCTTGCATGCACCGGGCTCGGTGCATCATATAAACTGCATTGTATTTCAATACCAATTTGAATACATGTTATCTAGTTGCATTCACATGACATCTTAGAATAGCTAAGCCTATCTTAATTGCATTTTGCATGTGTTGCATTAGGCATTCTTGACATAGCTAGGGTCATGCATTAATTTCTAACATAGCTTTTGTTTTGGCTCAGAGTACTAGGTAAGCTTTTACGCTTTAGCATCCTTGCATGCGTGTAAGTGTTGCCATGTTCAGCATGCTTGCCATAAGGTTATGTGCTTAACTGCTATAACTGTTTGAATGCCTGTGGGTGGAGGCTTGATTGCCTGGATTGGAACAACTCGATGATTGTGAGTTTTAAGCCCACTTGAAGTGGCAAAATCATGTTTTTCTAAGCCCACCTTGTTTGGTGGCAAATCCGCGCTTTAGCCTACTTGCGAGTAGCATTTTCAAAAACAAACATGAGTTGTTTTGTTCCAATCCGCGTGATTGAGTCTATACTTGTATGCTGTGCGCCTCACATAGTAAGTTAGGTTAATAAACCGAAATAAGAACACATGTGTTTTCAAAAACAACATATCATGTTAGTAGAGGCCGATCTTTGATCGGGCGAGCGGGGGTGCTCATTTCAGGACCTTCCCCTCTCGTACCCAAGTTCCCGAGCTGAGGCAACTTTGGTGATGATGGACACGTGGCCTTAGGCACGAGTCAGGGTTTTCTAAATTTCCCAAAACAAAACATTTAGGTGGCGACTTTGAAATCTGGCAAAGCAGTCCATGTTTGGCGTTTTTTGATTAAAATCGATTTTCCAAAACGATTTGTCGGATTTGGACTCTTTGGTGATTTATCAGTCTTACATTGCACTTTATAAGATTAGATTCAGAACCGTGACAGGAGTCCGAACTGTTGTAGCTAGAACTACAATTCACGCCCTCGCGCGCGGAGCGGAGTTCGGGCGGTCTACAGTTTCTAGCGACTCCGCTGGGGATTTAGAGAACTTGACTCGAACTCATGATATGTCATTTTGTCTACACTTATGTGTTTCTTTGAATTTGCATTGGTGCGCCTAGGACACCGTATTTGCTGTCTGCTATTCCTGAACGGTTTGACGGAGGCTTGCTTAGAAAAGTGTGCCATAAGGCTGACCGATTACGGGCTTTGCCATGATGGGAACACAAACCTCGGTTGTTATCGAGGCACCCTTTTTGACCATTCGACCTAGTTGCATATCAGAAACTATAGTGGCCATTCCAAGCTAGGACGGGTTGCTTACCTGATTGTAGGTTGTTTGAAACCGCTGCGTGCATAGTGAAACCCTAGCTCCTGACAAGATAGGACAGGGAAACCCTACCCCACCATAGGGGTGTTTTGGCTCTTACTTGCTTGATATGTGCTGTCAGAGTGTGTCTCTACAGGGGTTGTATGTATCAGTTTGCAAGTTTGGGTATCAGGCTTGCGGGCATCAATATTTGGGGGAAACAGTTTTACCTGAGGGTATCAGATTTGAGGCAATGATTTGGGGGCAGTGATTAGTGTTGAGAACAGTGTGTTCAGCTTACAAATGCCAACTGTGTGTTGTCTTTTTTTTAAGCCGAAATGCTGTCCGTTTTTCTGGTTGTTTGTTTCCTTATTTTTGCTTTATTTATCTTTTTGCAAGGTAGTATAGCATCATTGCTTTCGAAGAGGCAGTTTCCCCCAAAGCACTCTCGGTTAGAGGCAGAAGGCTTCATCGATCCGAGGATCTAGTTGACGGACAAGCAGTGTTCTTTTTATTACCCACGGTTACTAGACGGAGGTCAGTTAGGCGCAGTTCATCAGTACAGCGATTACCAGATCAACGGTCTTTATCTACCCCACCAGTGTGTTGTTGGGCTAAGGTTTTCGTTTCTACCGCAGAGAGAGATATACTTGTTGTTTAGTTAGATCAGCACCTTATGGCAAGTATGGAGGACATGATGCGTCAGCTCCAAGAGACCATGCAAGCCATGCAGCAGGATGCTGCCCGCCAGGCAGAGTTTGCCGGGCGTCAGGCAGAGGTTGTGGCTCAACAGACAGAGCTGATTGCCAGACTTCAGCAACAGCAGCAACCACAGCAAGCCGGAGCATTTGCTTCGCATCCACCCCTACCCCCACCTAGGGTTCTGATACCCGGAGATGCAGCTCACGTCCACGAAAATACAGACGTCCCAACGGGGCCAGTTCTACCCCCAATTCCACCTCAGCTGTCCAAAGCACCAGCTAATCCAATGGATACACCGTTTGAATTTGAGGTGGATCCAATAGCGCTGAAAGTGAGCAAGTTAGAAAAGCTGTTCAAAAAAGCTCAAGGCGTTAATTCCATTCCGGACATAGAGGATGGATACACTGATTCGGCGGTGACTTTGCCAGACCGGTTCAAGATGTCGTATATAGACCGTTTTGACGGTTCTGGGGATCCCATGGTACACCTGCGGTTGTTCTCAGATATCCTAAGGCCAATGGGCCTCTCCAGACTACAAAAGCTTTCCCTCTTCAACCGAACCCTGTCGGGTGTCGCAGCCATCTGGTATGCGAAGTTGGAAGATTCTATCAAGAGAAGTTGGGAAGAAATGGCTGAGGCCTTCATTGCCCAGTACTCGTACAACACATAGATCGAGATCACAACTCGTGATCTCGAGACAACCAGACAGGAGCCGAAAGAGGGCTTCTCTGACTTTGTAACCCGTTGGAGGGCCAAAGCTTCTATGATGACCACCAGGCCAGTCGAGAAGGATCAGATACGGATGGTTGTGCGCAACCTCCAACCCAAACTGATGTAAAAGATGATCGTCTTACCCCTCCCCACCTTTGTTGATTTACACGAGATTGGGGTACAGATTGAGGACGCCATGAAGCAGGGTCTGATTGACCACGAGAGAGAGCAGCCCAAGAGGGCATTTACCGGCAGTTTGAATGCAAGCACGAGTAGTGCTGCAGCTGCCAAAACTTCTGATGTGGGCATGGTTACCACCACCACACCAAAAATAGCCACCCCATTCACCGGTGTGTCCGGTACCAGCTCACAAACAGCCAAATACCCACCTCGGGGCCAGAGGACTTATACCCTGCCGTATATGCCTTTGTCCAAAGCCCTGGGGGTTTTAATCAGGAAGGGGCATCTGAAGCCCCTGGAGCCACGGCCATTACCAAATAACCTCCCACCAACCCATAACCCAGCCAAATACTGTGCCTTTCACCAACATCATGGTCATGACACCGACCAGTGCTTCAGAGTGCGTCATGAGATTCAGGATCTCATTGACAACAAGGTGATCGTGCCTCCAGAAAAGTCGAATGTCACCACCAACCCACTCCCACCACATAACGAAGCTCCACCACCCAAACATATCAACCTGATCCAAACCGCAGCCATTCCATATGACCCAAGCATATACATCACACCCTCCCACCTATCCAAGCATAAGGTGTTCATCCCAGACAGCACAGACTTGTGCATGTTGAGCACCTCCCTAACCCAACCCGAATCGGTGGTGGTGACTGTGGAAGACAGAACCTGGATGACTTTAGAGGCAGATAGGAATGTTGATTTAGAGCCTGAGGGGTCTAGGAGCTTTGCGTACAACCCAAGTGGTTATATCACATCAACAGATCAGGCTAAGCCGAGGGTAAAGTTGCAAGTTGGGGCGGAGATTAGTGTGGTTCGGGAAGATGGATCTAGTCAGGGGCTAGATGAACTAGCAGAGCTGGAAGAGGATATTGCCAATCTGCAGTTCTTCAACAAGCAGGACTCAGGGGATGTGAACATCAACTGGTTCGACTTGGATGGATCGACAGAGAATACGGGATGGCTCAGTGACCAGCTAGATGTTGTTAAAGAATCTCAGCCAGAACAGGGACTGTCAGGAACAGGAATATCAGCAGTGGCCGGAATGGCCAAGAATCAGGAAGAATCACCGGAGAGCACCGGTGCAAAGAATTTTGCTCGGGATTCGGGCAGTTTGATTACAGTAGATACTGAACAGGAGGCTGCATTGAAGCGGCTTAAGCAAGAAAAGATCGAGGATCTTGAGAGGGCTAGGAAGGCCAAAGCCCCTGCGGGGATGAAATGTGCTGTGAGCACAGAAACAGTTGCAATGGAACCGGACAGCTGTCTGTCAGTTGTCGACGGGATGTGGTTGGAAGATGACGACTTACATCTTGCCCACACTAACGAAGATTGGGGACAGAACCAACCGGATGACACCTAGTACGTTGAGGAGGTTGACCATATGACCAGGAGTGGTGATATTTCAAGCCCCCACACTTGGACCAGCCGGAGGCGTCCGGGAAGGACAAAAAAGTGGAGAGGCAGAAGGAAAAACTGTTGAAGGAGGAGGCTGTACTGAAATAGCTTAAAAAAATTCAAGCAGACATCTCCATCTGGGGACTGCTTATGGCCTCGAGAGTTCATAGACAGGCCATCCTTACAGCCATGGATAGGGCTAAGCTTTCAATCGATACAACTTCGGAGCAGTTGGTAGGGCTAGTCTTCCCGGGATAAGCTTCCCCGACCTTGACCTTTACTGACAAAAAGCTGTCGCCTGAGGGCTCAGATCATAACAAACCACTCTACATCTCTGTGGAGTGTAGAGAGAAATGGATACCAGTGGTCCTGGTCGACACGGGGTCCGCAATCAATGTATGTCCATCGAGGACAGCATATGCTATCGGGTTGAAGCCCACGGATTTCGTGCCTACAGCCCAGGTGATACGGGCCTATGATAATACCAGTCGAGAGGTGATGGGGACCGTACGGATTAAGACTCAGGTTGGTCCGGGGCAACAGGACATTGAGTTTCATGTCTTGGATGTTTCCGCAACCTTCAATCTACTCCTTGGGCGGTCGTGGCTGCACCAGGTAAAAGCTGTCTCTTCCATCTTACACCAAATGCTGAAGTACCCCCACGGGAAGGGGGTGGCAATATTTTTTGGGAATTCTTCAATACATCGCCGCCAGAGGTTTCTACACCAGTTCTAGAGATTGAGCACGACGCGAAGGATGTATTTCTGTAGGATTCACCCTAGCTGAGGCATGGGTTGTACAGAATATGCTAGCTGTTGATAAGGGGCTATACGTCAGTGCATAGTTTGTCTACCTTATGAACAAGCTTCAGCACATGCCCGGGATGGGATTAGGGCAAAGTGGGCGGAAGGGCATTGTAGCATCGGCCGAAGTGCATAACCCATATACCTTTGGATTAGGTTATCTGCCTACCACAGAGGATTGGGCGAGGAAAGTAAGAGAGATGGCTGGAAGAGCCAGAGCCAAACAAGCCGGGAAGCATTGCGAGTTGATGCACAGACTTATCTGGGGAACCCTGAACGGACGCTTTGTCCGGGAGGGGGAAGATTTCCTGTTCTGCGACTTTCCGGAGCCATGGCTAAATGCAGAGAGGCGGCGCTTGCCGGGATTTGAGATTTTCTTTGACTTGCAATTGTTCAGGGATGAAGTTGCCGAAGAGCAGACAGACCCACCAGCTGAGGCTGAGCAGTGTAAGGAGGAGGATTCCGAGAGCATAGAAATTGAGATGGGGGTAGCACTGGCTTGTCTCCTCTCAGATCCTCAAATCGTACCAGAGTGCCTGGGGGATAACTTCTCAGTTTCCATGATTGGGGATGAAGCGGCTGTGCGCTCATCTTCAGGCATTCTCGATGCATCCATCGCACCCTCCCTCGTTTGGCAATATGAGGAGGGCTTTTTATCGAGCAGTTCCGGGTCAAGTAGTAAGCCAGAATTTGATTCCACTGAGTCTGTGGAGTTAGAATCAGATTCTAGCTCATCTGAGTCTGAGTCCGGTATTCTTGGGGGTGATAACCCGGATGCCACTGTCCTGTCCAGGTCGTCTTTTTCTTTTTCGTTTGAGTTTGTTGTAACAGAGGAATCAGGCGGGCTAGATGTTATTAATGAGAATGGTACGACTGTGGCTTTCGAGTACTTTTCTGTGCCTTTAATTTATTACATTAATCAAGACTTTCAAAATTTTGATGAAAACGATGAGGAAGAAATTCCTCCAGTTTTACAACGTTTGATTAATCAAGAACAGGAGAGGTTTGTAAAACCTTTGGTTGATGAAATCACCACAATTAATGTTGGTACTGAGAAGGACCCGCGGCTGGTCCAGATCGGGTCCACGTTGTCTTCGGAGGAGCGTGAGCGCTTAGTCGCTTTATTAAAAGATTTCAAAGATGTTTTTGCATGATCCTACAAAGACATGCCTGGAATTGATCCTGAGATTGTACAGCACCGGATCCCTCTTGACCCAGAGGCCCGACCTGTTAAGCAGAAGCTCCGAAGGATCCGCCCGGACTGGGCTCTGAAAATCAAAGAAGAGGTCACCAAGCAGATCGACGCAGGGTTCCTGTTAGTATCTGAGTATCCAACTTGGTTGGCCAATATAGTTCCGGTGCCGAAGAAGGACGGCAGAATTCGGGTATGTGTGGACTTCAGGGATTTGAACAAAGCCAGTCCGAAAGACGACTTTCCTCTGCCGCATATCGACGAATTAGTGGACTTCACTGCTGGGCATGCGCTGCTCTCGTTCATGGATGGGTTTTCAGGCTACAATCAGATTTTGATGGCACCCGAAGACAGGGAGAAGACTGCTTTCACCACCCGTGGGGAACCTATTGTTATAGGGTGATGCCGTTGGCTTGAAGAACGCTGGGGCTACGTATCAACGGGCTGCGACCACGATTTTGCACGATATGATCCATAAAGAGGTTGAGGTGTACGTGGACGACATGATTGTCAAGTCCAAGGAAAGAGAGGGCCACTACACCGCCTTGCAGAAATTCTTCCAACGGATCAGAGAGTATCGGTTGCGGCTGAATCCTCAGAAATGTACATTTGGTGTTACAGCAGGGAAAATGCTGGGGTTCTTGATCACACAAAGGGGTATCGAGGTCGATCCTTCCAAAATCAAGGCCATCTTAGAAATGCCACCACCGAGGACTGAAAAGGAGGTGCGAGGCTTTCTGGGTAAAGTGCAATTCATAAGACGGTTTATTGCAAAATTAACCTTGACTTGTGAACCACTGTTTGGTCTCCTGAAGAAAGGAAAGAAGTTCCAATGGGACGACCGATGCCAAGTTGCTTTCGAGCAGATCAAGCAATATTTACAGAACCCACCTGTGTTGTCACCGCCTGAGCCGGGGAAACCGTTGATTCTGTACCTATCAGTGACCGAAACGACAATGGGCTGCATGCTTGCACAGGAGTCTGAGGACAAAGTGGAGAAGGCTATCTACTACCTGAGCAAGAAAATGCTGGATTACGAGACCCGCTACACTCCGCTGGAGAAGGCTTGTCTGGCCTTGGTATGGGCTACCAGGAAGTTGAGGCACTACCTGTTAGCTCACTCTGTAATACTGGTTTCGAGATTAGATCCCATCAAATATCTCTTCGAGAAACCAGCACTTACGGGTAGGCTAGCTCGTTGG
The DNA here is from genome assembly GCA_030407325.1 of Camellia japonica. Taxonomy (NCBI): domain Eukaryota; kingdom Viridiplantae; phylum Streptophyta; class Magnoliopsida; order Ericales; family Theaceae; genus Camellia; species Camellia japonica. Next base: position 63,531,341 of record JAPPVO010000016.1, on the reverse strand, counting down.
TTGCTTCTGCTTTCCGAATTTGATCTGAAGTACATGACGCGCAAGTCAGTGAAAGGGAGAGCGGTAGCGGAGTTCCTAGCCGACCACCCAGTTGAAGGAGATGAAGCAGTTGAATATCTGTTCCCAGACGAGGCCATTCTGCATGTCGAAGAAGAGACTTGGACGATGTACTTTGACGGAGCGTCAAACCAATATGGGTATGGGATAGGGGTGTTGCTGATAGCACCCGACAATTCCCGCATACCTTTAGCATTCAAACTCCGGTTCAAAGTGTCGAACAATGAGGCAGAATATGAGGCATGTATTGCTGGACTAGAAGCCGCCCTGGAACTAGGGGCAAAACGGTTGGATGTCATCGGGGACTCGAACCTTGTTGTATCTCAAGCTAAAGGAGATTGGAAAGTTAAAGAAGAAAAGATGAGAATCTATCACCAGACCTTGGACGTTCTGATTCCTCGGTTTGAAAAACTGAACTTCGCTCATCTGTTAAGAGAGAACAACAGGTTCGTCGATTCATTAGCAACTCTATCTTCTATGATAGACATCCCTTTTGGAGTCCGGATGCATCCGATCATCATTGAATAGAAATTCGTGCCGGCCTACGAGCTGATTGCTGCCATAGATGAGGTACAAGATGAGAATCCCTGGTATTACGACATCTCGAACTTCTTGGAAAAGGAGGTGTATCCACCAGGGGCAAATGCCAAAGATAAGAGGACAATTCGAAGAATGGCTGCTCAGTTCATCGTCTGCGGGGGTAAACTGTACAAGCGGGGTCATCTCAGGATGCATAAGTTGTGTGTTGATACTGAAGAGTCCAAGCGCCTGATGGAAGCCATCCATGGAGGAGAGTGCAGAGCGCACATGAGCGGGGTGATGCTAGCCCAGAAGATCCTTAGATAGGGTTATTATTGGTCAACCATGGAGGAGGATTGTATTGCCTTTGTTCGGCGATGCCACAAATGTTAGATCCATGCAAACCGCATAAACATTCCGCCGTCGAGCTATACAACATGACTTCGCCATGGCCATTTTCAGTCTGGGGGATTGATGTAATTAGGGCTGTCACTCCGAAGGGGTCCAACGGGCATGAGTACATTCTGGTAGCGATAGACTATTTCACGAAGTGGGTTGAGGCCCAATCTTACGCGGTGTTGAAGGCATCACATGTCGCTAAGTTCATCAAGAACAACATCATCTGTCGCTACAGAGTCTGGAATGAGATTATTTCAAATAATGGTTCCCACTTCAAGAAGGAGGTGATCGACTTGTTGGAGAAATACAACGTGGCTTTTCATAAGTCATCTACATATCGGTCGCAAACCAACAGAGCAGTTGAGGCCGCCAACAAGAACATCAAGCACATTCTGCAGAAGATGGTGGAAACCTATAGGGACTGGCCAGATAAGCTGCCATTTGCTCTTTGGGGCTACCGGACTTCAATTCGAACTTCTACTGGGGCAATTCCGTATTCCTTGGTTTATGGGATGGAGGCTGTTCTGCCTATCGAAGTTGAGGTTCTGTCATTACGGGTATTGGCTGAGTGTCAGATAGCTGAGGCAGATTGGCAGCAAAGCAGGTTCGAAGAACTCATGCTCTTTGATGAAAGAATGCTGAAAGCACTGTATCATGTCCAGGGTTATCAACAAAGAATTGCCAGGGCTTTCAACAAGAAGGTTAAGTCCAGGAATTTGAAAGAGGGGGATCTAGTGCTCAAAGACAATCGAGCTCCCATCCACGACCCTAGGGGCAAGTTCAGACCCAATTGGATCGGTCCCTATATCATCAAGTCAATCTGGTCGGGTGGAGCTGTCGTTCTGATGGACTTAGATGGCCTTGAGTTCTCCCAGCCGATCAACATGGACAAGTTGAAGAAATACTATCCCTGAGTGACTCGCTAGGCTGAAAACCTGAAAGGGCGACCTAGGCAAAAGTTAGAGCATGAAAATTTGAAATAATAAAAACTGAGCTCATAAGGTTGAAAACCCGGAAAGGACGGCATTGGCAAAAGTTAGAGCACAAAAGGAGAGTGTTAATACACGAGTGAACCCTAACCGAACTACGTAAGGCTCGATTCCTATCTTCGGGATACGTAGGCAACTTCATTATGAAGTCTAGCCATAAACACTTCCAAATCAACTTTGTCCATGTGATTATGTTGGCCATCTTTGTCTTTTCTGCATTCAAGGGCTCGGTTGTGATCTCCAGTGCAGTGCTATTCAGACTAGGGGCAACTTTCTAGTTGTTGGGATTCGAGGTTGTGCATCTCAGTGATAGATCTCGGGCATGTCCAGTTGTGATCCATATTGAAAATGGTTTTGAAAAGTTTTAATAAAAGTTGATTTTGCTCAAATTAATCTTTTTACGACTTAGACCATTTTTGGACCAAACGGAAAATTTTCAATACCCACAACCTTCAATTACATTGATTTCAGTACAGAGTTCTCCTACTCTTGAATACAAATTGAAGTTGCTTTTCATTACATTCATAAAGTAAACTTGAAAGTACTGATAAAGCAATAAATTCGGGGCATAGTCAAGTCAGGTGTTCCTGCGCCCCCTCCTAGAGCTTGTGGAAGCCTCTGATGCCAAAGTAGGCCCAACTTGCGCCTCTTCATCGAGCCAAGCTATGCACTCATCAGAAAGGGTGCAACGGGGGCTAGAAGCTCTCTCGTCCTCCATGCTGTGGCATACCAAGCTAGCTGTGTGCCTCGGACTGGAAATGCGGCAGGGTACTCTATCCCTTCTTCCAGACAAGTCTGATCATGCCCAAATTGGGGCCGGAATCGGAACAGGAAGTAAAAGACACAGTGTGTCAGGCCAATCAGCTGAATGTCCGGTTGGCGAGACATGCTGTAACTCATCGCCGGCAGATTGAGCCAAGGGCAGCGCCAAGCAATGTCGACAGCAGACAGACTGCACATCCATTCGCACCACCATCCCTTATCAGGGGCATCGACTAGACGTCGCCGGAAGAAATAGCCGCGAGCTGAATATGCTGGGCATGAGTCCACCACTTTCAACTTATCCATCAACCATATCTGGGGAGGGATGAAAAATGAGAGATTAGATAATAGAGAGGTGTACGTGGAAAGAAAAGTAAGAAAAGGGTTTTGAGAGAAAAACTGAGCTTGTGGGCCGAGTGATGTGAGAAATACATGTGAGATAGGGTGGGAAACATTACCTGCAGCAGTAGTGGACTCCCCGCGAATCTAATCGTCTCCCGGCGATGGAAGGCATCCAAACCCATCAATGTCTCAGCTAGCGTCATGGCAATACAGCTCTTGCCCTCTTTTAAACCTTGGGCAACCTCAATCAAATGGACGCTAGACCCTCCGGAGCCTGGGGCAAGCAAGAAATGAGATAACATGCCTAAGCAAAGCACATGTCGCCGAAAACCCTGCTAGTGATGATCGTCGCGGTCACCGGCATCAGAAAACCGACGAATCAGGCTCAAAATGTCCAGTTCTCCGTCGCAAATCAAAGATTGAGCGTCATGCAAAGTGAGCTCGCACATCCGTCCTAAGGCTTGGATGTGGCCGAAGCGGAATTGGGGCAAGATTTCTTCATTGCGCTGAGATTCCATCAAAGCTTGGAAGTCTTCGAAAATAGGACATATCTCTTGTCCGCCAAAGCTAAAAACATGAGTTACCGGATTCCAACACCTAGCCGGGGCATGAAGGAACGGAAAACGCAGCGGGGTGTGGCTCAACATGAATAGTGCATTTATTTCGAAGCCCCAGAAATTCAGCTTTTCCGAGCCATCCAAGTTGGCAATCCAATTTGTGAGATTTTGGACAAGAAATGCCTCCATTTGGTGCAAAAAACTGAGTTGAAATGAAGGAACCACGGAGCTGGATCCTTTATAGAGGATAAGGCACTGTTTAGAGGACAAGTGGCAAAAATCTGGAGGCCCCCTTACATAACTGGTCGATCGACCACTTTTACTGGTCGACCGACCACTTTTTCTGGTCTACAGACCACAAAAGTGGTCGACAGTCCTTTAAGCTGGTCGGCAATGAGCAAAAAGTGGTCTACAGCCATTTCTTGTCTCTTGCAGAGAGTCCCTAGCCTTCCTATGTGTTGAGAATGCTGAAGGTCTGAGTTTATTTCTACTTTGAATGCGTCCTGTTGTTTTGTTTGTCCAATATGCATTTGCTTATCGAGTTGTTACTCTTTGATTATCGAGTTGTTGCTCTTTGATTATCGAGTTGTTGCGATTTGTTTATCGAGTTGTTGCTTTTTGCTTATCGAGTTGTTATAATTTGTTTATCGAATTGTTCTTTAAGTTGTTTTGATTGTTACGTTGGTTCACTATCTGACTTGGCAATACACGAATGTTCAAATTTCCGTCAATCTCATTTCTATGCTGTGTGATGCGATGCGATGCGATGCTCAGAATACAAATGTAACACTTTTGAACCAAAAAGTTGTTTTCATTCCATCATGGTTTCCTTTTTACAACAAGGTACAAGGTTTAAGAAAAATAAAACTACCTAACGCTGTACAATGTGTTATAACTACTAGCAAAAAGAAAACAAAGCAAAAACATCTGAGTCGGTGCTATCTAGCTCAAGATCGAGAGGCCCTCTTCACCCTCTTTGGCTAAGCAGCCTCTACACCATCGCCGTCGGCACCCTCGTCTGAACCAGAGCCCCCATCCTCGGAATCCTCCTCGGCGTCGTCTCTGTCCTCAGAACCTGAACCGGTGTCACCACCTCTGCCCTCGGATGTCTCTAACTGAGGATTTGCTGGCTCCTCCTCCTCACTAGTCTCATCATCACGTCTGGCAGGTGCTCAACGTCTCCCTCGGCCGCGTGTCGGGATCCCTCTCCCTGCTACTGAAGAAGGCCCAGATGGCCCGGGCTGTAGAGGTGTGACCTAAAAAGGCAGTTTGAATGCATCAGCCAGGGTATGTATATCAGATACAAGTATGGTGCATGGAGTGAGTGAATGCAGATATAGTGTGTGAATGTGATGTGTCAGATGTGATCTACACATGCAGCGAATCAGTGCAGTGAATGTTCAGTTTCGATATATCAGCAAAAGTATGATAAATGCAAGGAAACTGGAAAGTACCGGGATGCCATGGGAGTGCAGCATCGTCTCTCTCCTCAAAACCATAAACTCAAGTGAGGCCATCGCCTCAAGCAACCCCTCAACATATCCTGTGGAAGGCTGCAGATGCAAGTTCAAGTCATCAGTGAATGAATGAATGTCTAAATATCTAAATGATAGATGAAAGCTGTGTAGCATACCGATGCTGAGTCAGGAGCCTTGACATATCGATGATCTAGCAATGGAGGCTCAAGCAGAATCTGATAAGGCGTCCCATACTGCCAACCTGTCAGCTCGGTTGGAGGATCTGGCCACCCAGCACACTGCCAAGTGGGGGGCATCCCCCTAGTCCTACCTCTCGATGTGCTGGCCCTACTAGTCGAAGGGATGTCTGTAGCTCAGGCGCGGCTCGATGAAGGAATGTCAGCAGCTCTCCTCATGGGGGCACGAACACCTGTCAGCGGGGGCATCAGGTATGTATGGAGGTATGTCGTGTACTCCCCCTCCTCATGGAAAAGGACTGCGTCAGCACCCTGCATAAGGTCGCTAACCTCCTGGGAAGAAAGACTCTCTGTGGTCCACATGTCTAATGGAGGCGGTGAAGAGATCTCCTGAACTGGATGGCCCAGTGTCTGGCGCATGAAACGCTCCCCGAGAAACCAGGCTCTGCCAACTGGTCCCTCAAATAGAATCCGGTATCGGGAGGCGCCCCATGCCCCAGCAAACTGGAACTGAGAAAACCCTGACATCGCTATCCAAGGCTGCCAAGTGATTTGCGGATAGCAAGTGCATGAATTGATTAGTTGTGATAGATATGCAGGATGAACCGAAGCTGAAAGCATGAAGAACTGAGAGTTCTGGATTACCTCGGTCGTCCGTACTGTGTCGAAATAATGCCTGAGATATGGCAAGGTCTCTGGGGGTCTGGGTCGGCATCGACCTTCAAATCTATGCGAGTACGGCACCTCAAGTGGTGCCTCAACCTCCGGATCGGGAACAAGCGTCGGGAAATAGGCGCATACCCACAGCTGTGAAAGGCAAGACAGTGGCAGTCAGAATATAGAATATGCAGAATGTAGAATGCGAGGTGCAGAATGCGGAGTATAGAATGTAATGTGTGCAATGTGTGGAGTGTGCAGTGTACAGGTAATGAAAAGCATAAATGTAAAACAAAAGGGCAGAATGTACCTCCCAAGCTCTCCAAGAGCCGCCTACTATGTTCTCGCACCTGCGGGAGGTCGAGCTCATATAGCAATAAAGGGTAGCGAGGCCAGCGCCGCCCCAATCGAAGTGCCGAACCTGGGATAGGTTTACTAGAGCACTCAGAAGATGTAGCCCGACCGTGTTTCCCCTGTCGGAGAACAATGTGGTCCCAAGAAGGAACATCAGGAATCCCCGGGCGTACTGCTCCGTGGCCTCAACAGTCTCGGGCACAGTCCCTCTGTACTGCTCTGTGAACCAGGTGTATATGACTGTGCCTGATGATCGGTAGATCGGCGGATGGGCTCCGAGTAGATAAGTCCAGGCTGCCTCCTACTCACCCATATCAGAATCATATGGGATCGGCCGACCTCCCACGTCGAGGCCCGTCAGTATAGAAAAGTTGTACGGGGTCATCGTCATGTCCCTGGTAGCTGAGAAATGGAAGGAGTTGGTGGTGTCCCACCATCTCTCTACTAGTGCACCCAGGAAGGTCCTACTCGCCGCAAGACACGATAACCCCATGCAAAATGGGCCGAACCCTGCCTCATCAACAATCTGTCGAACACTGTCTGGGAGCTCCGTGTACCACTCCCTCGCTATAATCGACCCATATCCCCAGGTAAAATAGGAAGCTACCTGTGTTCAGAATGAGCATAAATACAGTGTGAGCTGTGTTCAGAATGAGTAGAAACACAGTGTGTGAGCTGTGTTCAGAATGAGCAAAAATGCAGTGTGTGAGCTGTGTTCAGAATGAGCAGAAATGCAGTGTGTGAGCTGTGTTCAGAATGAGCAGAAATGCAGTGTGTGAGCTGTGTTTAGAATGAGCAGAAATGCAATGTGTGAGTTGTGTTCAAGATGAGCAGAAGTGCCGTGTATGTAAATGTGTTCAGAACGAGCAGATAAAATACATAGTGAAAGCATAAAGTGTGCAAGAAATACAAAATACATCGCAAAGAATGTAAGAGTGCAGTATGCACCTTGGGCGCGTAGTGAGACAGGTGAGACTCCGGCTCCCGTAGTAGCAAGTCCGCGGGTGCTCGTCGCGCAAAGTTTGTAAAATGATGAAAAGTGTTGGGTGGTAAGATGTGCTCCTCGGGACGGTACGTCGTAGGGATGAAGGGTCGGATCCTAGGCGGTAGCGAAATTATGTCAGGCTCCCTCTCCATCCTCGGAGGACCCTCATCGTATGGAGCATCGTCAGCCATCTGAAAAGAAGGTGCAAAATGAGCAAAAATGAGCGAAATGAACTAAAATTGCCAAAAGTCAACAAAAGTCAACTCTCGGAAAGAGAAAAAGTCAAAGAAAGTCAAAGCCCGGGAAAAGGTGCTAAACTTCGAGAGAAACATACCTCAAGTGGTGAAAATGGAGAAAGAAGCTCCGAAAACAAATTCTGATCGGTTCAAAGCGAAGGAAATCAGAAGATTTTAGTGAATCAACTTCGCGTGGGGCATTGGAAAATGCGTGCAAAGCCCGGATCTAAGAGGAAAGAGGGTCTAGGGAGGGTGAGTAAGAGTTTTCGGCCTTGAAGGTGTGATGAAATGAAGCTTGAAGTTGTTTATTTAAAGAGTCGAACCTCAAAAGACCAAACTGCCCCAGTTTTTACTAAACTGGTCGATCGACCACCTAGGTGGTCTACAGGTGGTCTTGGTGGTCAGCAGCCCTCTAGGGTGGTCTTCAGGGTCCCATTGTCCTCTCTGTGTATTTATATGCTGTTTGGAGTCCTTGGCTCTTGAGAAAGTGCAAGAAAAGTTCACTATGTTCGGCTCAAAATGTCCCCGCGGGAACTTCGATTCACGTCTTCGATGCATGACTCATCGTCACTCGTCAAGAGCAAGGTGTATCTTTTTTTAAGTACATTGTGACCCCTCCGCGAGGTAAATCGGAGGTTGCATCTAAATCGGTCTTGCCAAGACGCGTATTTCTTCATTGAGTATGTTGCACTGAAAATGCATTGATTACTGTGCATAGAATATGTATGTTGCGTTGCATTGCATTCTCTATGCGCTTCTTACACCTGCATTGTTATGTACACTTCACTTGCATTGTTATGCACGTTACACCTGCATTGTTATGGACACTTCATTTGCATGGTTATGCATGTTACACCTGCATTGTTATGCACACTTCATTCGCATTGTTATGCACGTTACACTTGCATTGTTATGCACGTTCCAGTTGCATTGTTATGAACATTCCACTCGCATTGTTATGCATGGTTCTATATGCATTGTTATGCACCTTTTCACTTGCATTGTATATGCACGCGTTTATCTTGTATTGGACTTGTATCTTGATGTAACATTGAACATGTGTTTCTATTATATTGTACCTGTTGAGTTTCTTTCTTATGCAGGCATGATATTGTATGTACGGTTCATTTGAGGCTGGTGCAACCAGACGATATTGTATGTACGGTCCATTTGAAGCCGGCACAACCAGATGATGTTGTATCTGTTTCGGTCAAAGGAACTCCAGGTAAGATCATTCCTGTCCCCTCGAAACTCTCTCGTCTGTTAGAAGCATTCGGATACGTCTGGTGCTTACACTGATACCTCGTTGGTTAGAGACATTCGGTTACACCCAATGTTTACACCGACATCTTCCTTCCCTCTCTAGCGTGTGATACGCTGAGAGGTGTACCTTTCCCTCTCTCGCGTGTGATACGCTGAGAGGTGTACCTTTCCCTCTCTCGTGTGTGATACGTTGAGAGGTGTCGCTTTTCCTTCTCTTGCGTGTGATGTGCTGAGAGGCGTACCTTTCCCTCTTTTGCGTGTGATACGTTGAGAGGTGTCCCTTTTCCTTCTCTTGCATGTGATACGCTGAGAGGTGTTATCTTCCTTCCCTCTCTAGCGTGTGATACGCTGAGAGGTGTACCTTTCCCTCTCTTGCGTGTGATACGCTGAGAGGTGTACCTTTCCCTCTCTTGCGTGTGATACGTTGAGAGGTGTACCTTTTCCTTCTCTTGCGTGTGATACGCTGAGAGGTGTCGTCTTCCTTCCTCCTCTTGCGTGTGATACGTTGAGAGGTGTCGCTTTTCCTTCTCTTGCGTGTGATACGCTGAGAAGTGGTGCTTTTCCCTCTCTCGCGTGTGATACGCTGAGAGGTGTCGCTTTTCCTTCTCTTACGTGTGATACGTTTAGAGATGCTTTGTTTGAGACTTCGGGTATTCTTGGTAGTCGCTTTTAGCCTTCTCCGCGTGAGACGCAGTGAGAATTGTATAATTTTCTTACATCCTTTCTGCATGAGATGTAGTTTGGTTCGTGTTTACTTGCTTATGTACGAGTTTGCTGTAGCATTTCTTTGCATAACATTCGCTTAAAATGTTGTATTTATTTTGCATAAATGCTTCTTTACAGCTTTCTTTGCATGATCATAAGTTATGTTCTGCATTGTGCATGTCATTTGCATCTTGTCCTTGCCTGCGGGCGCATCTCTTTGTTATCTTGCCTGTTTGTCTAAGTCTTCGGCCTTGTCAAAAATGGGTCATCTCTAGGCTTTGACATTCACTCCCGTCATTTCATGACTTCCGAGTTCTGTCAAAGATGGGCAACTGTAGACATCCCATTTTGGACCGACCTTAAGACTCAGACGTCATCGATTGAGCGCTCGATGATTGTGCATATCTGTGCTCGTTTTGAGTTTCTGGCAGCCTTCGGCTGAGCGCCTTGTCTCGAGACCTCTTAACTTTCTCCTCTTGGCCCGGTTTTTGGACCATGCCTTGCTACCTTTGCCTAGAGGGAAACAGAGGCCTGTAGGCCACTTTTTGTAGCCGTAGACTACCTTTCTCTCTCGTAGGCCACCTTTTGTACCCGTAGACTAGTTTTCGGGGCTTCCGGCTGAGTGCCTCACCTTGCGGACTCTTGTCTTGCTTCCTTTTTGGTTTGTTTTTGAACCAAACCCTGTTACCCTCTGCCTGGAGGGTGGAACATGGGTGTAGACTAGCTTTCCCCCCTGTAGACCACTTTTCCTCCCCTGTAGACCACTTTTAGTCATCGGCCAGCTAGGGTGGGTGGTCTGTGGACCACCTAAGGTGGTCGGCAGCCTGCCACCACCTTCCACTCTCTCTGCAGACCCTCTTCCTTCCTTGCCGACCAGTTTTGTGCCCTGTAGACCACTTTTTGTGGTCAGTCGATTAGTGGGAGTGGTCGGTCGACCACTTAACTGGTCGGCGGCCTTCCTACATTTTCTGCCGATATTTTCCTTGCCAGCTATGCCAGCTGGTGAGCACAGATTGCATCCTCCATACATGTATGGAGGGATTGCACCAAGCCTCTAGCTTGTTCAACAAGCTTGAGGCTTGGAATTCTATAAGAGGCAAGCGCCCTCTCCCTTTCCAGAGGTTCAAAAATTTGCATTAGGGCTATACATATTCCTCTCTCTCTATATATATATTTCTCCCTCTCTCTCTATATTTGTATTGGTTTATGCCTTAAAGTGGTTTTTCTTCACACTTTTGCACTAAAGCACCTAGTGAAACACCTTCACTCTTGAGCTGAGGTACTTGGAGGTTTGTTTGAAGCTCGAAAGCTTGGTTTTTGCCTTAGAAGTTACTGTTTTGAAGTTGTTCTTCAAGGGTGAGTCTTTACCCTCTTTAAAGCATTGTTTTCATTGCTTATTTGGCCCTATTTGCATGATGTTTTAGGCCTAACTTTCAACTGAAAAAAGCTTCGTTTTTAAGTATTAAAAATGGTTTTTTGAGGCTTGGTTTGAGTTAGGGGTGATCTACCCCCTTTGGTGCCTTGTTTTACTTTGTTTTGTGCCCTATCTTTAGGCCTTTGAGATCACCTTCTCTTGGCGTTTTAACCACTGAAATCCAGTGAATTTTTAGTGGTAGAAATGTGGTTTTGAGGCCCAAAATGAGAGGGGGTGGTCCCCTCTCCTCTTGTCTTGTTTGCTTGCCTTGTTGGCCTCATTATTGAGCATGTATTTCTAGCATGTGTTGGCTTGTTCTCAGCCTATTTTTGGCCCTATTTCAGCATGGTATAACTCTGTTTTGGCTTGGTTGAGTCACCTCATGCATGCTTTTTGCACTTGTAGTGTAATCTTACCATTTAGCCTTGTGTACTCAATGCTTTGATCCATCATGCTAGCCTATTTTGGTTCTATCTCAGCATGTTTTTGATGTTATTTTAGCATGCCTTAGCTCTGTTTTGGGTCAGTTTGATTGCCTCTTGCATGCTTCATACCCTTGTAGTGCAATCCTCCCTATAGCCTTAACATGCATCATGCTTTGGGCCACCATTTTAGCATGTTTTTGGCTCCACTCCAACAAGCTTTTACTCATGTTTTGCCATGCTTAAGCTCTGTTTTAAGTGTTTTTGGTCATGCATGCCTTGCTTTGTATAGCCATAGTGCAATCTTGCTCACTAGCTTTGAGTTTCATAGTCTCTAGCATGTCTTACTTGAGTTGTTTGCATGCTTTGGCCTCTTTTCTCACATAATTTCAGTGAATGAAGTGTGGTCATACTCTCCCATGCTTCACTCTTTCAATGCTTTTGGAGGGTTATGCTTTATGCCTCAATCATGAGCCAATTGGCATGCATGCTTGCCTAAGCTTTTTGGGCTACCATCTCAGTGTGTTTTTGGTCTTATTTTGCCATGATACAACTCTATTTTTGGTTGGTTAGAGCATCCCTCATTTGCTTCTTACACTTGTAGTGTAATCATGCTCATTAGCCTGCTTACTTGGTGTTTTGGCCTTTTATTCTAGCATATGTTGGCTATGTTCAAACATGTTTTTGACCTTGTTTTGGCATGTTTTAGGACTCTTTTGAATCATCTTGGCCCTTTGGGGCTTGCTTGATATGGCTATGGTGCAAGTACCTTAGCTAGTCTTGAGCTTTCAGCCTCCTAGCATGCCTCATTTGTGATATATGCATGATATGGCATCATTTGGAATGTAATTTCAGAGCTTATGTCTTTGCTATACTCCCATGTTTATCGCTCTTTCATTGCTCTTGAGGGTTATGCATTTTGCCTTGTTTGTGAGCCAATGAATGAGCATGCTTTCCTTCCCTTTTGAGCCTGTGTTTTAGCATGCTTTGGCCTTGATTTAGCATGCCTCAACTCTGTTTTGAGTAGTTTGGGTCATATGGGATTTGTTATGCATGGTTGTAGTGCAATGGCTTTGACTAGCCTAATGATTCAAGGTCCTTAGGATGCTATACTTGTGTTGTTTGGATGATTTGGCATCATTTCACACATGATTTCAGTGCATATAGTGTAGCTACACTCTCACATTTGTCACTCCTTCAATGTGTTTCAGAGTTGTGTCTTCATACCTTGTTTGTGAGCCAATGTGTATGCATGCTTGTATAAGCTTTTGGGCCCCTCCATTTTTCAACATGTTTTGACCTTTGTTTTGGCATGGTGGAGCTCTGTCCATAGTTGGTTTAAGTCCATTGAGCATTGTATTGCATGCCTCTCGTATGATGCTCTTTACTTACTTTGATGCTTTAGCCTGCCATGCATGCATTGCTTATATGATGGAACCTTGTGCATGCCACATTAACATTGTTAGATAGGCATGTTATGTGCGTTGCATTGTGTTTGGATTGGACGTCAATCCAAACACGAGGAATGTGGCACGTTTCATACTTGAAGTGGTGAAACGTGCCTCATTTCTCGGTCGCCGACGCCCTTGATTATGTATGATAGGGTGGAGGCCCTTATGTGTTATTTGTGCATTCATTGACATTGACTTGTGTAAACTTGGCTCCTCCGCCATCGTGCATTGCAATGCTCGGTTGGTGGCCCGAGTGTCGAGTACTGCACTCCCTTGAGCTTGAGAAATGATAGAGAGGGTGGTTGTGCACACATATCTTGCAAATACACTGTTATGCCCCTTCTTGTTCTCTGTTGCACCAAAACTGGAGTTTGGCAAAATTTCTGGTCGGCAGACCAGTAAAGGTGGTCGACCGACCACTTTTTCTGGTCTACAACAAGTTTTTCTAGTCTACATGTGGTCTACAGCCCCCTTTTCTGGTCGGCAGCCCACCAGAGGGTCCCTGTGTTGGAGTAGAAGCATTCTGGAGTTTGTGCAGTGTTCTGAGATCATATCAAATGCAAACAGAGACAATTCTGGGCATAGTAATGGATTTCCGAGCAAGGAAACCGAGCATGCATCATTCATTATTTCAAGGCAGAGTTGTGGCAGCCTAATTTAGCTTCTTTTTCTTAGTTAGTTGGTTTTGTAACTTAATTAATTTGATTAATTAGTTAAAGTTTTGTAATAATTAATTAGCTAGAATAGCATGGTTAATTAGTTGGTTTGCAATAATTAGTTTAATTAGTATAGCTAGTTAGCTTATTATTCGGACCCTCCGTCGAAAGGGCACAATGCTGTAATAAGTGTGCGTGTGTGTGATGCATGTCTTCCAACCCCATTTCTTTCTCCCTTTTACTTATCAGCTTTTGACGGTTAGTTTAGGGCATATTTCAATTAGCATACTTATGCTTTGCATGCGTGCATCCATTCATCTGTCTTGCATGCACCGGGCTCGGTGCATCATATAAACTGCATTGTATTTCAATACCAATTTGAATACATGTTATCTAGTTGCATTCACATGACATCTTAGAATAGCCGAGCCTATCTTAGTTGTATTTTGCATGCGTTGCATTAGGCATTCTTGACATAGCTAGGGTCATGCATTAATTTGTAACATGGCTTTTGTTTTGGCTCGGAGTACTAGATAAGCTTTTACGCTTTAGCATCCTTGCATGCGTGTAAGTGTTGTCATGTTCAGCATGCTTGCCATGAGGCTATGTGCTTAACTGCTATAACTGTTTGAATGCCTGTGGGTGGAGGCTTGATTGCCTGGATTGGAACAACTCGATGATTGTGAGTTTTAAGCCCATTTGAAGTGGCAAAATCATGTTTTTCTAAGCCCACCTTGTTTGGTGGCAAATCCGCGCTTTAGCCTGCTTGCGAGTAGCACTTTCAAAAACAAATATGAGTTGTTTTGTTTCAATCCGTGTGATTGAGTCTATACTTGTATGCTGTGCGCATCACATAGTAAGTTAGGTTAATAAACCGGAATAAGAACACATGTGTTTTCAAAAACAACATATCATGTTACTAGAGGCCGATCTTTGATCGGGCGAGCGGAGGTGCTCATTTCAGGACCTTCCCCTCTCGTACCCAAGTTTCCGAGCTGAGGCAACTTTGGTGGTGATGGACACGTGGCCTTAGGCATGAGTCAGGGTTTCCTAAATTTCCCAAAACAAAACATTTAGGTGGTGACTCTGAAATCTGGCAAAGTAGTCCATGTTTGGCGCTTTTTGATTAAAATCGATTTTTCAAAACGATTTGCCGGATTTGGACTCTTTGGTGATTTATTAGTCTTACATTGCACTTTGTGAGATTTGATTCAAAACCGTGACAAGAGTTCGAATTGTAGTAGCTAGAACTACAATTCACGCCCTCGCATGCGGAGCGGAGTTCGGGCGGTCTACAGGTTCTTCCGTACAAAGAGAGTTTCTGCGGCTTAGTCAGACCCATCGACTTCAGGACATCCAAAAAAAGCCGAATATGTACCATAGGATCTCCAGACCCGTCGAAACGGTCAATATGTGGCATTTTGAATCTGTCTGGGAGCCTTACGGCAGTCTCGGTGTACCCATCCTCAATGTCTGGAATGGAGTTAAGGCCCTGTGTCTTTTTGAATTGCTTCTCAAGGTTCGCAATTTTCACCGCGGTCGGATCGAGATCATTAGCATCAAGGGGATAAAGCCTCTCATTAGGCTGCACCAAGGGTCAGAGAACTCGAGCTTGAGCCAACCCTTCTTGGGGATCCGGACCCTGCAAATCTTCAGCTGGCGGAAGTGGGTCAAAGTTCGGCTGGCGTCCCAAGACCAGATGTGTGACAGATGCCCTAGATAGGCGTTGCGTTTCGGCATTGGTCTCACCCTGCCTGGTGATTCCCTGGTTTAATGCTATTATCACAGCAACAACTTCTTCTGAACTCTGTGCCATCACGGGTCTGCTGAGTTTGAATAGAGGTGATGTGACTGGTGACTATCGGATCGGTTGAACTAGTGAGCCCTAACTGGCTTTTCTTTGCCTTGCCTCAGCGAAGGAAACACTGGTTGCCCTTTAACTGAATCTCTGACCTGACAAAGTCTATCAACACAGGTCCAATGCACCCGGGGAATATCAAAGCCTTCTGAAGCTATGGATCCAGAACTACCTTGCAAAAGAGAAAACAGATGGCATCTCAGCCTGATTTCACCAGAACATATGTGAGCATAGCTGAATAAATGTTTTCTCTACTGAATTCTGGCCAAAATTCTACCTGTAGACTGATACCCTCAGGCCGATACTCAAACTTGCAACTGATACATTCATCCCTGTAGAGACACACTCTGACAGCACATATCAAGCAAGTAAGAGCCAAAACATCCCTATGGAGGGGTAGGGTTTCCCTGTCCTATTGTGTCAGGAGTTAGGGTTTCACTACGCACGCATGTGGTTTCAAACAACCTACATTCGGGTAAGCAACCTGTCCTAGTTTAGAACAGTCTCTAAAGCTTCCAATATGCACTAGGTCGAATGGTCAAAAAGGGTGCCTCGGGAGAACCGAGGTTTGTGTTCCCATCGTGGCAGAGCCCATAACCGGTTAGCCTTATGGCATGTTTTTCCAAGTAAGCCTCTGGCAAACTGTTCAGGAATAGCAGATGGCAAACACTATGACTTAAGCGCACCAATGCAAATGCAATGCAAAGAAACACATAAGTATAGACAAAACGACATATCATGTTGTTCGAGTCAAGTTCTCTAAATCCCCAGCAGAGTCGCCAGAAACTGTAGACCGCCCGAACTCGCTTCGCGCGCGAGGGCGCGAATTGGGTTTCATAGCTACTACAGTTCGAACTCCTATCACTGTTCTGAATGTAATCTCGCAAAGTGCAATGTGAGACTGATAAATCACCAAAGAGTCCAAATCTGGCAATTGGTTTTGGAAAATCAATTTTAATCAAAAAGCGCCAAACATGGACTGCTTTGCCAGATTTCAGAGTCGCCACCTAAATATTTTGTTTTGGAAAATTTAGGAAACCCTGACTCGTACCTAAGGCCACGTGTCCGTCATCACCAAAGTTGCCTCGGCTTGGGAACTTGGGTACGAGAGGGGAAGGTCCTGAAATGAGCACCCCCGCTCGCCCGATCAAAGATCGGCCTCTACTAACATGATATGTTGTTTTTGAAAACACATGCGTTCTTATTCTGGTTTATTAGCTAACCTTATTATGTGATGCGCACAACACACAAGTATAGACTAAATCATTTGATTTGGAACAAAACATCTCATGTTTGTTTTTCGAAAATGGTTTGAAGTTGCTACCCTCAAGTAGGCTAAAATGCGGATTTGCCACCCTCAAGTGGGCTTAAAACATGATGATTTGCCACTTCAAATGGGCTTAAAACTCACATTTCGATGAATTGTTCCAATTCGAGCAATCCAGCCTTCATCCACAGGCATTCAAGCAGTTATAGCAATTAAGCAAATAGCCTCATAGCAAACATGCTATCATGGCAATCACTTACACACATGCAAGGATGCTAAAGCGTAAACACTCACAGTGTACTCCAAGCCAAAACAGAAGCTAGTTAGTAATCAATGCATGATCCTAGCTATGCCAACAATGCCTAATGCAACACATGCAAAATGTAACTAAGTAGGCTCGGCTATCTAAGATGGCATATGAATGCAACACTCGATAACATGCTTTGAAACACGTATTCAAGTAAGTATTGAAATTCAATGTAGTTTGAATGATGCGCCGAGCCCGGTGCACGCAATACGAATGAATGATGCATGCATGCATAGCATAAGGTATGCTAATTGAGATATGCCCTAAACTAACCATCGAAAGCTGATAAGTAAAAGGGAGAAAGAAATGAGGTTGGAAGACATGCATCACACACACGCACCCTTATTACAACAATACGCCCTTCCCCGGAGGGTCCGAATAAATAAGCTAATTAGCTATGCTAAGCTAAGCTAACTATTACAAACCAACTAATTAACTAACTATTCTAGCTAATTAATTATTACAAACCAAATTGAATAACTAGCTAATCTAAGCTAATTAGAATATTACAAAGCACTAAGCTAAATTAATTACAGCACAGGTAATTAACTACAACTAGCTAGTAAAGCGGTAAAATGGCCTTGCGGGCGAAGGAGGCATGCATGCTCGGTTGCGTCCTCCCGAAAATCCACCGCCTTGCCTCAAGATGCCTCTGTTTGCACACCTTTAGACCTCTAAAAATTGTGCCAACTTCCAGATTGCTTCTGACTGATCTTAGGAACATTCTGAGGGATGATCGGCTAGAGATGGTGGCCATCGGCCAGTAATGATGGCCGGTCGGCAGGCTTTTATGGCCGGTCGGCTGCTCTGGTGGCCGGTCGGCCACTTCTTCCTGCAATTTCTCTTTTTGCTGCAACAGAGCACAAACAGAGGCATGGCAGTGTATTTGCAAGGGAATATGTGTGCAACCACACCCCTTATCATGTCTCAAGCTCAAAGGAGTGTAGTCCGCGGCTCTCAAGCCACCAATCACGCATCTCGATGCATGATGGCCAAAGAGTCAAGCTTACACAATGTTGATGAATGCATAAACAAGACTCGATGAACCTCCACCCTATCATACATGATCAAAGGTGTCGGTGACCTAAGGAATGAGGCATGTTTCATCACTTTAAGTATGAAACGTCCCTCGTTCCTCGTGTTTGGATTAATGTCCGATCCAAACACAATGCAATGCAACACACATGCAAACAACATGCTTATCTACCAATGCTAGACTGGCATGCACAAGGCTTCATCATGGCATGTTTAGACGCTAAGGCATGAAGGCTAATGAAGTGTATTACACATGAGGCATGCACTACAATGCTCAAATGGTCGAACCTACCTCATGCCACAACAATGGTACAATCATGCTGAAAATGAAGCACTAAAAGCTACACAACATGCTCATGCATTGGCTCGCTAGCTAGGCATTAAACGCAACTCTCAAACACAATGAAGAAGTGATAGATAAGAGAGTATGGCAGAGATGTAGGCACTGAAATCATATGCCAAATGATGACATATCATGCAAATAGCACAAGTATGGCATGTTAGAGGACTCAAGCATTAAAGCTAGTGAGGTACACAACACTAGGACTATGCAATACTATGCACAAACAACCAAACCAGCCCAAAACAGAGCTATATCATGGCAAATTAGTGGCAAAAACATGATGGAACTAAGGCTCAAAGGAGTAGAAAAACATGCCCTTTTGGTAGCTCACAAATAAGGCACAAAGGCACAACTCTCAAAAGCTCTCAAGGAATGAGAGAAGTGAAAACATGACACATGTATATGCTCTGAAATTACATGCTAAATGATGCCAAAACATGCAACCATCACAAATATAGCATGCTAAGGTGCTCAAAACTCAAGACTAGCTAAGGCATTTGCACCATAGCCATATCAAGCAAGCCGCAAAGGACCAAGATCACTTAAAACAGTCCTAAGGCAGGTCAAAACAATGTTAGAAACATGATGGAGTGTAGCCAAAACAAGCTAGAATGGTAAGCTAAAACACTAAGCATGCAAGGCTAATGAGTGGGATTACACTACAAGTACCAAAACCAAGCAAGAGGTGACTCCATCAACCAAAAACAGAGTTGTATCATGGCAAAATAAGACCAAAAAACATTTTGAGATGGTAGCCCAAAAGCTTAGGCAAGCATGCATACAAATTAGCCCATGATCAAGACATAAGGCACAACTCTCCAAAAGCATTGAAAGTGTCAAACATGTGAAAGTATGACTACACTACACACACTGAAATCATGAGAGAAATGAGGCCAAAGCATGGACACAACTCAAGTAAAGCATGCTAGAGACTTTGAAACTCAAAGCTAGTGAGCAAGATTGCACTATGGCTATATGAAGCAAGTTCCAAATGATCAAGACCACTCAATACAGAGTTCAAGAAGGTCAAAACAAGGCTAAGAACCTGCTGGAGCAGAGCTAAAACAAGCTAGAATTAGAGGCACAAAGCATGATGCATGTTAAGGCTATAAGGGAGATTGCACTACAAGGGTGTGAAGCATGCAAGAGGCAATCAAACCAACCCAAAATAGAGTTATATCATGTTAAAATAAGGCCTAAAACATGCTAAGATAGGGCCTCAAGGAGGTAGAAAAACATGCCAAAGTGTTAAGCCAACAACACAAGCAATCAAGACACAAGGAGAGGGGATGACCCCTTCCTATTTGGGGCCTCAAAACACACTTTCCACCACTGAAATTCCTCTGGAATTCAGTGGTTAAAAGGCCAAGAGAAGGCGATCTCAAAGGCCTAAAGAGGTGGCACAAAGCAAAACAAAATAAGCCACCAAAGGGGGAAGACCACCTCTAACTCAAACAAAGCCTCAAACAACCATTTTAAACACTTAAAAACAAAGCTTTTTGCAGTTGAAAGTAAGGCCTAAAAGAGCATGCAAGGATGGCCAAATACTTAAGCAAAATAAAGCTTAAAGAGGGTAACTACTCACCCTTGAAGAACCACAGCAAAACAGCAACTTCTGAGGTAAAAAAACCAACCTTTTAGAACCCAAGTATGACCTCCAAGAACCTCAGCTCAATGATGGTGGTGCTTTACTAGGTGTTTGTGTGCAAAAGTATGAAGAAACAACACTTTTGAAGCAATATAACATAAATATAGAAAGAGAGGGAGAATTCTAGTGAGAGAGGAATATCTTTTGTTCCTTCAAAATCTGAACCTCTGGAAGGGGAGAGGAGCCTCCCCTTATATAGAATTACAAGCCTCAAGCTTGTTTGACAAGCTAGAAGCTTGTTACAATCCCTCCATACACGTGTATGGAGGATGCCTTCTGTGCCCAACAGCTGGCATAGTTGGCACCAAAAATATCTGAAAAGCAAAAAAAAAAAGAAAAAGGCCTCAGCCAAAAAACATGGCCGACCGGCCATCAGTGAGGCCAACCGGCCACCACTGATGGCCGATGAAAAAAAGGGCTAGCCGATGGGCAAGAGGCCCGACCGGTGGGTTGCAGGGCTGGCCAGCAGGCCACCCTTTTCCCCCAAAAGCAATGCTGCAAGTCCCCGGTGCACAACCAAGCACAAAACAGACAAGTCGAGAGATCCGAAGGCAAGGCACTCTGCCAAGAACTTCAGGCATTCAAAATGAACACGAGCATGGATAATCACCAAGTGTTCAAACAATGACGTCCCAGTCTTGAGGAGGGTCAAAAATGGAGTGTCTACAACGTCATAACGTGCCGCGCGCGAGGGAAAAGAGAGCGGTGCAAACATCGGAGGGTGGTATAAACATCAGAGCATGTTCCAATGTCTCTAACCAAAACAAAGTGGTATAAGCGTCGGGACACGGTCCAAACGCTTCTAACCGGAGAGGTGGAATAAACAACGGGCACACGTCCCATTGTTTCAAACCGAAGCAAGGTGGTATAAGCGTCGGACACACGTCCCAAACGCTTCTAACCAGGGAGTGGTATAAACATCGGGCACACGTCCCAATGTTTCTAACCAAAGTAAGGTGGTATAAGCGTCGGACACATGTCCTAAACGCTACTAACTGGAACAAGGTGTGGTGTAAGCACTGGGCATACCCGAATACTTCTAACCAAAACAAGGTGTGGTGTAAGCACCGGGCGCACCCGAATGCTTCTAACCAAAACAAGGTGTGGTGTAAGCACTGGGCGTACCCGATTGCTTCTGACCAAAACAAGGTGTTCAAATGACAGGAATGATCTTACCCGGAATTCCTCTGAATGAACCGTACATACAATATCATGCCTACACCAGCTTTGAATGAACCATACATACAATATCGTCTGGTTGCACCAGCTTTGAATGAACCGTACATACAATATCGTGCCAGCATAATTAAGAGACTTAACAGATACAACAAGATAGGAATGCATGTGCCATGCAAGATTGGTAGCATGTTCTAGGCGAATGTGAGAAGTGCATATTCTATGCAAGCATGGGAAGTGCATATTCTATGTAAACGTGACAAATGCATGCTCCATGTAAGATTAAAAAATGCATGCTCTATGCGGAAACACAAGAGGCACGCTCTATGCGAATAAGAAACAATGCAAAACCTCAAGTGAAAGGCATGTTCCATGCAATGACAAAGAGGCATGCGCCTTGTGTAATGACAAAAATGGTGCACGGTAAAAACGACTCGACTGCAACCTCCACCCTACCTCTCAGAGGAGTTGCAAGAAGTTAAAAGGATACACCTCGTTCATGCTGAGTACCACACACTGAAAACACGACCCGAAACTTCTACAGAGGCCACTTGAGCATAAAAAATGTACTTCCTTTGCACTTTCTTGAGGGATCAAGGCACAAAACAACAAAATAACATCCAAGGAGAGAACCAGAGGCCTGCCGGCCACTCTGGAAAGCCACCGGCCACCCATTGGCCACAAAATGATGTCATCGGCCACTGATAGCAGATTCGGGGAATTTTCGGTATTTCACCATGGGTCTTTAAATATAGGGCTTCAAACCCTATTTCCTCACTACCTCAAACTCGAAAATCCTTTTTCTCTTGCTCTAGACCATTTTCTCCTTCCGATCCACACTTTATACGCATTTTCAAACATCCCACGAACGTCCGATTCGCTAAAACCTCTTTTCACACTCCGTTTTGAACCGATTAAAAAGTGATTTCGGTGCTTCCTTCTTGACTTCCATCACTCGGGGTTTGTTTCCCTCTAGTCACCCTTGATTTTAGTGCTCTCTTTCGAGCCCTGGCCTTTTCTTTCATTTTTCCTCCCTCAGAGTTGACTTTTTGTTGACTTTTGGCATTCTCCGCCCATTTTCCACATTTTCGACCATTCTCTCATCTTTCTTTGAGATGGAGGATGACATCCCACACGACGGAGTTCCTTCGGGGATGGAGATGGATCCAGAGTTCGAGCCATTGCCGCTTAGTATTCGACTGTTCGACGTACCATCCTGAGGTACACGTGCTACCTCCTGATAGCATGCGCTAGTTCAAGAGGTTTGCGCGAGGTGCACCGGAGGACCTCCTACTATGCGAGCCAGAGTCACATTTATCCCATGGCGCCTCTGAGGTATATATTTTCTCTTTTTCTGCATTGTAGGTTGCATTTCTTGTATAGCTCACACTGTCTTTCATCTGTTCATCCCAAACACATCCTTGCATTGTATTTCTTACACTACCTTGCATCTGTTTGTCCTGAACATACCCTTACACTGTATTTCTTACACTGCCTTGCATCTACTTGTCCTGCTTCCAGGGGGATTCACATGCCATTCATGGATACGGGACCACCCCCACGAGGGAGTGGTATATGGAGCTTCCCGACGCCATCCATCACATCATCGACGAGGCCGGCTTCGGCGCATTTTGCATGGAGCTCTCACGTCTCATTGCAAGCCGGCCTCTACTGGGCACTTTAGTAGAGAGGTGGTGGGATACCACCGATTCCCTCCACTTCTCTACAGCAGGGGAGATGACGATGACTCCCTTTGACTTCTCTATGCTCACCGGCATAGCGGTATGGGTTCATTCGATTCCTTACGACACTGACATGGGCGAGTGGGAGGCCGCTGAAATCTACCTGCTAGGGATTCGCCCGCCCATCTCTCGATCAGGGATGGTGCGATATACATGGTTTGCTGATCATTTCAGAGAGACGGCACTGACGACCCGCGAGGAGACCAAGTACTACGCCCGAGGTTTCCTCATGTTTTTGTTTGGCACTACTCTATTTGCTGACCGGGCGAACACCATCGGGCTCTACCTTATGAGCGCCCAGGTGGATCTGTCTCATGTCCAATTCTACGACTGGGGCGGCACAGGCTTGGCCACACTATACGGGTACATAAGCTTCACCTCCCGCCGGAGCAGGCATCTGCTAGGAGGCTACTGGAGGGCCTGGGAGGTACGTCCTACCCTTCTGCTTTACATTTCTGCTTTGTATTTCCCGTATACTAGACACACTGTACACTACACTACATACAATCTGCTTTCTGCTTTACATTTTATGTACACTGCACACACTGTCTACTTTCTGCTTTACATTATCTGTACACTACACACACTGTCTGCTTTCTACTTTACGTTATTTGTACACTACACACACTGTCTACTTTCTGCTTTGCATTCTCTGTGTTCATCTGATATATACTCACTGTTATCCTTCCACTTTCTGCAGCTATGGATGTACGGCTATTTTCTGAGGCTCGCCCCAGAGCCAGAGATGGAAATACCACCTATGGTGCCGTACTCACACAGATACGACGGGAGATGCCAGCGAAGTCCCCGAGAGTCATTCTCATTTTTTCGCCGATTCTTCGACACTGTCACCGCAACAGAGGTAATTCAAACCTTACAGTTATTTCAGCTCTACTTTATATTGTATATACAATGGTAGCTAACAATCTATAGATTCACTATTTGCAAATCACTTGGCAGCCATGGGCAGTGATGCCTGACAGGGTCAGAGATCAGTTTGCCGACGCTCGAGAGGCTTCTCGATTCCGGATCTTGCTTGAGGGCCTAGTCTGTTAGGCATGGTTCTTAGGGGAGCGATTCCTGCGATAGAGCCTCAGCTTGCCCGAGCTAGTGGTTCCGATGCCACCTCCCACATGTATGAGGATCACAGAGAGATACACCATGTAGGAGATGATCAATTTCACCAGAGGTTGGGACGCTAACTTCTTCAGGCTTGAGGGCGATTACGCTGCCTTCATCCAAACATACCTTATGCCACCTCTGACTAGCACTCGCGGAGGTGAGAAAGTTAGAGCTCCAGCTGTAGGAGGGAGAGTGGAAGGATCCAGGGCATCCCGGGCTCATGACAGGAGAGGTTCTTAGACGAGGCAGAGGGTAGAACGGCCAGAGCTGCCTACTACACTGACTTGCTGGCGACCCACGGGAGAAGCTTACCAGATTCTCATCGAGCCTGCACCAGCTGGACACGAGCTTGTCGAAGTTCGAGGCCCGACCCCGGTATGTACTATACTTTACATTTTGCACATTCAATTTATTTCAGTTTATGCTTTGTAGACCGCTGATCATCTTAACACATTCACAGGCATCCATAGAGTACACCGAACAGGCTCTCAAGCTAGCGGCTTCTCTGATGGGGATGGTTCAGACGAGCATGCACCTACTTAGTCTCTACAGGATTTCGGTAAGTTTCCTTCGGTTTGCACTTCATGTCATGAAATTTTCTGCTGATACATTAGCATTTCGATTGCAATCTGCCCCATACTGATCTGAATACATTACATTAACAACACTGCATTGATACACTGCTTCCACACACTGCATACAACACTACAATCATCTTTGTATCCAATATATACCATAACTAATGCATTTGACAAACTGTCATTTTCAGGTCCTTTTTCAAATGCCAGCCCCATCGGACGCCCCAGCGGGAGCCACAGTAGGACCTTCAGTGCCTCCCCCGACAGCAGGGAGAGAGAGACGAGGGACTCCGACGCACAGCTGACCTATCTCGGATGATGATGAGACAGATCAGGACGAGCGGCCAGCGAGCCCGCAATCAGAGTCATCTGAGGGTGGAGGCGACGGCACCGGCTCGGGTTCTGAGGGCGGTGGCAATGCTGAGGATGGCTCCGATGAGGGGAGCAGAGATGCTGAGGACAACTCCGAGAGGGGGAGCGGAGGCAGTTCTGGATCAAGCTCGGGCTCAGATTCAGACAGTGGCGCTGATGGTGATAGCTCTGAGTCCGCCTTATCGAGGAACAGGACGAAGAGGACCTCTCGATCCTGAGGTGGCTGGCACCAATTCAGATGTTTTTACTTAGTTTTCTTTTTGCTAGTTGTGTTAGCACATTATGCAGCCTTAGGTAGTTTTATTTTCTTAAAAACCTTGTACTCTTTTTGTAAAAAGAAACCATGATCGGAATGAAAATAGCTTTTTGATTAAAAAAAAGTGTTATATTTGGCATTCTAAACATTCATCGCATCGCACCATTTTTCAGGAAAACAGGATTGATGGAAACTGAATATTGTATTGGCAACTGCTTAATCAGGTAATGAACCAACCAACACATAACAAATAGAGTAAACAACTCAATGAACAAAACAACAACTCGACAATCAAAACAAATACAACTCAATAAGCAATTCAACAACTCGATAAGCAAAACAACAATTCAATAAGCAATTCGACAACTCTATAAGCAAAACAACAACTTGATAAGCAATTCGACAAAATTCTTAAAGAGAGACGGAAGAAATGCACCAAGAGTGGAACAAAAGATAGGCTCTTAGCACTTTCAACACATGGAGGGCCCAAAGGGCAAAATAGGAGGCCACCAGCCATCAAAAGTGGTTGTCGGCTACTAGTACTGGTTGGTCGGCTACAAAAGTGGCCGGTCAGCTATCAGTGCAGGGAACCTCCAGATTGCTGCCACCTATCTTCCACTCAGCACCTTATCTTCTACAAAAGCTCCAGCTTTGTGGTTTCTTCAATTCGCCTCTATTTTTGCCACAAATGAAGCCATTCTTTAATGAAAAACTCTCGACTTGGATTGCAACTTTAGATGGCTCGGAAAAGTTAAATTTTTGGGGTTTCGGGATAAATGTACTATTCTCGCTGAGTCGTACTCCACTGTGTTTTCCGTTCCTTCACGCTACGACTAGATGTAGGAACTCGATTACGCATGTGTTTAGCTTCGGGGGACAAGAGATATGTCCCAAAATTGAAGAATTCCAAGCTTTCATGGAATCCCGGCGTGACGAGGAAATCTTGCCCCAGTCCCGTTTTGGCCACATCCGAGCTTTAGGATGGATGTGTGGGCTCACTTTACACGATGCTCGATCTTTAGTTCACAACAGAGAGTTGGATATCCCCAACTTGATTCATCGATTTTATGACACCGGCAACCGTGGCGACCGTCTTCGGCAAAGTTTTCGGCAGTATGCCCTTTGCTTATGTATGTTGGTTCATTTTTTGCTTGCCCCTGGCTTCAGAGGGTTTAGCATTCGCTTGATAGAAGTTGCCCAAGGTTTGAAAGAGGGCAAGAGCTGCATTGGCTCGACACTAGCCGAGATTTTGATGGGCTTGGATGCTTTCCATCACCAGGAGACGACCAGGTATGCAGGAAGTCCACTACTCTTGCAGGTAATGCTTCCCACCATTCTCACATATGTTTCTTACATCACTCGGCCCTCAGGCTCTGTTTTCTCTCAAAACCCTTTCTCACTTTTTCTCTCCACATACATCTCTCTATTCTTTAATCTCTCTTATTTTTCATCCCTCCCCAGGTATGGCTCATGGACAAGTTGAAGGTAGTGGACTCTTGTCCTGCATATTCAACCGCAGCTACTTCTTTCGCCAACGGCTAGTCGATTTTCCGAACGAGGGGTGGTGGTGCCATTGGATGTGCAACAGGTTTGCTATAGACAGATTAAGCACTGACATATAATCCCTCATCAACAGCCAGAATATCTTGCAGTACCTAGGCCTCGGCCAAGGTGAACCCAGACAAAAAGACATCCTCCTCACCGTGTACAATTTCTAGCACCGGTGTAGTAACCTCTGGCGGTGGATGTATGGAAGAATTCACAAAAACAATAGCTACCCCCTTCCCATGGGGGTACTTCAGCATTTGATGCAGAGTGGAAGAGACAATTCTTACTTGGTGCAGCCACAGTCGTCCAAGGAGTAAATTAAAGGTGGCTGGAACATCCAGAACGTGGAACTCAATGTCCTATTATGCGGGGCCAACCTGAGTTCTGATCCGAATTGTCCCCATCACTTTCCGACTTGTATTGTCATAAGCCCGAATCACCTGGGCTGTTGGTACAAAGTCTGCCGGTTTCAAACCGATAGCATAGGCCGTGCGCGACGGACACACATTAATTGCAGACCCGATATCAACCAAGACAACAGGTATCCACTTCTCTTTACATTCCACAGAGATGTACAGTGGCTTGTTGTGCTCAGAGCCCTCAGGCGGCAATTCCCTATCTGTGAAACTCAAAGTTGGTGAGGCGCCTCCTGGGAATACTAGTCCCACTAACAGCTCGAGGGTTGTATCAATAGAAAGCTTAGCCTTATCCATTGCTGATAGGGCTGCTTGTCTATGCACCCGTGAAGCCATGAGCAATCCCCAAATGGATATATCCGCCTGAATCTTCTTCAGCTGCTTTAGTACAGCTTCCTCTTCCAATAGTTTATCTTTCTGTTTCTCAGCTTCCTTAGCTTTCCCTGATGCTTCTGGTTAGTCCAGGTGTGGGGACTTAGGGTGTGTTTGATTGGACGGACTGGATGAGGGGGGATTAGAATCCATCGGACTTGAGTCCTGGGACTGTGAATCCCCTAGACTATTTGGTTGGATTGGATATGTATCATGTGTTTGTTTTTTCATGGGATTAGATGTCTGGAAATGACTATTTTTAGTGAATCCAACGTTTGGTTGAACGGACTGGATAGGATAAATGAACAAAATACTATTTTACCCTTTTTCAATTGTTTATTAAGTAATAGCAATATTAAACATATCTTTAATATTTTAATTATTTTTAGCTAGATTAAATAAAAATTTATTTTATTTTATTTTTTACATAATTAAATAAATTTATTTTTTTTTAAATAAATAAATAAATACATAAAATATCAATAAAAATATATATTATTTTTTTTAATTAAAATTTTAAATAAATTTGTTTTTAAAAATAATAATAATCAAACAATGAAATTAAATAAAACATCTATTAAATTTAAATAATGAAATTAAATAAAATATAAAAAAATTTTAAAATAAAACATCAATAAAATATCTATAAAAAATTATTTTAGAAAATTAAATAAATAAAACATCAATAAAAAGTTAAATAAAATTATTTTATTTTTAAATTGAAACATTTAAATTTTATTGAATTTTATTAAATATAATACATAATTAAATAGTAGAAGGTCAAAATGGTCATTTTGACCACCTAATCCCAACAGTGGATAGTCCCCCAAAAACTATCCCATACCCTCCCCGAGGACACAATAGTCCCCTATATGGGGGATAAGGAGTCCGGCCGGACATGGAGTCCGGCGGACTAAAAAAAAATCAAACGGCGGATAAGGAGCACTATTTGGATTACAATCCAAATAGTGGATAGTCCCCCCCTAATCCGGCGAATCAAACATGCCCTTAAAGTACCGCCCACTCCGAGTTATGTGATCAACTTCCTCGGTATGCCATGTATCATTTGGCAGATTTTGTCCCCAATCTTCATCCGTGTGGGCGAGATGTAAATCCTCATCTTCCCACCACATTCCTTCTGCAACTGACAAACACAAATCTGGTTCCGCTGTAATCATTCATGTGTTCACGACACAATCAGTCCCCACGGGGCCTTTGGCTTTTCTAGCCTTCTGATCAGTCTCAGTTCTTTCCTGCTCGAACCGCTTCAACGCGGCCTCCTGGTCTGTATCAGCTGTACACAAGCTACACAATTCTTGAGCAAAATTCTTAGTACCGGTGCTCTCCGGCAACTTCCCCTTGTTGTCGACCGTTCCAGCTGTTGTAGACGTTTCTATTTCCAACTGTCCCTGCTTTGGTTGAGACCCCTCATCAACATCCGGCACATCACTAAGCCACCCTGTATTATCCGTTGATCCGTTCATATCAAACCAACCAATCTGTACATTCCCCAGATCCTGTTCATCAAGGAACTGTAGATTACTGATGTCCTCCTCAAGCTCAACTAAGTCATCCAGCCCTTGGCTTGACCCGTCCTCTCGGACTACATTAATTTCCATCCCCATCGGCAATTCCACCCTCGGTCTGGCCTGGCTAGTTGGCACAATGTAACAGCAAGGGTAGTACTCTTCTTCAGTTAAGATCATGGAGCCCTCAGGCATACCTTCTTCTACCACAGCCACCACCATGGGTTCGGATTGGGATATGGACACGCTCATCATGCACAAGTCTGTGCTTTCTGGGATGAACTGCGCCGGCTTAAGCAGGTGAGAGAGAGTGATGTATATGCTGGGGTCGTATGGGACAGCCATTGTTCGGATAAGGTTTACTTGCCTAGGTGGAGGAGGGGGTTGATTATGTGGCGGGAGTGGATTTGTAATGACGTTAGGCTTCTCAGGAGGCGCTATCACTTTGTTGTCAATGAGATCCTGAATCTCATGACGGAGTCTAAAGCATAGGTCGGTATCATGACCACGCTGGTGGTAGAAGGCGCAATACTTGGCCGGGCTGTGTGTAGGAGGGAGGGGATTAGGCAATGGGTGCAGCTCTAGGGGCTTCAAATGCCCCTTCTGATCAAGACCCCCAAGGCTTTGGATAGAGACATGTAAAGTGGGGTGAAAACCCTTTGGCCCCGGGGTGGGTGCTTTGCAGGTTGTGGGGTAGTTTCGGATGTACCTGTAAAAGAGGTGGTTGTTTTCGGTGTGGTGGTGACCATACCAACATTAGAGGTCCTCGCAGCTGCGTTGCTACTCATAGCCGCATTTGAATTGCGTGTAAAAGCTCTTTTGAGCTGCTCATTTTCATGGTCAATCAGACCCTGTTTCATCGCATCCTCTATCTGTACCCTAATCTCATGAAGGTCGGCATGTAGGGAGGGGTAAGACAATCATCTTTTGCAGCAGCTTCGGTTGCAAATTACGAACGACAATTTTTATCTGGTCTTTCTCAGCTGGCCTGGTGGTCATCATGGAGGCCTTGGCCCCCACCAAGTGACGAAGTCGGAAAAGCCCTCCTTTGGCTCTTGTCGAGTTGCCTCGAGATCACGAGTTGTGACCTCGATTTGAGTGTTATAAGAATATTGGGCGACAAAGGCCTTGGCCATCTCTTCCCAACTCTTTTTCATAGAATCCTCCAATTTAGCATACCAAATAGCTGCAATACAAGACAGGGTCCGACCAAAGAGGGATAGCTTTTGTAGTCTAGTCAGGCCCATCGGTCGCAGAATATCTGAAAAATAGCCGCAAATGGACCATGGGATCACCCGAGCCGTTGAAGCGGTCTATGTGAGGCATTTTAAATCTATCCGGCAATGTCACCGCCGAATCTGTGTAGCCGTCCTCTATGTCTGGGATCGAGTTGACACCCTGAGCCCTTTTAAAAAGCTTTTCAAGTTTGCTCACCTTCAGAGCGGTAGGGTCGACCTCGAACTCAAAGGAGGCTTCCGTTGGGTAGGCCTGTGCTTTGGAAGTCTGGGGTGGAATCGGATCCACTGGGATGTCCGCATTTTCCTGGACATTGGCTGTGGGAGCAGGAGCACTGGGTACTGAAATATCTACAGGAGGTGGGTGGGATGCAAAAGCTGTTGCCTACTGCGGTTGTTGTTGTCGCTGCTGTTGAAGCCTAACAATCAATTCAACCTGCTAGGCTGCAACCTATGTTTGGCGAGCGATAACTTCTGCTTGGCGAGCAGTGTCCCGTTGCATGGCCTCGATGGTCTGTTGAAGTTGGCGCATCATATCCTCTATACTGTCTGAGGGGTGCTGATCTATCGGAACCGGTGTATACTCTCTTTTTGAGGTGGAAACAGAAAACTGGGCCCAACTACGCACAGGTGACGTAGATAGTGACCGCTGAATTGGCGACTGTTGAACCGGTGATCTATGCCTGACTGTCCTCCGTCTCGTAACCAGGGGTAGCAAAGCAAACACTCGTTGTCCTCCAATAAGATCCTCAGATCGGTAAATCCTCCTGACTCTGGTCCAGAGTGCTCGGGGGGAAACTGCCTCGTCGGAAGCAATTGTGAAATACTGCCTTGCAAAAAGAAAATAAAGCAAAAAGAGGAAACAACAATTAGCAAACGCACAACACCTCGGCATAGACAAAGACAACACACAGTTGAAATCATAAGCTGGACAATCTGTACTCAGACACTGATTTCTGCCCCAAATTTCTGCCTCAAAACTGATACCCTCAAACTGATACCCAGACTTGCAACTGATACATACATTCCTGCAGAGTCACACTCTAAAAGCACATATCAAGCAAGAAAGAGCCAAAACACCCCTATCGTGGGGTAGGGTTTCCCTGTCCTAGTTTTGTCAGGAACTAGGGATTCGCTACGCAAGGTTTCAAACAAACCTATATTCGGGCACCTGTCCTAGTTTGGAACAGTCTCTATGGCTTTCGATATGCAACTAGGTCAATTGGTCGAAAAAAGGGTGCCTCAGCAAGACCACCTAATATACCTCTCGCTCCTAACACCGAGAAGTGAAAGGAGGATCAAACGGTACAATGGTAGTCTAGCTCCAAGGTTTGTGTTCCCATCATGGCAGAGCCCGCAACCAGTCAGCCTTATGGCACGCTAGATGCCTAATGCAACACATGAAATAATGCAATTAATAGGCTCGGCTACTAATATGGTATATGATTCAATTTGATAACATGCTTTGAAACACGTATTCAAATAAGTGTATTGAAATTGCAATGCAGTTTGAATGATGCACCGAGTCTCGGTGCATGCAAGACAAATGAATGATGCAAACATGCGAGCATAAAGTATGCTAATTGAAACATGATCCCTAATCTAACCATCGAAAGCGGGTAAATAAAAGGGAGAAAGACGTGGGATTGGAAGACATGCACACACGCACGCACACTTACTACAACATTATGCCCTCACAAAGGAAGGTCCGAATAAATAAGCTAAGCTACACTAAGCTAAGCTAATTATTACAAAATGAACTAATTAACTATTCTAGCTACTTAATTACAACAATTGAAATAAATTAACTAACTATTCTAAGCTAGCTAAAATATTACAAACTTATTAATTACAACATAATTGAATAATTAGCTATGCTAACTAACTAGAGCAATTTAAATAAAGCAAGTAAATGGCCTTGGAGGCGAGGAAGACATGCATGCTCGGTTGGCTTCTTCCAAAAAATCCATCGCCTTGCCATCGGTTGCCTCTATTTGCACTTGCTGTGATCTCTGAACACTCTACCAACTTCCAGATTACCTCTACTCCAACACAGGAACAGTTTGGCACAAAAATTGACTGGTGGCCGGTCGGCCACAAAAAGTGGCTGTCGGCTACCTTAACTGGCCGGTCGGCTAGTTTCAGTGGCCGGCTGGTTACTTCAGGCCACCCCTTTTCCCAGACTTCTGTTTTTGCAGCAACAGAGAGCAACAGAGGCAAAGCAATGCAGTTTTCAAGAAATGTGTGTACTGCCACCCTCATTATCATATCTCAAGCTCAAAGGAGTGTAGCACTTGGCTCTCAAGCCACCAACCAAGCAATTTTAATGCATGATGGCTAGAAAACCAAGCTTGTACGAGCTTAATGAATCATAAATAAGACTCAAAGGACCACCACCCTATCATGCATGATCAAGGGTGACGGCGACCAAGAAATGTGACACGTTTCATCACTTTGAGTATGAACCGTCCCACATTTCTTGTGTTTGAATTAACGTTCGCTCCAAACGCATGCAATGCAACACAACATGCTTAACTTGCTCAAGTTTTACTTGTCATGTTTTGTTTACACATTTTACATTACCGATTAGTCCTTTAACCGATTAAGTCCAAAGTGAAAGTCCTCTAATTGGAAAAAGGGCTTAAGCCACAAGTACCTTGAGCATGAAAAAGGCCTCATGCTGTTGGTTAGTAGAAACCCTCAAGAGAGGATTAAAACCATTAGGCATGAGAGCCTCAATTTCGCACTCAAGCTAACAAGGGGCTCAAGACCACTTTCAAAACAAAGTAAAAAGTGAAGAATAGAGGGAGGTTGCAGATATTTCAGTGCTGAAATGGTATGCAAAAAGACACTAAATCATGCAAGCAACACATGCAAGACATGCTAAGAGCCTAAAACATTAAGCTAGTGAAGATCACAACACTATAAGCATGCAACACGAAGCTTAACTGACCAAACCAGCTCTAGACAGAGTTAAAACATGCCAAATCAGTGGCTAAAACATGCTGAGATTGAGGCACAAAAGGCTAGAAAAACATGCTCACATGTTAGCTCGCAAACAAGACTCAAAACACAACTCTCAAAAGTAGTGAAAGAGTGAAATAAGTGAGAGTGTGACAGAGCTTCATACACTGAAATCATATGTAAAATGATGCTACAACATGCAAACAACTCAAACACTTCATGCGAAAAGCCTCAAAGCAATGAGCTAGTGAAGAGCATTACACTATAGCCATGCAACACAAACCTCGAAGGACTTAACCAGCCCAAAACAGAGTTAAAGTAGTCCAAAATAGTAGCTAAAACATACTGAAGTTAAGCTAACACAAGCTACAAAAATAGGCCAAACCATTAGGCATGCTAGACTAGTAAGCACAATTGCACTACAAGTACAAAAAGCAAGCAACAAATGCTCCAACCAACCCAAAATAGAGTTGAAACATGCAAAAAAAGGGCCTAAAATATGTCGAAATTAAGCTAACACAAGCTACAAAATAAAGCTAATATGTGAAGCTAACTAGGCATGCAAGAGAGACACAAGGAGGGGAGGCTAACCCCTTCATTTTTGGACTTCAAAACATACTTTTTACCACTAAAATAACTCTGAATTTTAGTGGTATAAAGGCCCAAAAAGTTTGATTTAAAGGTGGTAAGAAATGGCACAAAAGGCTTCACAAGCCAAAGAGCAAAAGAATGAGACAACCCCCTAACTCAACAAGACTCAAAACACCATTTTGAAGCCTTAAAAAACATAGTTTTTTATGGTTGAAAAACCAGGTCAAAATAGTGTAAAAAGATAGCCAAGCAAGCAACTAAAACAAAGCTTAAATGAGGTAAGCCTTATACTTTTGAAACACAGCACTAAACAACCACAATTCTGAGCTAAAACCAGCCTTAAGAGCTCAAACCAAGTCTCAAAGAACCTCAGCTCCAAGATGAAGATGTTTGGCCAAGGGTCTTAGTGCAAAAGTGTAGAGAATTCTCACTTTCAAGCATAAAACAAGAAGAGAGAGAGAGAATTCTAGAGAGAGGGAAAAATTTGCTCCAAATTGTGCAACCTCTCAAAATGGGGGAGAGACCTCCCCTTATATAGAAAATCAAGCTAAAAGCTTGCATTCATCCCTCCATACACATGTATGGAGATGAGCATCAGTGAACAACAGCTG
Organism: Camellia japonica; assembly: GCA_030407325.1. Taxonomy (NCBI): domain Eukaryota; kingdom Viridiplantae; phylum Streptophyta; class Magnoliopsida; order Ericales; family Theaceae; genus Camellia; species Camellia japonica. The sequence continues at coordinate 63,496,952 of JAPPVO010000016.1, read as the reverse complement.
GCACAGCTGGCAAATAAATATCTGAAAAAGGAGAAAAATGGCCGTCGGCCATCATCGGTGGCCGACTGGCCATCAATGTAGCCGACCGGCCATCAACATAGCCGACCGGCCACCACTGGTGGCTGACAGGCACAAGTCGTGGCCGGCAGGCTAAGGAGATGGCCGATAGGTCACCCTCTCCTCCAGAAGTGAAGCAACAAGCTCTTGGCCCACAACCAAGCACAAAATAGATAAGATTAGAGGCTCTAAGGCAAAGCGCTCAGCCAAGACCTTCAGGGACTCAAAGCGAACACGAGTGAGCACAATCATCGGGTGTTCAAACGATGACGTCCAAGTCTTGAGGACGGTCAAAAATGGGATACCTATAGTTCCCCCTCTTTGACAGAACTTGGAAGTCATGAAATGACGGGAGTGAATGTCAAAGCCCAGAGACGACCCATTTTTGACAAGGTCGAAGACTTAGACAAACAAGCAATCAAAGCAAAGAACGGTTCCGGCCACAGGTTGCCTACGTATCCCTTTGCAAGGAATCAAACCAGCGTAGTTTTGGGGCAAGATGCAAATGATATGCACGATGCAAGAACATAACTTATGATTATGCAATGAGACTGTAACAAGACATCTAGATGCAAAGAAATGCTACAGCAAACTCGTACATAAGCAAGTCAACATGAACCAAACCACATTTCATGCAGAAGGGATGTAAGAAAATTATGCTATCTTAACTATGCATCACGCAGGAAAGGTAAAGAACCGTAACCGTCGGGTGCACCCGAGGCGGCAAACAAGATGCCAACGCGTGGCACACGTGAGGAGCGAGATGGTGTGAACCTAGGGACACATCCTAGGGCTTCGAACCATAGAGAACAACAATAACAAACAAAACACATCCAACTAATACGCAACCGAAACAAAGAGCGGTATAGGCATTTGAATCCATCCAGATGCATTAAACCAAAACGTACTAACGCGCCGCGCGCGAGGGAAAAGAGAGCAGTGCAAACACCGGAGGGTGGTATAAACATCAGAGCACGTTCCAATGTCTCTAACCAAAACAAAGTGGTATAAGCGTCGGGAGACGGTCTAAACGCTTCTAACCAGAGAGGTGGTATAAACATCGGGCACACGCCCCACTATGTCTAATCGAAGCAAGGTGGTATAAGCGTCAAACACACGTCCCAAACGCTTTTAACCAGGGAGTGGTATAAACATCGGGCACACGTCCCAATGTTTCTAACCAAAGCAAGGTGGTATAAGCGTCGGACACACATCCCAAACACTTCTAACCGGAACAAGGTGTGGTGTAAGCACCGGGCATACCCGAATGCTTCTAACCAAAACAAGGTGTGGTGTAAGCACCGGGCGTACCCGAATGCTTCTAACCAAAACAAGGTGTGGTGTAAGCACTAGGCGTACCCGAATGCTTCTAACCAAAACAAGGTGTTCAAAGGACAAGAATGATCTTACTCGGAATTCCTCTGAATGAACCGTACATACAACATCGTGCCTACACCAGCTTTGAATGAACCGTACATACAATATCGTCTGGTTGCACCAGCTTTGAATGAACTGTACACACAATATCGTGCCTGCATAAGAAAGAGACTTAACAGATACAACAAGATAGGAATGCATGTTCTACGCAAGATTGACAGCATGTTCTAGGCGAATGTGAGAAGGGCATATTCTATGCAAGCGTGGGAAGTGCATATTCTATGCAAACATGACAAATGCATGCTCCATGTAAGATTAACAAATGCATGCTCTATGCGGAAACACAAGAGGCATGCTCTATGCCAATAAGAAACAATGCAAAACCTCAAGTGAAAGGCATGTTCCATGCAATGACAAAGAGGCATGCGCCTTGTGTAATGACAAAAACGGTGCACGGTAAAAACGACTCGACTGCAACCTCCATCCTACCTCTCGGAGGAGTTGCAAGAAGTTAAAAGGATACACCTCGTTCATGCTGAGTACCACACACTAAAAACACGGCCCGAAACTTCTACAGAGGCCACTTGAGCTTAAAAAATGTACTTTCTTTGCACTTTCTTGAGGGATCAAGGCACAAAACAACAGAATAACATCCAAGGAGAGAACCAGAGGCCTGTCGGCCACTCTGGAAAGCCACCGGCCACCCATCGGCCACAAAATGATGTCATCGGCCACAAATGGTGGCCATTGGCCACCACTAGTGGCCGGTCGGCCACTGATGGCAGATTCGGGGAATTTTCGGCATTTCACCATGGGTCTTTAAATATAGGGCTTCAAACCCTATTTTCTCACTACCTCAAACCCGAAAATCCTTCTTCTCTTGCTCTAGACCATTTTCTCCTTCCGATCCACACTTTATACGCATTTTCAAACATCCCACGAACGTTCGATTCAATAAAACCTCTTTGCACACTCCGTTTTGAACCGATTAAAAAGTGATTTCGGTGCTTCCTTCTTGACTTCCATCACTCGGGGTTTGTTTCCCTCGAGTCACCCTTGATTTCAGTGCCCCTCTTTCGAGCCCTGACATTTTCTTCCATTTTTCCTTCCTCAAAGTTGACTTTTTGTTGACTTTTGGCATTCTTCGCCCATTTTCCACATTTTCGACCATTCTCTCATCTTTCTTTGAGATGGCGAACGACATCCCACACGACGGAGTTCCTCCGGGGATGGAGATGGATCCAGAGTTCGAGCCATTGCCGCTCAGTATTCGACTGTTCGACGTACCATCGTGAGGTACACGTGCTACCTCCCGATAGCATCCGCCAGTTCAGGGGGTTTGCACGACGTGCACCTGAGGACCTTCTGCTACGCGAGCCGGAGTCACATTTATCCCATGGCACCTCCAAGGTATACATTTTCTCTTTTTCCACACAGTAGGTTGCATTTCTTGTATAGCTCACACTGCCTTTCATTTGTTCATCCCAAACACATCCTTACATTGTATTTCTTACACTGCCTTGCATCTACTTGTCCTGAACATACCCTTGCACTGTATTTCTTACACTGCCTTGCATCTGCTTGTCCTGCTTCCAGGGGGATTCACATGCCATTCGTGGATACGGGACCACCTCCGCGAGGGAGTGGTATATGGAGCTTCCCGACACCATCCGTCACATCATCGACGAGGCCAGCTTCGGCGCATTTTGCATGGGGCTCTCACGTCTCATTGCGAGCCGGCCTCTACTGGGCACTTTAGTAGAGAGGTGGTGGGATACCACCGATTCCCTCCACTTCTCTACAGCAGGGGAGATGACGATGACTCCCTTTGACTTCTCTATGCTCACCGGCATAGCGGTAAGGGGTCATTCGATTCCTTACGACACAGACATGGGCGAGTGGGAGGCCGCTCAGATCTACCTGCTGGGGATTCGCCCACCCATCTCTCGATCAGGGATGGTGCGATATACATGGTTCACTGATCATTTTAGAGGGACGGCGCCGACGACCCGCGCGGACACCGAGTACTACGCCCGAGGTTTCCTCATGTTTTTGTTTGGCACTACTCTATTCGCCGACCGGGCGAACACCATCGGGCTCTACCTTATGAGCGCCCTAGTGGATCTGTCTCGCGTCCGATTCTACGACTGGGACGGCGCAGGCTTGGCCACACTATACGGGTACATGAGCTTCACCTTCGGCAGGAGCGGGCATCTGCTAGGAGGCTACTGGAGGGCCTGGGAGGTACGTCCTACCCTTCTGCTTTACATTTCTGCTTTGCATTTCCCGTATACTAGACACACCGTACACTGCACTGCACATAATCTGCTTTCTGCTTTACATTATCTGTGCACTACACATACTGTCTGCTTTATGCTTTACGTTATCTGTACACTGCACACACTGTCTATTTTCTGCTTTACATTATTTGTACACTACACACACTGTCTGCTTTCTGCTTTGCATTCTCTGTGTTCATCTGATATATACTCACTGTTATCCTTCCACTTTCTGCAGCTATGGGTGTACGGCTATTTTCCGAGGCTCGCCCCAGAGCTAGAGGTGGAGATACTACCTATGGTGCCGTACTCGCACAGATACGACGGGAGATGCCAGTGGAGGCCCCGAGAGTCATTCTCATTTTTTCGCCGATTCTTCGACACCATCACCGCAGCAGAGGTAATTCAAATCTTACAGTATTTCAGCTCTTCTTCAAATTGTATATACAATGGCAGCTAACAGTCTATATATTCACTATTTGTAGATCACCTGGCAGCCATGGGCAGTGATGCCTGACGGGGTCAGAGATCAGTTTGCCCGCGCTCGGGAGGCTTCTCGATTCCAAATCTTACTTGAAGGCCTAGTCTGTCGGGCGTGGTTCTTAGGGGAGCGATTCCTGCGATAGAGCCTCGGCTTGCCCGAGCTAGTGGTTCCGATGCCACCTCCCACATATATGAGGATCACAGAGGGATACACCATGCAGGAGATGATCGATTTCACCAGAGGTTGGAACGCTGACTTCTTCAGGCTTGAGAGCGATTACACTGCCTTCATCCAAACATACCTCATGCCGCCTCTGACTAGCGCCCGCGAAGGTGAGAGAGTTAGAGCTCCAGCTGCACGAGGCAAAGGGTAGGATGGACAGAGCTGCCTACTACACTGACTTGCTGGCGACCCACGGGAGAGGCTTACCAGATTTCCATCGAGCCTGCACCAGCTGGACACGAGCTTGTCAAAGTTCTAGGCCCGACCCCTATATGTACTATACTTTACATTTTGCACATTCAATTTATTTCAGTTTATGCTTTGTAGACCGCTGATCATCTCAACATATTCACAGGCATCCATAGAGTACACCGGATAGGCTCTCGAGCTAGTGGCTTCTCTGATGGGGATGGTTCAGCCGAGCATGCACCTACTCAGTCTCTATAGGATTCCGGTAAGTTTCCTTCATTTTGCACTTCATGTCATGAAATTTTCTGCTGATACATTAGCATTTCGACTGCAATCTGCCCCATACTGATCTGAATACATTACATTAACAACACTGCATTGATACACTGCTTCCACACACTGCATACAACACTACAATCATCTTTGTATCCAATATATACCATAACTGATGCATTTGACAAACTGTCCTTTTCAGATGCCAGCCCCATCGGACGGCCCAACGGGAGCCGCAGCAGGACCTTCAGTGCCTCCCCTGACAGCAGGGAGAGAGAGACGAGGGACTCTAACACACAGCCGACCTATCCCGGATGATGATGAGACAGATAGGAACGAGGAGCCAGCGAGCCCGCAATCAGAGTCATCTGAGGATGGAGGCGACGGCACCGGCTTGGGTTCTGAGGGTGGTGGTGATGCTGAGGATGGCTCCAAGGAGGGGAGCGGAGATGCTAAGAAGGGCTCCAAGAGAGGGAGCGAAGACAGTTCTGGATCAGGCTCGGGCTCAGATTCAGACAGTGGCGCCGATGGTGATAGCTTTGAGTCCGCCGTACCGAGGAAGAGAACGAAGAGGGCCTCTCGATCCTGAGGTGGCTGGCACAAATTCAAATGTTTTTGCTTAGTTTTCTTTTTACTAGTTGTGTTAGCACATTATACAGCCTTAGGTGGTTTTATTTTCTTGAAGACTTTGTACTCTTTTTGTAAAAAGAAACCATGATCGGAATGAAAACAGCTTTTTGATTAAAAAAAAGTGTTATATTTGGCATTCTAAGCATTCATCGCATCGCACCATTTTTCAGGAAAACAGGATTGATGGAAACTGAATATTGTATTGGCAACTGCTTAATCAGGTAATGAACCAACCAACACATAACAAACAGAGTAAACAACTTAATGAACAAAACAACAACTTGACAATCAAAACAAATACAACTCGATAAGCAATTCAACAACTCGATAAGCAAAACAACAATTCGATAAGCAATTCGACAACTCTATAAGCAAAACAACAACTCGATAAGCAATTCGACAAAATTCTTAAAGAGAGACGGAAGAAATGCACTAAGAGTGGAACAAAAGATAGGCTCTTATCACTTTCAACGCATGGAGGGCCCAGAGGGCAACATAGGAGGCCACCGGCCATAAACAGATGCTGCCGGCCATCAAAAGTGGTTGTCAACTACTAGTACTGGTTGGTCGGCTACAAAAGTGGCCGGTCGGCTATCAATGCAGGGAACCTCCAGATTGCTACCACCTATCTTCCACTCAGCACCTTATCTTCTACAAAAGCTCCAGCTTCATGGTTTCTTCAATTCGCCTCTATTTTTGCCACAAATGGAGCCATTCTTTAATGAAAAACTCTCGACTTGGATTGCAACTTTAGATGGCTCGGAAAAGTTAAATTTTTGGGGTTTCGGGATAAATGTACTATTCCCGCTAAGTCGTACTCCACTGTGTTTTCCGTTCCTTCACGCCACGGCTAGATGTAGGAACCCGATTACGCATGTGTTTAGCTTCGGGGGACAAGAGATATGTCCCAAAATTGAAGAATTCCAAGCTTTCATGGAATCCCGGCGTAACGAGGAAATCTTGCCCCAGTCCCGTTTTAGCCACATCCGAGCTTTAGGATGGATGTGTGGGCTCACTTTACACGATGCTCGATCTTTAGTTCACAACGGAGAGTTGGATATCCCCAACTTGATTCATCAATTTTCTGACGCCGGCAACCGTGGCGACCGTCTTCGGCAAAGTTTTCGGCAGCATGCCCTTTGCTTATGTATGTTGGTTCATTTTCTGCTTGCCCCTGGCTTCGGAGGGTTTGGCATTCGCTTGATAGAAGTTGCCCAAGGTTTGAAGGAGGGCAAGAGCTGCATTGGCTCGACACTAGCCGAGACTTTGATGGGCTTGGATGCTTTCCATCGCTAGGAGACGACCAGGTTTGCAGGAAGTCCACTACTCTTGCAGATAATGCTTCCCACCCTTCTCACATATGTTTCTCACATCACTTGGCCATCAGGCTCTGTTTTTCACTCAAAACCCTTTCTCACGTTTTCTCTCCACATACATCTCTCTATTCTTTAATCTCTCTTATTTTTCACCCCTCCCCAGGTATGGCTCATGGATAAGTTGAAGGTAGTGGACTCTTGTCCTGTATATTCAGCGCACGGCTACTTCTTTCGCCAACGGCTAGTCGATTTCCCGAACGAGGGGTGGTGGTGCCATTGGATGTGCAACAGGTCTGCTGTTGACATTGCTTGGCGTTGCCTTTGGTTTGATTTGCCTGAGATGAGTTACAACATGTCTCGCCAACCTGGCATTCAGTTGATTGGCTTAACACACTGTGTTTTCTACTTTCCATTTTGATTCCGGCATCAATTTGGACAGGACCAGACTTGCCCAGAAGAGGGGATAGAGTACCCAGTTTCATTTCTGATTCGAGGCTCACACCTAGCTCGATATTTCACTGCATGGAGGACAAGAGAACTTCTGGCTCCCGCTCCTACTTTCAATTGCGCCCTTTCTGGCGAATGCATAGCTTGGCTCTAAGATGAGGCGCAAACCGGGCCTACTTTAGCATCTGAAGCTTCCACAAGCTCTGGGAGGGGATGCAAGAACACCTTACTCAACTATGCCCCATGTTTATTGCTTTAATCTGTACTTTCAAGTTTTCCTTTTGAATGTAATAAAAAACAACTTCGATTTGTATCAAGAGATAGAGAACTCTGTATTGAAATCAATGAAATTGAAGGTTGTGGGCACTGAAAATTTTCCTTCTGGTCCAAAAATGGTCTAAGTTGTAAAAAGATTAATTTGAACAAAATCAACTTTTATTAAAACTTTTCAAAACCATTTTCGATAAGGATCACAACTGGACACACCCGGAATCTATCATTGAGATGTACAACCCTAAATGCAATAATTGGAAAGTTGCCCCTTGTCTGAATAGCATTGCACTGTAACCAGCTCTAATAGCAAAGATCACAACCGAACTCTTGGATGCAGAAAGACAAAGATAGCCAAAACAATCACATGGACACAGTTGATTTAAAAGTGTTTATGGCTGGACTTCATAATGAAGTTGCCTACGTATCCCAAAGATGGGAATCAAGCCTTACGTATTTCGGTTTGGGTTCACTCGGGTGTTAACACTCTTATTTTGTGCTCTAACTTTTGCCAATGCTGCCCTTTCTGGGTTTTCAACCTTGCGAGCTCAGTTTTTCTTATTTCAAATTTTTTTGTGCTCTAACTTTTGCCTAGATTGCCTTTTCAGGTTTTCGTCCTAGCGAGCCACTCAAGTGTAATATTTATTCAACTTGTCTATGTTGATTGATTGGGAGAATTTGAGGCCATGTAAGTCCATAGGAATGACAGCTCCACCCGACCAAATAGATTTGATGATGTAAGGACCAATCCAATTAGGTCTGAACTTGCCCCTAGGGTCGTGGATGGGAGCTCGGTTGTCTTTGAGCACCAAATCCCCTTCTTTCTGATTCCTGGACTTAACTTTCTTGTTGAAAGCCCTGGCAATTCTGCGTTGATAACCTTGGACATGGTACAGTGCTTTCAGCCTCCTCTCATCGAACAACATTAGTTCCTCGAACTTGCTCTGTTGCCAATCCGCTTCTGCTATCTGGCACTCAGCCATAACCCGCAACGATGGAACCTTAACTTCAATCGGCAGAATAGCCTCCATCCCATAAACTAGAGAATACAAAGTTGCCCCAGTAGAAGTTCGAATTGATGTTCTGTAGCCCCAAAGAGCAAATGGCAGCATATCTGGCCAGTCCCTATAGGTTTCCACCATCTTCTGTAGAATGTGTGCTTGATGTTCTTGTTGGTAGCCTCAACAACTCCGTTAGTTTGCGACCGATATGTGGATGACTTATGAAAAGCCACGTTGTATTTCTCCAACAAGTCGATCACTTCCTTCTTGAAGTGGGAACCATTGTCCAAGATGATCTCATTCGGGACCCCATAACAACAGATGATATTATTCTTGATGAACTTGGCTACATGCGACGCTTTCAGCACTGCGTAGGATTGGGCCTCGACCCACTTTGTAAAGTAGTCTATTGCCACCAGGATATACACATGCTCGTTTGACCCCTTCGGAGTAACTGCCCCAATAACATCAATTCCCTAGATTGAAAACAGCCATGGTGAAGTCATGTTGTACAGCTTCAACGGCGGGATATTCATGCGACTTGCATAGATTTGGCATTTGTGGCATTGCCGAACAAAACCAATACAATTCTCCTCCATGGTTGACCAGTAGTAACCCTGTCTGAGAATCTTCCGAGCTAGCATCACTCTGCTCATGTGCCATCCGCACGCTCCTCCGTGGATGGCCTCCATTAATTGCTTCAACTCTTCTTCATCAACACACAGCTTGTGCATTCCCAAAATGGCCTCGTTTGTAGAATTTACCCCCGCAGATGATAAACTAAGCAGCCATTCGCCGTATTGCCCTTTTATCTTTGGCATTTGCCCCTAGTGGATAAGCCTCATTTTCCAAGAAGTTCCAAATGTCATGATACCAGGGGTTCTGATCTTGTACTTCATCTATTGCAGCAATCAGCTCGTAAGCCGGCATATACCTCTGTTCTGCCGTATTACCCTCGCTTGATTACAGAGTTGCCACCTAAATATTTTATTTTTGGAAAATTTAGGAAACCCTGACTCGTGCCAAAGGCCACGTGTCCGTCATCACCAAAGTTGCCTCGGCTCGGGAACTTAGGTACGAGAGAGGAAGGTCATGAAATGAGCACCCCCGCTCGCCCGATCAAAGGATCGGCCTCTACTAAACATGATACGTTGTTTTATAAACACGTGTTCTTATTCCAGTTATTAGCTAACTTTACTATGCGACGCACACACAAGCAAGTATAGACTAAATCGCAAGAATTGGAACAAAACAACTCATGTTTGTTTTCGAAAATAGTTTGAAATTGCCACCCTCAGGTGGGCTAAAATGCGGATTCGCCACCTCAAGTGGGCTTAAAACATGATTTGCCACTTCGTAATGTGGGCTTAAAACTCACATTCATCGAATTGTTCCATTTCAAGCAACAAAGCCTTCATCCACAAGAATTCATGTAGTTAATCATTTAAGCAATTTTTTTCATGGCAAGCATGCTATCATAGCAACACTCACACTCATGCAAGTATGCTAAAGCGTAAAACTTACAGAGTACTCCAAGCCAAAACAAAAGCTAGTTAGAAATATGCATGATCCTAACTATGCTAGAGGCCTAATGCAACACATGCAATTAATAGGCTCGGCTACTAATATGGCATATGATTCAATTTGATAACATGCTTTGAAATACATATTCAAATAAGTGTATTGAAATTGCAATGCAGTTTGAATGATGCACCGAGCCTCGGTGCATGCAAGACAAATGAATGATGCAAACATGCGAGCATAAAGTATGCTAATTGAAACATGATCCCTAATCTAACCATCGAAAACGGGTAAATAAAAGGGAGAAAGACGTAGGATTGGAAGACATGCACACACGCACGCACACTTATTACAACATTATGCCCTCGCGAAGGAGGGTCCGAATAAATAAGCTAAGCTATACTAAGCTAAGCTAATTATTACAAAATGAACTAATTAACTATTCTAGCTAATTAATTACAACAATTGAAATAAATTAACTAACTATTCTAAGCTAGCTAAAATATTACAAACTTATTAATTACAACATAATTGAATAATTAGCTATGCTAACTAACTAGAGCAATTTAAATAAAGCAAGTAAATGGCCTCGGAGGCAAGGGAGACATGCATGCTCGGTTGGCTTCTTCCCAAAAATCCATCGCCTTGCCATCGGTTGCCTCTGTTTGCACTTGCTGTGATCTCTGAACACTGTACCAACTTCCAGATTGCCTCTACTCCAACACATGAACACTTTTGCACAAAAATTGACTGGTGGCCGGTCGGCCACCTTAACTGGCCGGTCAGCTAGTTTAAGTGGCCGGTCGGCTACTTCAGGTGGCTGGTTGGCCCCCCCTTCTTCCAAACTTTTGTTTTTGCTGCAATAGAGAGCAACTGAGGCAAAACAATGCAGTTTTCAAGAAATGTGTGTATTGCCACCCTTCTTATCATATCTCAAGCTCAAAGGAGTGTAGCACTTGGCTCTCAAGCCACCAACCAAGCATTTTCAATGCATGATGGCTAGAAAACCAAGCTTGTACAAGCTTGATGAATGCACAAATAAGACTCAAAGGACCACCACCCTATCATGCATGATCAAGGGTGACGGCGACCAAGAAACGTGACACATTTCATCACTTTGAGTATGAAACGTCCCACATTTCTTGTGTTTGGATTAACGTTCGATCCAAACACATTCAATGCAACACAACATGCTTAACTTGCTCAAGTTTTACTTGTCATGTTTTGTTTACACATTTTACATTACCGACTAGTCCTTTAACCGATTAAGTCCAAAGTGAAAGTCCTCTAATTGGAAAGAGGGCTTAAGCCACAAGTACCTTGAGTATGAAAGAGGCCTCATGCTGTTGGTTAGTAGAAACCCTCAAGAGAGGATTAAAACCATTAGGCATGAGAGCCTCAATTTCGCACTCAAGCTAACAAGGGGCTCAAGACCACTTTCAAAACAAAGTAAAAAGTGAAGAATAGAGGGAGGTTGCAGATATTTCAGTGCTAAAATGGTATGCAAAAAGACACTAAATCATGTAAGCAACACATGCAAGACATGCTAAGAGCCTAAAACATTAAGCTAGTGAAGATCACAACACTATAAGCATGCAACACGAAGCTCAACTGACCAAACCAGCTCTGGATAGAGTTAAAACATGCCAAATCAGTGGCTAAAACATGCTGAGATTGAGGCATAAAAGGCTAGAAAAACATGCTCACATGTTAGCTCGCAAACAAGACTCAAAACATAACTCTCAAAAGCAGTGAAAGAGTGAAATAAGTGAGAGTGTGACAGAGCTGCATACACTGAAATCATATGTAAAATGATGCAACACAAGCCTCGAAGGACTTAACTAGCCCGAAACAGAGTTAAAGTAGGCCAAAATAGTAGCTAAAACATGCTGAAGTTAAGCTAACACAAGCTACAAAAATAGGCTAAACCATTAGGCATGCTAGACTAGTATGCACAATTGCACTACAAGTACAAAAAGCAAGCAACAAATGCTCCAACCAACCCAAAACAGAGTTGAAACATGCAAAAACAGGGCCTAAAACATGCCGAGATTAAGCTAACAGAAGCTACAAAATCAAGCTAATATGTAAAGCTAACTAGGCATGCAAAAGAGACACAAGGAGGGGAGGCTAACCCCTCCATTTTTGGACTTCAAAAAATACTTTTTACCACTGAAATAACTCTGAATTTCAGTGGTTTAAAGGTCCAAAAAGTTTGATTTAAAGGTGGTAAGAAATGACATAAAAGGCTTCACAAGCCAAAGAGCAAAACCAGCCTTAAGAGCTCAAACCAAGCCTCAAAGAACCTCAGCTCCAAGATGAAGATGTTTGGTCAAGGGTCTTAGTGCAAAAGTGTAGAGAATTCTCACTTTCAAGCATAAAACAAGAAGAGAGATAGAGAATTCTAGAGAGAGGGGGAAAAATTTGCTCCAAATTGTGTAACCTCTCAAAATGGGGGAGAGACCTCCCCTTATATAGAAAATCAAGCTAAAAGCTTGCATTCATCTCTCCATACACGTGTATGGAGATGAGCATCAGTGAACATGTCACGACCCAAACCCGCCCCGAAAAGGTTGGCATCGTAACCGGCCAGTAATCCTTGATTACCTCAGGCCTTCCTGTACTTAACATAAATAAAACGGGGCTCGCGGAAGCGAAAACTAAAAACAATAGTCCAAAGAGCTGTGCATAAATATGAACATACATTACATGCCAAAATGAGTTAAATACCCACATTCATTACATATCATGATCGCAAATATCACATAAGTATCTACTACAAAAACAAAAAGACAAAACTCTCTCACGGCCTTCCAGGCCTGGCCCCAGCTCGGAGGCACACAAAACTGGTAGGCTCGGTGCAAAACGGGGGCTCAGCTGGAACTCCGCCTAGGCTTGACTCCCCGAAGGCTCACCTATAAATACATAAATACAAACAATGAGCTAAAGCTCAGCAAGTAACATTAACGTAAAGGGGGTTAGTGAACGAACTCCAACATTTCATAAATCTGTAAAACGTAACATAATCATCTCATAAGAACATACATAATGGCATACTCCATAGAATTAACATGTGTCGACTAACGACTAGAGTAACCGGTCCCGGACACCGATTAAACACATACCGAGATCTCGTAAACTGGTCATGGGTTTGTCCTTCCATGCCGTCCCCCATGACTCATGACGCATGGGCCTGCATGTTCTCGCCCCCATGACTCAACTGACTATGGATGCCATACTAGGTTTGCAATAGAACATTCGTTCACAGAAAACATTCTCATTTCAAAACGTATCATATCATAGCACTTTTAGAACATAATTTCATAATAACATATCTTTACAGAAATGTCACTTACAGTGGGTTTCCAAAACCGGTGGCACGGTCTTCACTTCTTGACCTGCAAATCATCAACAGTATAATACATATCCTTAACATTTATCATCAATAAATCATATCATTCATGCCATTACATTCTTCTTTATTTTAAGTCATGCTCATGAGATGCTAAATGATGCAATTAACATGTTAAAAATCATGTAAAACAACTTCAAAAGCTTTCCTGAAAAAAGGTCCTCCGCTCGAGCGCCCCTTTGTCCGCTCGAGCGGACTGTACAATCTGGCAAAACTTCTGGGAGGTCGATTTCTCCGCTCGAGCGAGCTTACCTCCGCTCGAGCGGACCATGCAAAAGTCCGAAAATCTGGTTCTTCTTCTACATTTCATCCTCCTCTTTGAAACATCAACTTCCACTTTTATGAAATCAAAACTCAAAATCATTGATCAACAATTTGATTTAACCATTAACACTTGAATACCAACTTAATTCAACATCAAAACTTTTAAACAAAACCCACATGAGCACATACACAAGATCAAACCATAAACATGCATATTAAGCTTCATTCCCAAATCCATGGAGTTTCTTCTTCCAATTGCCAAATAAAAACATGAACTTCATACTATTATGCCATAGTCTTGAGTCCAACATGCTAGAGATCAAGAATCATCAATCAATTTCATGAAAATCTTACCTTAACACTTGGATGGAGGAGTCTAAACTTGATTGCCCCCTTTTTCCCCTCTTCTTCCCTTGCTCTCCTCTCTTTCTCACGATTCTCTCTCTTAGATATTTTCTTTCTCTTTGTTTTTGAGTCAACAATGGTCAACAATCTCTATCTCTTAAGTCATATAAACCATATAAACAAATAAGCCAAAACATTTGAGCCAAACAGGACTTACGAATCAGACGAAATTCAGTCCTCAATTTAATTTCTCAACTGGTTCTAAAAATTCCCGGTATCATGTAGACATGTTCAATTTCATTTTCTGAACCCATTACGGTCATCAATTTAAGTCCCAAAGTCGTAATTCCAACAGGTATTTTGCTAAATCAAACAGATAATCTTCAATTAAATCATATAAATGCATAATTAATTACTGATAATTATGACACACGGTTCCGGGTCATTACAGAACAACAGCTAGCACAGCTAGCAAATAAATATCTGAAAAAGGAGAAAAATGGCCGTCGGCCATCATCAGTGGCCGACCGGCCATCAATGTAGCCGACCGGCCACCACTGGTGGCCGACAGGCACAAGTCATGGCCGGCAGGCTAGGGGGATGGCCGACAGGTCACCCTCTCCTCCAAAAGTGAAGCAACAAGCTCTTGGCCTACAACCAAGCACAAAACAGACAAGATTAGAGACTCCAAGGCAAGGCGCTCAGCCGAGACCTTTAGGGACTCAAAGTGAACACGAGCGAGCACAATCATCGGGTGTTCAATTGATGACGTCCAAGTCTTGAGGACGGTCAAAAATGGGGTGTCTATACTTGGTTCTTTTTCCTCCAATTTCATTTCTGTTCCTTCCTCCTTATCCGGCTCATCACTCAGCTACCCAGAGTTATCAGTTGACCCGTTCAAGTTGAACCAGCCAATCTGCACCTCCCCTTGATCCTGCTAGTCAAAGAATTATAGGTTGTCTAAATCCTCTTCGAGTTCTGCCAAATCATCCAATCCTTGGCTCGGGCTGTCTTCCCTAACCACATTGATGTCTACCCAAGTTGGTAGCACTAGTTCGGGCTTGATTTGACCAGTTGGCACAATGTAGCAACTCGGGTCATACATCTCATCAACTAAGTCCTTAGAACACTCCGGCAACAGGCTAGTACCTTCCTCTAAGATAGACTTCCCTTCCACCGTAAGCATCACCACAAGTTTGGGTTGGAGGTCTATCATGCACAGATCTGCACCTTCTGGAATGAACGACGTCGGTTTTGGTGGGTGGAGGGGGTAATATATACGCTGGGTTCATAAGGGGTGGCCAGTGTATGGACCAGGTTGAGATTTCGAGGCGAGGGACTTGATTATGGGTCAGGAGTGGATTTGTGGTCACGTTAGGTTTTTTGAAGTGGAGTGATCACCTTGTTGTCAATGAGATCCTGAATCTCATGATGTAATCAAAAGCACTGGTCGGTATCATGACCATGCTGTTAGTGAAATGCGCAGTATTTTGTGGGGTTGTGTTTGGGTGGAAAGAGATCAGGCAATGGGCGAGGTTCTAATGGTTTGAGGTACCCTTTCTTGACCAGTACTTTCATGGATTGAGACAGGGTCATGTATAGTTGATTGAAAGTCCTCTGGGTTCGGTTAGGAATGGAGAGTGTTTGTGAGCTCGTGTTGGCAAAGGGCTGGGCAGTCTTGGTTGTGGTGACAATGCTTACATGTGACTACCTCGTAATTGTGCTACCCCTGACAGCATTGGAACTGTGTACAAACGGCCTTTTTGCTAGCTCCTTCTCATCTGTAATTAGCCCCTGTTTCATGGCATCTTCGATTTGCACCCCCATCTCATGGAGTTCTGTAAATGTGAACAGAGGTAGGACGATCATCTTTTGCAACAATTTGCCGTGCAAATTCCGGACAACCATCCTGATCTGATCCTTCTCAAAAGACCTTGTGGTCATCATTGAGGCCTTAGCTCTCCACCTCGCCACAAATTTAGAAAAGCCCTCCTTCGGCTCTTGGCGTGTTGCTTCAAGATTATGAGTTGTGACCTCGATTTGCGTATTATACTAATACTGTGCGATGAAGTCCTCGAGCATCTCCTTCCAATTCTTCTTAATAGAATCCTTCAAATTCGCATACCAAATGGCTTCTATACCAAACACGGTACGACCAAAGAGAGAGAGCTTCTGTAATATAGTCAGGCCCATCGGGCGCAAGATTTCCGAAAATAGCTGCAGATGAACCATGGGATCTCCAAAGTCGTCGAATCGATCGATGTACGGCATTTTGAACTGATCTGGCAATGTTACTGCAGAATCGGCACACCCGTCCTCTATGTCCAGGATAGAGTTAACACCTTGTGCTCTCTTTAATAGCTTCTCCAGTTTATTGACCTTGAGTATAGTTGGGTCAGCGTTAAACTCAAATGAAGCATTGGTTTGATACATAGGTGCTTTGGAGGCTTGTGCTAGGATCGGCTCTGCTGGATTACCCTGATTCTCTTGGACATTAGCAGTATGAGTAGTGGCTCCAGGTGTTGGGATACCAGTAGGAGGTGCATGGGATGCAAAGGCCTCTGCTGGCTGTGGTTGTTGTTGTTGTAACCTGTTTATTACCTCGGCCTGACAGGTAGCATCTTGCTGTAGGGTTTCAATTGTTTGCTGTAGATGATGTATCAATTCCTCCATACTGATTAAGGGATACTGTGTCATCGGAATAGGTAAGTGATCTCATACTGGACTAAGAGTAGAAGACTGTCCCTGAACCTGACTGGATACAAGTGAATTGAGGGGTGATTGCTGTAAAAACTGGGCTGGTGAACTCTGTCTGACTCTCCTCTGTCTTGTAACCGGTGGGAGTGAAGTAAACACGGGCTGTACCCGAACAAGATCCCTGGCTTTACAAAGCCTTTTGACTCGGGTCCAGAGTACTTGGGGGATATCCGAACTTTCTGAAGCTATGGTGATAAACTACCTAGCAAAAAAAATAAAGCAAAAAGAAAGCAGTAATCAGAAACCACACAGCACCTCAGCTAATGATGTTATCAACACAGATATGACCAAAGCTGTAGGACAGCACTCCACACTGAATTCCACCCCCAAAACAAATACCAAACTTGTAAACTTGCAATTGTTATGCACATTCATGTACAGTTTCACTCTAAAGAACATACCAGTTAAGTGAGAGCCAAAACACCCCTATGAGGGGGTAGGGTTACTCTGTTCTAGTTTCGTCAGGAACTAGGGTTCACTATTCAAACAAAGCGGTTTCACGCAATCTTGTATTCGGGTAAGTATCTTGTCCTAGTTTGGAATAGTCTCTATGGCTTTTCGATATGCAACTAGGTCGAATGGTCAAAAAGGGACCTCAGCAAGACTACCTAATATACCTCTTACACCTAACACCGAGAAGTGAAAGGAGGATCAAACGGTACGACAGTAGTCTAGATCTAAGGGTTGTGTTCCCATCATGACAGAGCCCACGCTCGATCAGCCTTTTGGCAAGCTTTTAGGCAAGCCTTCGGCAAACAGTCTAGGAATAGCAAATGACAAACACAGTGACTTAAGTGCAGCAATGCAAATGCAATGCAAAGAAACATATCAGTGTAGATAAAATTTCATATCATGAAGTTCAAGTCAAGTTCTCTATCTTTCCCCAGCAAAGTCGCCAAAAACTATAGCTCGATTTTTCGTGCCCCCTTTTGGAAGATGAATAAGCCTTACAGTATTGGACTCTCGCGGTTCTAAATCTGATCTCATAAGTGCCATGTAAAATAGATAAACACCAAAAAGTCCAAATCTGGCAAATCTTTTGAAAAATCGATTTTGAATCAAATTGCCAAAAATGGACTATTTTGCTAGATACAGAATCGCCACCTAAATATTTTTGAGAAATTTAGGAAACCCATGACTCATGCCAAAGGCCACATGTCCATCATTACCAAGATTGTCTCAGCTTGAGAACTTAGGTACGAGAGGGGAAGGTCATGAATTGAGCACCCCTGCTCACCTGATCAAAGATCGGCCTTTACTAATTATGATATAAATCTTATCTCTATTATATGCTCTTGTTCCGATTTATTAGGCTAGCATTATTATGTGATGCGCATACACACAAGTATAGACTAATTTGCAAAAATTGGAACATTTAATTCATGTTTGTTTTGAAAATTGTTTCGAATATGTATCACTTGAAAAAGTAATCGCATATAAACATTACTCAAATTATTCCAATTCAAGCAACTAGCCTTCATCCACAGGCATTCAAATAGTTTATTATCTAAGCACTTAGCCTCATGGTGAACATGCTTTGATATGGCAACATCAACATATAATGCAATATGCTAAAACACAGAAATGCTTACCTAGTACTCCGAGGTGAGCCAAAAGAAACAAAATAGTTAGAAAAATGCATGATTCTAACTATGCAATATGACTGATGCAACACATGCGATATGCAATTACTAAGCTTGGCTACTAATGTAGCATATGAATAAATTAAATGGCATGTGATCTAAACACGTATTCAAAGAATGTTTAACTAACAATGCAAGTTAGAATGATGAACCGAGCCTCGGCGCATGAAATACAAGTGGATGCAAACATGAAGAATGCTAAACAAAACATGATACCCTAATCTAACCATCATAAGCAGGTAAATAAAAGAAAGAAAGACGTGGGGTTGGAAGACATACACATTATTACAACATTGTGCCATCACACAGGAGGGTCTGAATGAATAAACTAGCTAACTAATTAAAGCTAAGCTAATTAATTAACTATTACAAATCCAAATGAATAATTTAGCTAAACTACTTAACTAATTATTACAAACCGTATAAAATAATTAGTTAACTACTCTAGCTAATTAAATAATTACAATACGAAACGAATTAGCTATTACAAAGCCACTACTTCAAGCACAACATTAATATTAACATCACTTTACAGATCCCGAGGGTCGAGGGAGGGTTCATGCATGAATGCGTTTCTACCTGAAAAAGGCCAGTGTTCTGCTGCCAGATACCTCTGTTGCACAGTAGAACACTTACACTGTTTTCTACCTCAACACCAATTCTATTTTGCTTCAAAAGTACATTGCTAGATTTTGCACAGGTGGCTAGCAGGCTAAAAGTGAAGGCCTGTCGTCCACAAATGGTGGCTTGCCGGCCACTGTTGTCTGGTTCTTCGTGCTGCAATAGAGAGCAAACAAAGCAGGGGCATGGTAGTCTCAAGGGTTGTTTGCATAACTCACCCCTTCTTATCATCAAACAGCAGCTCAAAGGAGTGACAAAATTTGATTCACAAACCATCAACGGATGCAATTTCATTGCATGATGGCTTATGAACAAAGTGTGCAAGTTCAATGAATGCAACAAAACAAGACTCTCAAAACCACCTCTCTATCATGAATGGTCAAGGGAAGTAGTTGACAATAAATCTTGAGCCGTTTGCATCACTCATGAGTATAAAATGACTCAAGACTTAAGGGTTCAATTAACGTCCGATTGAACCCAAACCAAATTATTATATTGCCCTTTTTTAGTCACCAATTTTATTACTCCATTTTAGTTACCTTTCAATTCTTTAATCAGTTAATTCCAAAAGTGAGTTTAAGTTCTCTAAAGAAGAGAAGTGTCAAACCAAGAGTTGGCTTAAGGCATGAGAGAGATGTGATGCCATTGATAATGAACCCCTAAAAGGGATTAAACCATTAAGCATGACAATCTCAATCTCAAGCTTAAAAGAATAATAGGTTTGAAACAACTCTCAAAGCAAAGCAAAAGCCAAGAAAGAAGGGAGGTTGCAGAGGTGATTAAAGGTGATCACAAGTAAGGAAAGCATGAAATAAATGCTATCAACTCAAATAGGATGGTGGCTAAGGCTTGAACCACCAAACCTATGAGGACAATTGCACTACGAACATGTAATACAAGGCTGAAATGCAATGAACACTTAAAAACAGTCCTAAAACAGTGCTAAATAAGTCCTAAAACATGTTGGAATTAAGACAAAAATATCTAGAATAATAAGTTAAAACATAAAATATGCTAGGCTAGTAAGCAAGACACAAGAAGATGAGGCTAACCCGTCCAATTTGGGACTTCAAAACAACACTTTAGCCACTAATAACTCTGAAAATTAGCGTTTAAAAGCTCGAAAAAAAGTAGGGGTGTACACGGTCCGGATTGGTTCGGTTCTGAGAAAATCCAAGAACCGAACCGATCCTAACGGTTCTGTGATTTTGAGAACCAGACCAGATCGTTACACTTGTAAAACCGGACCAGAACCAAACCGAAAAAACGGTTCGGTTTCGGTTTGGTTTACGGTTCCAAAAATTTCTATTTACAAGAATAAATTGTTAATATTTTCAAAATAATTACTCAAACTAATTACATTTAACTCATGATAAAAATTAATAATATTAAGGCATTACTTAATATTACATATATATACCATCCTAATATCATTAAAATTATAAAAAACCAATTAATAAAAATAAAACTTGATATTATATATATATATATATCTTTTAAAATTCGGTTCGGTTCGGTTCAAACCGCGGTTTTTTCATAAAATCCATTAACCGAACCGTTTTTACGGTTCTCATATTTCTTAATCCGAAACCGAACCAATTCTTAATAGAACCGAACCAAACCATATGATTCGGTCTGGTTCGGTCCGGATTACCGGTTTGAACGGATTTTTGAACAGCCCTAAAAAAAAGATAGCATAGAGGTGGAAAACACAAGGATAAATGCCTTGAAAGCAAGGTGTAAAGGAGGGTGAACCACCCCTCAACCCTTATTAGCCTTAAAGCACAAGTTTCAGCCCAAAAATACGGAGTTTAAACAACCCAAAAATAGTGGGAAAACAATAAAAAAAGAGTGATTAAAGCAAGTAGAGAAGCAAAGATTTATACCTCTTGAAGAAGAGATTACTTTCAAACAACAAAACCACACTTGCACACCCTCAAGAGTTTAAGATAGGCTCAAAGGTACCTCAACTCAAAGATGGAGCGGTTTGGTTAAGAGTGTATAGGCAAAGGTGTAAGAAATTTGCAAGAGAGAGAGAGAATTGTAGAGAAAGAGAAAATATTTTGCTCCAAAATTTTCTAACCCTCAAAGCAAGAGGGGAGGTCCTCTATTTATAGAAAAACATCACTCTTCCTCAAAATATCAATACATACACGTGTAAGAAGGTGCATGTATTTGTGCCAATAGCTGGCAGAAAAATATCTGCAAAACACACTTGTGGCCGACAACCAGAAGCAGTGGCCGCCAGCTAATAGAGGGGGCCGGCAGGCTACAAGAGGTTGCAGGATTGAAAAACTCTAGTTTTGGCCCAAAAAATAAAGCAACAGGTATGTAGGGTTTGAAGGCTCAAAGTTGTGGCATTCTGCTGAGGACTTCCGAGCACTTAACAAGCATACACACATTCATCATTGAGTGTGCAAATTGTGACGTCAAACTCGTAAGGGCGGTCAAAAATGGGATGTCTATATGTAGCATCTCTATCCAATCAACCTAACAATACATTATCATCTGTTTAAGCACTGTTTAGTAATATTCGTTGACCAAACTTTTTCAAACTTGTCATCAAAGTGCTCGGAATATTCTCACAGTTCCAATGCCACCAACTTCATCACCAAAAACCCTCTCACGCACTCTCACGTACCATCTTTGGCATCTGTGCATCACCAGTTTCTGCCACCACTTTCACATGTGCCATCACGTGTGCACTAGTCTAGCACTCTGCATTGCTGGCGTCATCATAGTGTGCGCTCTTATAGCCTTCTATGTTACTAACGTCAACCCTAGCCACTCCAACCGTCTCCGCCGCGCAATTCTAGCCTAGTCGCTCCAGCCGTTGACCTTATTCTACGTCAGCCCTATCTAACGTCAGCCTCTATACTCTTGTGCATGTCATCGCTGATTTTAGTCTCACGAGCTTCTACGCCTCATTTGCTACCGTGCATTGTGCGTGCCCTTCTGCTATTACTCGTCGCACACACTGATGCTAGCCCTACATGTTGCTGATGTCATCATTTGGCTTATTCATCTACCGATCTGTTTCTTTTGTTCTTTTTTTGTACCAACTCAACTGCTACATAGTTATTTTCGAAGTTCTGGATTCATTGGGATACTCTATTTCACCCAGTTCTACTCTGATGCCATTGGGTTTTTTTTTTTTTTTAATTCATACTTTGATTAGCCCATGGATTATTTTGCAGTTCTCCTCTATACGATGGCTCTTTTGGATCCTCTGTTAGCTAGTATCACTTTTCAACTTCGTTTGCTTCTGCTGCTATTGCACCTACCTCATCTTCCCCTCGTGTACTAACCTACACTCTTCATGATATTGAAGCTATTGTGAAAAAGGTTTTTTTTAACTTCTAGTACACCCTCTATTGCTTTCTTCGTCACTCTAGGTACCTCTTCATGGTATTTTGATTTGGCTTATTGAAACCACATGACCTCTGGCCCTACACTTTTTTCCTCCACTGCATGTCCTTCTAATTTATCTACCATTTACATTGCTGGTGGTTCTCAAATGCATGATAGTCGTATATGCTATATTTCTATCTCTGATGTCTCTCTCCCTCACACTTATCTAATTCTCAACCTTACACTTAATCTTATTTCTATTGGGCAACTTTGTGATCTTGGTCTCACTGTTCTATTTTCTCTAACTAGTTGGGTTGTGCAGGATCCGAAGACGAGACAAACTCTTGGGATAGGTCGAAGGCATGGTCATCTGTATGAGCTCATCTATCGTCGGATTCCCTTATCCAATCCTTTCGTTGTTTAGACTGCTGCTTTTGCTACTACTATAACCACTAAACCACAGTTCGGTTTGGTTTAGAACTGCAGATTTTAAAAATATTATCATTATTCACAATATGATCACAAAATATTATTCACAACGTAAGAATTATTTACATAATTGTTTAAAACTAGTTCTATTACTACACAAAAATATACTTATAATAACAGAGAGTTATAATATATATATATATATATATATATATATTTGATATTAATAAAATATTTTAGTATTTTCATATGGTAACAAATTATATATATAATCTAAACGGTTCGGTTGGTTCCAACTGGATTCGTAGCTATAAAATCACGGACCGAATTGTGAAGTATAGTTTGCCTATTTTAAAAATCACAACCAAATTGTGCAATAAGAAAACAAAATCAAACCGTGCGGTTTGGTTTGGACCATACTGATTTATAATTTTTTTGATTTTTATTCTCAACACTAATATGATCTAATGATCCAAATTATTTTAAAATCATTCAATGACTAATAATTTATATGTATATTTAA
Organism: Camellia japonica; assembly: GCA_030407325.1. Taxonomy (NCBI): domain Eukaryota; kingdom Viridiplantae; phylum Streptophyta; class Magnoliopsida; order Ericales; family Theaceae; genus Camellia; species Camellia japonica. The sequence goes on along the minus strand of JAPPVO010000016.1, from coordinate 63,473,541 downwards.
TATTTTATATATCTATATATACAATTTGGGTTGCTTAGGTTATTTGGTGTCACTGTTGAAAGCCACTCAAATTTAATTCAGATTTTTGAATTTTGTTCAAGCCCACACTAAATTCAAAAATATATTGCCCAAATCAATGAAGGTACATTTTATTATTGTTTTCTTTATTTTTTTTTAAATAATTATGATGTGGCATATTTTTTGACACGATTCTTGATAATTATTTAGATAATTCTAGTTTGTGTGTATTTTTGTTTGAGTTTCGTTTGTTTTTAGTGAAGTTTTTTATTTTATTTATATTTTAGTTAATTTATTTAACTTTCTACATTCATCAAATCTTGATATATCTAAAAAAATTTAAAAACAAATTGATAAAAACATTAAAAAAGTTCAATAAAGACAAATGAAAACTCGTCTAAAAATAGTTTTTGAAAAATTTTATTGTATAATTTATTTTCAAAGCAGTAAAGCTATATCGTATTAATTAATTAATTTTTTTTGAAAAATAAATTATGATTTGTCTAGTATTTTTTTAACATAACTCTTGATAATATTTTAGATAGTTTTAGAAGAACTTATAGTATATTGATGTGATGTTTAGCTTTCAGTAGTATTATTTGTGTCTAGTTTACAAGAATTTTGCAAATAAATGTAATTTAAAAAATTTATTAAAAGTTAAAGATAGTATCACGTGACAATATTTACTCCCCACCAATCACAAACTACTAACTTTTCATGTTGTCTTCCAAAATTTCAATATAAATTGATGAATCCTCGTCAATCAAAATGGAAAAAGGCACCACCTTGGCTATACTCTCCCAAAATGAAAATATTGCTCGTGATTTAGGCCTTAAATAAGACGTACCATACTATGCTACTTCTTGACATTTTTTTGTAGTGGTTGTACAAATACGATTCCTAACATTTAATAATTGTTACAAAAATTATTGTAGAAATTAACAGTCTTAGTGATGCTGTAGCGATCCCGGTTTTGACCCGGCTCTTTGTGGTGTTCTGGGCTCGGGTTGGTATGGTTTTGAACAGTGTTACATATCTTAGTTCCCTGTATTCCCCTTATTTTGGTTATCGGGTTGTAGCGATGTGTTTGGAACATGTAATGTTTCATGTTTGTATTAGGTTATAGTGTATCTTTCATGTTTTGCCACTTTGCTGACTATGTCAGGGATCGAGCTGCATTCGAAATTGCTTGTCCGCTCGAGCGGCCGTTTATGCGCTCGAGCAGAGAATGTTTGGTTCCAGAAGTTTGACCTGTCTGCAAAAGTACTAAGAAAGTGTATTTGACGCTCGAGCGGACCATGTTATATCAGTTCGTGAATCTGATATTTCAGATCACTTTTGTATATATCTCTCTCTCTAAAAACATTTCCTCTCCCTTCTCTCTACATTTCTCTACACAAACTAGATCAAAAACCTTGATTTCTCAAGATCCATTTGAGTTTTGCCATTGTTTCTTCATCAAAGTGGGTTATCATCTCAAGGGCTTCATTGTGTGCGATGAAGATCGAGTTTAGGCATCGTTGATTTTGGGGTTTCATTTCTATTTTTCTTCAAACTTGAGGTAGAGATTTTCTTTGAGTTATATATATATTTTTGCAAGATCTAGATGATTTTCGAAATCATCCTTTGATAGCTTTTGAAAATTGATTGTTGATTCAAAAAGTTGAGCGATTTTAAAAGTGGGTTTGTCTCTTGTTCTTTTAAAATGATCTTATGGGTTTTGATCTTCGTTGATTGAAGAAAATATGATTTTGGAAAGTTTTCTTTCAAAAGATTTGAGTTGTATAGTTTTGGTGAGAAAACCTAGAAATTGGGAATTTTTAAAAGAGATTGAAAATCCATGAATGATATTGTTATATTTATTTTGTGTGTCAAAAAAAATGGATGTTTGGAAAATTTCTTATTTATATTTATATAAATGATGAATTTCATGGAATATGAGAATCGTTGTTCATTTTGGAAATTATTGTTCAAAACATTGAAATAGTCTTGAAATAATTAATTGTTGAAGATACTTGAGAAAAGGGAATTGTGTTATTCCTTGGATGATGAATTGAAATAAAAGTATTTATATTCATCGTGTGAAATTGGCATATCAATTCATTTTATTACATTAAACTTTGAAAGTTGATTTGAAAACTTGTATTGAGAAAAGAATGTTGAGAAACAACTTTTCATGGAATGGTTTTGGGATAAATACGTTGGTAAGTCTTGATAAGTGGTATAGATGATATTGATGAGAGTTTGGGGTGAAAGACCGAAAACCCGCGCGGATAGGTGTCAAGCCTTCCGGTTAATACCGGTAAAAATGACAGTTTGGTAGTACTCATATAGTCTACTTGCAGACACCGACCTAGGGATTACCAAAGTTGTATTTACCGCCCCTTGAATTAAATTGTTAAGTTTTGAACAATGAACATTTCATGGCATCATTGAGCATGATGGTTTTCAAAAGATGAAGATATGACGTATTTGCAAAAAGACATAGCATGGCATGTGCATGCGTCTCTTGAGACTTGTATAAAATGTATATACTTTGTTAAGGATTTCCTACTAGGCTTTATGCTCACCCTACGGGATCTTTGTGCAAGAAAAGATGTTTTGATTCCGCCTAACTAAAGGCGAGGAAATATGTGTTGAGAGTACAAGGCTCTCATTTTGCTGTAATTCTGTTTGTAAGCCAAGGGCTGTATTTGTGTGGGTTTGAATAACCATTTTGTGTAATTAGACTAAGCCTTGGAAACTTGTAAACCCTTGGGGGTATTTATTTGTTTATGTTATTTTGATTTGAAGTGAATGTATTATTGCCTGAAGGCTATTTGTATCATGTAATGCAAGTGTGGGGATTTATTTTCAGTTTTACTTTAAAGAACCATGGTTATCGTATTATCATTTGGGTATAAAAATTGGAGCGTTACAGATGTTGAAGTGAAGAAGATTGCAGGTTTGTTGCTAGGCAAAAAAATAGTAATGACAATTTGTTAGATAAATGTTTTATACAATAATTATGCATTACAAATGGGATTTAGTATTCAGAAAGGAAAACCGAGATATTATAGTGGATCAAAGAACATAAGGCAAAGTAAATTATTATGTTCTAAAGTAGATGAAGACCCATGTAAAAGAGAAAAATTTGAACAAGTTGGAGATTATAACTAGTTGCAAAGAATTTATTCATTTTACTATTGAAGATGGAATTTGGAGGGTTACTGCCTTTAATCCTAAACATAATCATGAACTTGCATTACAATCAGAGAGACATTTGCTAAGTTCTACTCATCACATTTCAAAATATAAGGTAGGTGTGATTGATTCTATGGTAAGTGCGGGTATAAGCACAAAGAATGCTTATTCATATCTGATAGAAAAAGTTGAAGGTAGAGAAAATGTGCGTTTTACCAAAAGAGAATATTATAATTATGTGAATAAGAAGAAGATGGAAATGATTAGTGCTGGAGATGCTCCAAGCTTATTGAATCATTTTAAGCAAAAGCATACAGAAGATCCTATGTTCTTTTTCACATTTCAAGTAGATTAAGAAAATCGTATGGCTAAGTTTTTCTAGAGAGATGGGAGATCAAGGGTTGATTATGATTGCTTTGGAGATGTGGTTGTATTCAATACCACCCATCACACTAATAAGTATAATTTGATTTGTGCTCCATTTGTTTGCATTAACCACCATTGGAAAAATGCGATGTTTGGTTGTGCTTTCCTTTTGGATGGAACACCACTGATTCATTTATATGGTTGTTTAAATCATTTTTATGATCAATGGGAATTGGTCTCCGATAACAGTTTTTACTGATTAAGATCAAGCCTTGTATAATGCTATTGAGGCGGTGTTTCCAAATACACATCATCGACTATATTTATGGCATATTTCAAAAAATGCCCCTTCTCATTTGAGGGAGTTAAATACTAACACAAAGTTCAAGTACTTTTTCAACAAGTGTCAAAAATATTTGTGATTATGCACTATAATTTCAACAAACTTGGGATAAAATGATACAAAAATTTAGTTTGGAGAGTCATTAGTGGCTTAATATGATGTACAAGATTCGACACAAGTGGAGCATTGCATTCACCAAGAATAGTTTCACTGCTGAATTTAAAGCTTCTTCAAGGAGTGAGAATACAAACAATATTTTGAATAGCATAGCAGGTAAAACAATTAGTCCTATTATGTATGTTACTGAATATGACAATTTAGTGGCATAGTTATGCGTTGTTTAGAGTGGGTTTGGTAAGATGTAAAAAAAAATGAATGCATGTGAAGGAAAATAATGAATGATAACAAATTTGGGCGATTTGAAAGGGAAAAAGAGGTTGAGGGATAATGTGTAGGGGTAGAGGTATAAGAAACACAAATAAAACTGAATCAACTGACCAAAATCAATTAAAATTTTGATTTTCAATATTTTCATAACTTGCATTCTATACTAGTTTTGAAAATTTTTATATCGATGTAAACCAAACTGATCGAATATTATATTTAAATAAGTCTATACTTTAATCCTTTGAGCATTAGAAGATATATGACAAATATAATACACTTTTTGTGATAAAAACTTAGGGAAAAGATATTTATAGAACAACTCCTACTTTTTCTCCTTTTATTTTTAATGTGAGATTCTACAAGTTTTTATAAAACCCTTTAAAACCTCATCTAAATCTCTCCTTTATATTAAATTGACAAAACTGAAACGTGTTGGAAAATTGGTTTTATATATGCTTATTTTGGGCCATGTTTGAGCCCAAAATTGAGTGGGCCCCAAACGTCTTCTGGAGTGAGTCCGAAGAGGTGACGTGTTCCTTGCCACATGGCAAATCACACGATGAAGACGATTCGTTAAAACCATTTATGAGTAAATGAGAAGTTGACGTTGTTTTCGGGTTTGTGGAATGGACAATTAAAGAAGTAAATGTGGGTTTCCTTGAATTGGGTTATCCCACATTGAAACTTTAAGAGAGCTTTTGTAGGTATATAAGCTCTTGGTGTACTAACTTAGGTTGGGCCCCAAGGGGCACCCCAAGTTTGTAGAAGGGAGGAGTTATGGACAAATGGAACCTTGGCTCAAACCACCACCACACGCGCTGCCGCAGCCGGTCGAACCGAGCTGTGCCGGGCGCGAGTGTGGATTGGGGGTCGGGTCGGTTCTAGTATTAATTTTTTGGACAAAATTTATTTAATTTTTTTCAGAAATTCTTACTAAAATTAAATCCCAATTTTGTGCCAAAATTAAAATTAATTTTCTGTCCAAAATTTGCCTCCTTCAGTCCGAATTCCTTATAACATCTACCGAACAGATTCAAACAATTTTCTAACCTGTTGAAACCTTAACAGATCATAACTGTCCAGACAGATTCAAAATCTGGACAGTTTATTTAACTGCAGCAGTTATCTGTTTGAATTTCAAACTGTATTTGTTCAAAATAGTGCACCTGTTCCATATCTGTACCAGTTTGAAATTAACACATGTTCAGGTCTATAAAACCATATCTGTTCCAGCATTTTTTCACATCCGAAAAATAGTCTGAAAATTATATTTTTGCTGTCCAATTTTCTGCTTTGTTGCATATTTCCTTCATATTAGCTTTTAGGAAAATTAAAGAGAGTATAGAACACAAGGTTCTAGTTCGTCGGTACAAATTTGTGAAGATCATTGTATCTTGGGAGATAGACACCATTAATCTGTAAGCACCGTAGCGGGGCGAATCTGTCTTAAGGACAGAGTGTCACACATTCGACTTGGTCTTTAAATATTCATTCGGTTCGGTAAAAATAAATTTGGTATGTAATTTATTTTATTTGTTTTATTTGTTTCAATTTATTTATTTTTCACAGAAGATTGTTCCAACAATCTTAAGACAGATTCGAATTATTCTGTTTACAGAATTTTTCGTTTGTTTCCCTTTTTCTTTCTTCTTCATATAGATTATTCTATGTGATTTTACAAAATAATATTCTGGTTGGAAAACAAATAGTAGTAATATACTGTTTGACAGATAATAGTAATATACTGTCTATTTTCTTTGACAACTAGTAGCAATATATTGGTTTCATTAACAATTCAGAATATTTATTTGTGGAATTTTGTTAGAAATTAATTTTGATTTTCAGAAATTATTTTATGAGTGTTCATTAATTAAAATTATGTTTCAGTATTTTAATTATTGAAGTGTTACAGGAATTTAATTTTCTGTGTGGAATTAATTTGGTTAAATAAATTTTATTTTTCAAATTAATTGGAAATAAAAGTTACAGTCTTGTTTCTTTTATTTTTACAAAATTTAATTTTATGAATTTGGATTAATTTTCTGTGTAGTATAAAATTCTAATTATAATTTTGTTTTATGATTTAGAATTCATGGCTACTGGAACAAATGCTCAAACGAGTACTGGTATGGTGGCTGCAATTGCGCCAACCCCTGTAGACGTCCCCGAACGCCTCGGGAGGGTTAAGTCCCGTTCTGTTCATATTGGGGTCACTACAGTTCAAGGACTCAAATGTCACGGTTCTTAATCTTGAACCAAAGAGTCCAAATCCGGCAAATCGTTTTGAAAACAGATTTTTTGAAAGAAGTGCCAAACATGGACTGCTTCGCCAGATACAGAGTCGCCACCTAAATATTTTATTTTTGGGAAATTTAGGAAACCCTGACTCGGTGCCAAAGGCCACGTGTCCGTCATCACCAAAGTTGCCTCGGCTCGGGAACTTGGGTACGATTGGGGAAGGTCACTTCGTGAGCACCCCCGCTCGCCCGGTCAAAGACCGGCCTCTACTAACCATGATATCTGTTTTTGAAAACATTGTATGCTCTTATTCCGGTTATTAGCCTAGGTTACTATGTGATGCTCGCAGCAAACAAGTATAGACTAGGCCGCCTGAATTGGAACGAAACATTTCATGTTTGTTTGTTTGAAAATGGTTTGATGGTGCTACCCGCAGGTAGGCTAAGACGCGGATTTGCCACCCTCAGGTGGGCTTAGAAAACATGATTTTGCCACTATCTAGCGGGCTTAAAACAAACAGTCAACGCATTGTCCCAATTCAAGTAACTCAACCTCCACCCACAGGCATTCAAGGCAGTTATATCACATAAGCATATAGCCTCATGGTAAGCATGCTATTCATGGCAACACTCACACGCATGCAAGGATGCTAAAGCATAAAACTCACCGAGTACTCCAAGCCAAAAACAAAAGCTAATTAGAAATGATGCATGATCCTAACTATACAGAAATGCCTAATGCAACGCATGCAATAATGCAACTATAGCAGGCTCGGCTATTCTAAAATGGCATATGAAATGCTACAACTAACACGTATTCAATTTGGAATTGAAATACAAATGCAGTTTGTATGATGCGCCGAGCCCGGTGCGTGCAAAACAGATGAATGATGTAAACATGCTATCATACTGTATGCTAATTGAAATATGCCCTATATCTAACCATCGTAAGCGGGTAAATAAAAGGGAAGAAAGACGTGGGGTTGGAAGACATACATCACACTCACCCACACTTATTACAGTTTTGCCCTCGCGCAGAGGGTCCGAATAAATAATAATACAGTCCGAAATAAAAGAATAATACAGTCCGAATAGATACAGATTCCTAACTAATTAACAAATTAACTAAGAAAGCTTTAAACTGGCATGCAAGCCAGGGGCTGCCTCGCTTCTGATGAATAATGTATGTTGGACTGCTTTTGCGCAGAAATCCACTGGGATGCCCAATTTAGCCTCTGTTTGCAATGTTTCTCGAAATGCACGCCAGACTCCGAAAAGTTGCTGATTCCTCATTTTGCTGCAACAGAGAGCAGGAAAAGGGCATAGCAATGTATTTCACAAATATATGCATATCTCGATCATCGTGCCACCAATCACGCATAACGATGCATGATGGCCGAAGAGTCGGATTGCACAACTCAATATAGGGTGCAATGCAGATGAATGCTACAACAAAACCTAACTCCATCATGGATAATCCGGAGTGTCGGTGACTTGGGAATTGAGACCCGTTCCGTCACTCGGAGTACGAAACGTGCCTCGTTTCCCGTGCCCGGGCTAACTCCTATCCCGAACATGATGCAATATGCATGATATGCATGAAATGCAACTAAGATATAATCCTAGCATGCTCAATGCTATGAAAATAAGATGTCTCGAAATGCGTGCACGCGGGCGCGCAAACCGAGGCGATGATCCTAAGGCATGAAATGGCATACGCAATGCAAATTGGACTTACACTAACACGAGTGGACCTCAGCCACACTCACATAAGAGGCCGTCGGATAAAAAATGAAGTGCCTCAAAATGCGTGCCCGTGGGCGCGCAAACCGAGGCGATGCATACGGAATGCAAAATGACATGGAAATGATATATAATGAGGCTAAAACGAAATGCCTCGAAGTGCGTGCCCACGGGCACGCAAACCGAGAGAATGGCATACGGAATGCAATGATGCGAAGATGGCATACAGAATGCAAAATGGACTTATACCAACATGAGAGGGCCTCAGCCACTCTCATACGGGAGGCCGTCGGATAAAAATAAAGTGCCTCGAAATGCGTGCCCACGGGCGCGCAAACCGAGGCGATGCATTAAAGCATGAAATGATATACAAAATGCGAAATGGACTTATACTGACATGAGTGGGCCTCAGCCACACTCACATGAGAGGCCGGAGATGAAAATGGGGTGCCTCAAAATGCGCGCACACGGGCGCGCAAACCGAGGCGATGTATTAAAACATGAAATGACATACGAAATGGTATGCAAACATGCAAATGGAATTTCAACACTTACAAATGATGCAAAACAGCCCCGAAAGGTGGGGAAATAATACCGAATGCCCGGAATGGTCCCGAAATGCGACAATAAGCACCCGGAATGGCCTATAGCCATACTAAACATGCATAATTGGTACATGACATGCAAAACAGTAGCAAGGAAGCCCCCAAAATAGCATTTTTCAGTCACAAAAAGGGCTAAATAGCAAGCATGGATAGGGCAACAATAGCATGCAAAAATACGAGCCAAGAGAGGGGTATTGAAGCAAGTGGTGTATGCGATGCTCAAACTGAAAAGTACCCTTCTACAACACTGATGAGGGACTAAAAATATGCACATTTTTAGTAGATGGCATCCCCCAACTCAGTATGAAAACATGGTAAAAATGCTATGCAAGAATGAGGATATATAAGGCTATAACATGAAGTACCCAAAACATTGATCAAACCAACAAATACCCTCAATGGAATATGTCAAGAAGATCAAAATATGAATATTTTCAGTACTGATGATGGCTGAAATCAGAAGCTAGATAAGCTTAAAAAGGCATGCAAAGTGGGGTCAAAGAGAGATATAAAGGCAAGTGTAACATGGAGACCCCAAACAAGATTGATCCCTTCTAAAATATTGTAGAGGGACACAAAATAAACTCGTTCAAAGTTCATGGCATGTTCCAAAACAGACTGCATGTAGGTCAAATAAATCATGCAAGTTTATGGTAAATTGAAGAAATTGTGAAGCAAGTGCATGATAGAGAGGCCAAACAGGGTTGATCCCTTCTTAAATGTTGAAGAGGGGCTCAAAATAGGCCCACTCACAGTTTATGTCATGCTCGAAAACAGATCACTCATAAGCTAAATATTTCATGCAAAAAACAAGAGCAAAACATGGATTCAAAGCAAGTGGCATATGGAGAAAGAAAACAAGGTTGAGCCCTTCTTCAATGTTGAAGAGGGGCTCAAAATAAGCACAATATCAGTTCATGAGATGCTCCAAATCAGATCACACACAGGCCAAATATTCAATGCAAAATATTGACATAAAAGATGCTATTGAGGCAAGTGTGCCATAGAGGGCTCAAACAGGGTTGAGCCCTTAATCAAAGATCAAAATGAGCTCAAAAGGGGACCACTTTCAGTAGGGGTTGAAGCTCAACACAATATGGAAATAGGGTTAAGAAAGGAAGCAAGAAAATGGTACAAAAGAGGGATTTGAGATTTACCCTTGAAGACAAGACTTTTGCTACCTCTTTGCTTGATGAAAGTTTCTTCTAAACCTCCCAAGAACTCCTCCTTGCTGCTGGAAATGAAGTGGTGTTGGTGGTGCTAGGAGATGATGAACAAATGAGGCCAAAACTTAAGGATTTTTGAGAAATGGAGATGGATTGGTGTATGTATGCTTGAGGAATAATTTTCTAACCCTAACAAAGAAGAGGGTGAGCCCCTTAAATGGACCAAAAAGGGGTGTAAAAGGGGAGGGAAATGCACCCAAGCTTTCCCTCCCAAAATATCCCCCGGAGGGCTGAGATATTTTGAAAAACAGCTGGACAGCTATAAAGTGGTCAAAAGGGGGAAGCAGGCCGGCCAGGTGCTTTTCTTGAAGATGGCCGGCCGGCCACCCCACTGGTCGGCCAGCCACTCCCCATGGCCGGCCGGCCATGGCCAAAAATGAAGTGAACAATTACTGGCCGGCCACCATATTTTGGTGTCCTCCCAGGTGTGTAGAACAAGGTCCCATGGTTGGAATTTGACAACTCTGGAACAGAAGTCACAACATTGCATTTGAAGGAGAGGCTCAAAAATGAAATAAAGAATTACTGGCCGACCACCAATTTTTAGGGTCCTCCCATGTGCCCTCATCACAAATATGTAGTTGTGGTTGGAAGAAAATGGTCCTGGGGTGTTCAACATTAGCCCGGAAGTGAGAAAAACGGGAGCCGGAGGAGCATAACTGGTTATCTGAGATAATTGCTGGCCTCCCACCCTCCAGTGATCTTCCTGGTGCTAAAACAGAGGTACCTGCCAAAATTGAACAAAAACTGATGCAAAATGAATGCTCGGGGCCCAAATCACGCAGTTCGGGGTCCCGAAAATAGGCTGTAGGCACCGAAAGTGGTATTCAGCCACGAAGTGGGTATCTGAGACCCCAGTGTTCCTCGTTATGATAAAACAGAGGCACTTGCCAAAATTGAACAGAAACCGGTGCAAAATGAATGCTCGGGGGCCAAACCGCGAGGTTCGGGGCCCGAAAACCGGCTGTAAGCACCGAAAGTGGCATTCAGCCACGAAGTGGGTATCTAAGACCCCAGTGTGCCTCGTTATGATAAAACAGAGGTACCTGCCAAGAACCGGAGGAATCGGAGACGGTTGGGCGGTCCCGAACCGAGGCACACGGCCTGACGGCTCCGAAAACCGGGAACCGGCTCCGAAATGGGCAAAATGGCCTACGGCCACAAAAAGTAGCGCACGGCCACTGAGAGATGATCTACGGGACCTCTCCCTCCCCTCAGGAAAGAAAACAGAGAAAACCGAGTCTGGTTCGCAAACCGAGGCAAGGCACAGAAGAGGGTTCGGAAGTCTGGAGGCAGGGCGCACGGCCGCGACTCTGAGACTCTGAACGAGCACAATATGCAACATCACCGAGCGCTCAATCGGTGACGTCTGAGTCTTAAGGTCGGTCAAAAATGGGGTGTCTACAGTTGCCCCTCTTTGACAGAACTCGGAAGTCAAGAAGTGACGGGAGTGAATGTCAAAGCCTAGAGACGACCCATTTTTGACAAGGCCGAAGACTTAGACAATCATACAAGATGAACAGAGATGTGTGCCCGCAGGCGTGCCCGCAGGCGGGGGGGCAAAATGCAAAGCGGCATGCACAGAGCCAAATGATCATGCAAATGCAGCAAGCTGTAATGAGGCAAGTATTCGCAAATAGATGCAACAATTTTAAGCAAGAATGCAAAGCAACAACTACATTTCATGCAGTTAGGAATGCGGAGAATCATTCGATTCTCGTCGCGCCTCACACGGAGAAGATACGATACCTGCGCGATTCGTCTGGTCGCACCAGCCTCAAATGAACCGTACATACAATATCGTGCCTGCAAAAATAGAGAAATTCAACAAGAACAATATGCCAACAACATATATTCAATGTGATTCCTGTAATTCCAAAAGTCTGACACACGCAGTGTCGGCGGGTGAACACCTCGCAATGCGAGAAAAGATAATGCGTGACAACGCATGTTCAAGCATAGAGGCATGGTACATCAAGAAAACATGCATGACAATGCAAAATACTTATGAGAATGCAAGTTACATGCAAAACGATGCAAAACGAGCATAAATCAGGGCGCCCGTTTGTTGCGAAACAACGAGCTGGAAAATGCGCATTTCGGTGAAGGTAACTTGATCGCGGCCTCTGATTCACCTCCCGGAGAGGTTACAACATGTTCAAAAAGGATACACCTTGATTTTGACGAGTAATGATGAGACACATGTCAGAAATTGCAGCCCAAGTCCCGGCGGAGCAATTTCGCGCCAGAAAGTGCACTTTTCTTGAACTTTTTTAGGTCCCGGGAACTCCGATCTTCCTCAAAATTTGCAGGGAGCTAGAGGGGGGAGTGGGGAACACCACCGGCCAGCTCATTTCCCTAGGAGAGGTCCCCGGCCAGGGGTAAAAAAAGTAAATGGCCGGCCAGCCAGGAAAGATGGCCGGCCGGCCACTGCCCAAAAGCAGGGGCATTTTGGTCTTTTTGGTTATTTCTATATATACACACCTCCACTCAATCCGAAATCACACCCAAGGCTGCAAAACTTCCTTCCCTTGCTCCCTAAACCATTTTCTTCTTCAGATCTGCATTTTATACGCGCCCCTCGGCCTTCCACGCAAGTTGTTTTCGCGAAATCCTTCAGATTTAAGCACTTTGAGGCGACTAAATTTTGATTTCGGAGCTTCTTTTCTCGTTTTCACCACCTGAGGTAAGTTTGTCTCAATATTTGGAAAATTTTCCCGGGAGTTGACTTTCGTTGACTTTTCGTTCCCCGAGAGTTGACTTTTGTTGACTTTTTCAATTTTGGCTCATTTTTGCTCATTTTTGCTCCTTTTGCAGATTCCTCAAAATGGCGGGTCATTTTCCTTATGGTGGAGGTCTCCCGGGTGCCGGAGATGATTTTGACATTATGGCATTGCCCCCGAGGGTCCGGCCTTTTATTCCCGGGAGGTACGCCCCGCCGGCACATAGGCTTCCGCGGGCAGTTTTCCGTCATTTCACCGAGTTCAACGATCGGGTACCCGGGGATCTTCTTTTGCGAGAGCCGGAGCAGCACCTCTCTCACGAGGCACGAGAGGTATTTTACTTCATTTGCTGTATATCTTTCTGCATTTTGTAGCTTTGTCATGCTTGAACATGCGGTTTAGCTTATGACATAGTATTTTACTTGCATCTTGAACATGCAACTCAAACACTTGAATTGCTGAACACACGGCTCACTGACTGATTGATTGTGAACACACGACACACATTGACTACGCATTGAACCACGGCTCAAACACTGATTTGTCGAACACACAGCCCAAAGTTGAAAATGAGCACACCGCACACACTGATTAAGAGTAGAACACACAGTCCCAAACTTCGGTTTTCTGAACACACAGTCCAAGTTGATGGTGAGCACACAGCCCACACTGATTAGGATTGAACACACAGCCCAAAACATGGATTTACTGAACACGCAGCCCAGATAGAAATAAAGTGAACACGCAGCCCACTGATTAATGATTTGAACACGCAGCCCAAACACTGATTTACTGAACACGCAGCCCAGATAGATATAAGTGAACACGCAGCCCACTGATTAATGATTTGAACACGCAGCCCAAAACACTGATTACTGAACACGCAGCCCAGATAGATATAAAGTGAACACGCAGCCCACTGATTAATGATTTGAACACGCAGCCCAAAACACTGATTTACTGAACACGCAGCCCAGATAGATATAAAGTGAACACGCAGCCCACTGATTAATGATTTGAACACGCAGCCCAAAACACCAAATTTACTGAACACGCAGCCCAGATTTAGTGAACACGCAGCCCACAGATTTTTTTCTGAAATTTGAACACGCAGCCCAAATACCAAATTTACTAAACACGCAGCCCAGATTTAGTGAACACGCAGCCCACAGATTTGTTTCTGAAATTTGAACACGCAGCCCAAATACCAAATTTACTGAACACGCAGCCAGATTTAGTGAACACGCAGCCCACAGATTTTTTCTGAAATTTGAACACGCAGCCCAAATACCAAATTTACTGAACACGCAGCCCAGATTTAGTGAACACGCAGCCCACAGATTTTTTCTGAAATTTGAACACGCAGCCCAAATACCAAATTTACTGAACACGCAGCCCAGATTTAGTGAACACGCAGCCCACAGATTTGTTTCTGAAATTTGAACACGCAGCCCAAACACCAAATTTACTGAACACGCAGCCCAGATTTAGTGAACACGCAGCCCACAGATTTGTTTCTGAAATTTGAACACGCAGCCCAAATACCAAATTTACTGAACACGCAGCCCAGATTTAGTGAACACGCAGCCCACAGATTTGTTTCTGAAATTTGAACACGCAGCCCAAACACCAAATTTACTGAACACGCAGCCCAGATTTAGTGAACACGCAGCCCACAGATTTTTTCTGAAATTTGAACACGCAGCCCAAATTTAGTGAACACACAGCCTACAGATTTGGATTTATTTGCACATTGCTACTTCAATTCATTTGCACACAGCTCATCGTTTATTTGCACACGGCTACTTCGTTTCATTTGCACACGGCTACTTCGTTTCAATTTGCACACAGCTCATTCGCTTTCATTTGCACACAGCTCTTTCATTTCATTTGCACACAGCTCATTCATTTCAATTGCACACAGCTCATTTATTTTCTTGCGTACTGAACACATGTATTCATTCTGAACGCAGGTTGGCTCTCGCACTGTACGAGGATACGGCTCTCTTGCTGCGAGAGAGAGTGGTATGCTGAGCTTCCAGAGGCCGTCCGGGATCTGGTTGATCTAGCAGGGTTGGACCATCTGTAGGGGGTTATCACAGTGCCATACAGCAGGACCTTGTTGGCCGCTTTGGCAGAGAGTGGTGGGACACCACCAATTCTTTCCATTTTTCTGCCACCGGGGGAGATGACGATGACTCCTTTCGACTTCTCGATGCTCACTGGCATTGGGGTAGGGGGTGATCCGATCCCCTTTGATACTGACATGGACGAGTGGGATGCCGCTCAGCTTTATTTGCTCGGCACTCAGCCACCCCTCGCTCGAGCAGGGTTTGTGTGATACTCTTGGTTTGAGGCTCATTTCCGGATCTAGGCGCCTACTACTTGGGAGGAGGAGGAGCAGTACGCCTGGGGTTTCATGATGTTCTTGCTGGGGACCACTCTGTTTGCCGACCGAGCGAACACCGTCGCCCTCTACTTGCTGAGCGCACTGGTGGATTGTGACACAGATCCGTCGCTATGACTGGGGTGGTGCGCCAGCTTGGCCACTCTTTAAGGCTACATGAGCTCATCGTCCCGCCGCAGTGGACAGCTGCTCGGAGGCTACTGGCGGGCTTGGGAGGTATGTCTTCTTCTTCTGTTTTACATTTCTGCTTTACATTCTCTGTACTCTGTACACTGCACACACTGCACATACCTGTAGACGTCCCCGACCCCGGAAGGGAAATCCCGTTCTTTTCGTTTTGCGGGTCTACTACAGTTCGGACTCAAATTGTCACGATTCTTAATCTGAACCAAAGAGTCCAAATCCGGCAAATCGTTTTGAGAAAACTGATTTTGAAAGAAGTGCCAAACATGGACTGCTTTGCCAGATACAGAGTCGCCACCTAAATATTTTATTTTGGGAAATTTAGGAAACCCTGACTCGGTGCCAAAGGCCACGTGTCCGTCATCACCAAAGTTGCCTCGGCTCGGGAACTTGGGTACGATTGGGGAAGGTCAGCTATGAGCACCCCCTCTCGCCCGATCCGAAGATCGGCCTCTACTAACCATGATATCCGATTTTGAAAACGTTATGTGTTCTTATTCCGATTAATTAGCTAGAATTACTATGTGATGCGCACAGCAAAACAAGTATAGACTAGATCGCCTAATTTGGAACAAAGCATTGCATATCCGTTTGTTTGGAAACGTTTTGAAATTTGCTACTCACAAGTAGGCTAAAACACGGATTTCAACGAGTTGTTCCAACTCAAACAATCCAACCTTCACCCACAGGCATTCAGGCAGTTTATCACATAAGCATCTAGCCACATGGTAAGCATGCTGTCATGGTACCATTCACACGCATGTGGTATGCTAAAGCATAAATACTTACAAAGTACTCCATGCCAAAATAAAAACATGTTAGCGATCAATGCATGATCCAAGTCCATGTTAAGTGCCTAATGCATCACATGCAAAATGTCACTAGAATAGGCTCGGCTAATCTAAGGATGGCATGTGAGATGCACAGGAAGCATGTATTCAAGTTAAATTTGAAAATAATGCAATTAGCATGATGCGCCGAGCCCGGTGCATGCAATACTGACGAATGATGCACGCATGCATAACATGAGGTATGCTAAAGTAAACATGTCCTAATACTAACCATCAAAGCAGGTAAGTAAAAGGGAGAAAGAAGTGGGGGTTGGAAGACATTCACACACTCACCCACACTTATTACAAACTTGCCCTCGCTCGGAGGGACCGAAAGAATAATACAGACTGAATAAATAATCAACTATCCTAGCTAATTACTTATCACAGACCAACTAAATTAATTAAGCAAATTAATTAATCTAATTTAAGCGATAAACAGTCCCGGGATGAAGACCCAATGCAGTGCGCGCTCGGTTTTGCTCGGAAATCCGCCACCATGCACAAGATGCCTCTGTTTCCCTGCTCTGCTCCTCTGAAGACTGCCAAAGCCTCAGGGTTTACTCTCTGAGTTGTGGAAACACCACCGGCTGAAGGAGAACACCACCGGCCATGTAGAATGGTCACCGGCTATGAATTTAATCCATCGGCCAAAAATGATAGCCGGTCGGCACTGTATTTAGCCGACCGGACAAAAATTCCTGCAAAATCTGGTTTGACAGCAGCAGAGGGCAATACTTGGCATGGCAATGCATTTCAAGCAATGTATGCACCAATCACACCCCATATCATGTTTATGACTCAAAGGGACATGAACCTTGGTTCTCGGACCACCAATCGCGCATTTCCATACGTGATGGCCCAAGAAGCCAAGTGTGCACATTTAATATGGAATGCAATGCACATAATCAAACCAAGGGGAACTCAACCTCTATCATAAGCAATTCAAGAGGCCAAGTATGCATGCTAATGCAATGCAACCTAAGCATGTTAGCTATCATGCAACATGGAGATGCAAAGAAGCATACAAAACATGCAAGGCATGAGACAATGCAACCAATAAGCATGCAAGGTACAATGTGGGTGTTTAAGCATGCGAGCAAGCATGTGACTTCATTCAATCATGTAAGTTCAAACATGCAACACCTCATCAATATGCTACAACATACAAGGAGTACATGCAACAAGCAAAGAGGTGGACTTAAACATGGTTTAGGCAGCCCTTACTAGGCCTAAAACAGTGGCCAAGATGCTCAAAAATGAAGGACTAATAGGCACACAAACATGCATGCAAATGATCTCCAACACTTCAAGCATTAAAGAGCAATTCTCAAGCACACTCAAGAGGATGCAAACATGGACATATGGCATGCATTGAGCTCTAAAATCATGTTATAAGATGATACCAAATCAATTTAAACAAGACAAGCAAAACATGCCACAATGGCCCAAGTACTTAAGGCAAGCCAAGGAGGCTTAAACCAAGGTCAAGTCCACCAAACCTCACAAGGCTAAGGGGACTTAAAACAAGTCAAATACAGACTTAAACAAAGCCAAGGGTGCATTTAGATGGCATCTAAGTGGTCTAAAAATGCAAGCATACTCCGAGGCCTAAACAAGGGGGATAAGGTAACAACCTTTAAACACATTGAAGGAGGATTAAATGCAAGCATATAGGCATGTTATAAGGACTGAAATAACATGTTAAGCGGTTCCAAACCATTGAAATGATACAAACAAGGCATGCTACACACTTACACACTTAAGGCCAACAAGCCCAAAATGCAAAGGGGGCATGCAATGCAAGCGATGGTCGACCAAAACAGCCAAGGACAGACCTCAAACATGGCAAAATAAACATGAAAGCTTCACAAAGCTAGGCCTAAAACATGCTTGAACAAGGGTTAAAACCTAGATGCATGTTAAGGCAACAAAATGGCATTACAAGGCATGTATGCTAAGCAAGCATGGTGTACCAAAACCAACTCAACTCAATGCTATTTCATGGCATAATAAGCATAAAAATCAGTTAAGGCATGGCCAACATGAATCTAAACTAGGTGCTCCCTCAAGAGGCAAAAAGTGCCCTTTTCAAGGACAACAAGGAGAGGGGGTGGCCCTCTCCTTCCTAGGACCTCAAGGCACCATCCTCACCTCTGAAATCCCTCAAGATTTCAGTGGTGAGGAGGCCCAAACATTATGGTCCCGGAGCTCACACAAAATGGCACAAAACAAGGGCCAAACAAGGCTTAAGAGGGGTCAAACAACCCCAAAGCTTAAAACACTCTTAACAAACTATTTAGAGGCCTTAAAAACAGAACTTTTACGTATTATATGCAAAGCCAAAAAATAGTTGCAAGATAGGTAAAAGTAGTGTGCAAAAATGGGGAATAAAAGGGAAAAGTGATTACCCTTGTAGACCTTCTTCAACAATGGAGCTCCAGCAGCTTCTTGAGGTTAAAATCAACTTCAAAACTCTAAAAACAACCCTCAAGGGCCTTAGCTCCAAGGAAAGGTGTGGTGGTGTGTGTTTGTGTGCAAATCTAAGCCTAAACACACACAAGAGAGAGATAGGGAGATGGGAGATAAACAAACCCTAACCCTAGAACTCAAACCCTAAAAATGTTGCCCAAAAAAATGTCTAACCTTTTTTTGTCCAACCCCTAACAAGAGAGAAGACCTTCTCTTTTATAGACAATTCCCTTGTAAAGCTTACAAGACAAGCCTCTAAAGAGAGAGATCCCTCCATACACGTGTATGGAGGGGAGCCAAATGCATGCCAGCTGTGAGAAAATATCTGCAAAAGCAGATGCACAGTAGTCGGCCGGCCAAAGATGCAATTGACCAAAAAAAGATAACCGGCCGGCCAAACATTTGGCCGGTGGCCACAAAACACAGCCGGTGGCCTCAAGCCCTGGCCGGTGATGGGTGGGGATGGTCTACAAGCCCTATCCTGCCTCTCAAAGGAAAAACACAAGTGTTTGGTGCAAAACCACACACAAAACAGTCGAGTCGAGAGATCCTGAGGTGAGACGCGTTGCCGAGGCTTCCCGGAACTCAAGACGAACACAAACAAGGGTGATCACTGAGTGTTCAATCAGTGACGTCCAAGTCTCGAGGACGGTCAAAAATGGGGTGTCTACAATACCGCTTTCTGCTTTATCTACATACTGCTTTATCTGATAAGCATACTGATATCTGTTATGTCTCACTGTAGTTGTGGGTATACGCTTACTTTCCGAGGCTTGTCCCAGTACCGAAGGAGGAGATGCCTCCCATGATCCCATTTTCCCATCGCTTCGACGTGAGGTGCGAGCGGAGGCCTCGAGATTCTTTCATGTTCTTCCGTCGCTACTTCGACACCATCACCGCTGCAGAGGTATTTTAGAACTTACAGTTCATTTAAGCTTCGCTTTGCATTGCATTTTCAACAACAGTAGATAACAAACTGTACTTCATTTATAGATCACCTGACAGCCATGGGCCTCATTGCCTATCGCGGTTCGGGAGTGGTATGAGGGCGCTCAGGAGATCGCCCGATCCAGGATTCTGTTGGAGGGCCCGGTCTGCCAGGCTTGGTACTTTGGAGAGCGCTTCATGCGGCAGACCTTGGGCGTGCCCGAGCAGTGGGTTCCAGCACCTCCTCCTACCCACGTGAGGTACACCTTGGCGGAGTTGACCCGCCACACGGTTGGTCGGAGTTATGAGCAGTTTATAGACGAGTGCGACTACACAGAGTTCGTCCAGACTTACATCATGCGGCCACTGACGGGTGCTGGCCGAGTTGAGGGGGAGAGACCAGCGGCACCAGTAGCGAGGGTAGGAGCGTCACAGGCACCTCAGGCCCGAGGCAGGAGTGGTCCCGGGGGTCTCGGAGAGAGCAGGGAGCTGGGTCCCGGAGAGGGTGGGGGGTTAGGTGGCCCGAGCTACCTACTATGATGACATGCCGAGGGCAGGGTGGGGAGACTTACCAGATCCCCATCACTCCTCCTCCGGCTGATCATGAGTTAGTCGGATTCCATGGCTTGCCCCCGGTATGTACTTTTGCATTTTGCATTCTGCACAGTCATTTCATTTCATTTGATATTCCGCAGAATACTGATACTTCTAACACTTTTGCAGGCTTCCTCCGAGTATACTCACCAGTCCTTGGAGTTGACCGCCTCCGTGATGGGGATGCTTCAGCGGAGTGTCAATCTACTGACCATCTATGGTATTACGGTAAGTTCCTTTTTGACCATAGTCTCAAACTCTACATAAACTGTTTCACATAATCTGATGCTTCGCACCGCCAACACAACACTTGATACACGGCCCTTACGGCATTTGACACACTATAATCCGCAGATTGTTCACAACATTGCTCACGGCATTCACACACTGCACTGTATTTTGTATTCATACACTGCTCACAGCATTCATACTCTGTACCCATACACTGCATTCTTCACTGATATACTGCTCACGGCTTTCATACACTATACTCATACACTGCATTCTGTATTCATACACTGCTCACAGTATTCATAATCTGCTTTGCGTAGCGTACTGATGCGTTTGCCATTTGTCCTTTTCAGGCCCCATTCCAAATTCCGACTGCAGGGGGTGCTCCAGTAGGACCATCTGCACCTGCCCGAGGAGCAGGGAGAGGTGGCACAGTATATCCCCATACCAAAGCGGGGTGCACTCATGTTGGGAGCAGCTCTCGAGCACCGGTTCCCGACGATGATGAGTCCGAGGCGGAGTCGTCTGAGGAGGAGACCGGAGATGACTCGGGCTCGGGCTCAGATGATGGTGCTGACGATGATGCTCCTGGACCTTCGTCCAGGAAGAGGACGAGGACAGACCCTCAGGCCTGAGGCCACTTGACGCTGATCTAGACTTTTACTGCTTTTCTTCTTTTTGTTTTACTTTTCTTTTTGCTGGTAGCTTGAACATATTGTACTGCCGCAGGCAGGCTTTGTTTTCTTCAAAGCTATGTACTTGAAAAGATGATGAAATGAAACAAACTTTTTGTTTGAAAAAGAAAGTGTTACATTTGTACATCACATCGTATCGCATTGTATCACATTACATAACAATGTAAGTGAGATTGATCTTTTGTTTGAAAATTGGAACACTTGCATCGTAATAACCAGATAATGAACCGGCCAACAACAAAACAACTCATACAACCTACTGCTCATTCTGAACACACAGCCTATAACACAGCGCTTGGTTTACCCGGCACACAGCTCATACACACAGCTCATTCTGAACACTGCTCATTCTGAACTCATAGCCCATAACACAGTATTCTGTTCATTTGCACACGGCGAATCCTGAACAAACAGTCCAATCTGAAAAGACAGAATACAAAGGTGGAATTGGCAGAAATTGAAACACACTCAGATGCTCCAAATTTTCCCTTCCTTCTTTTGCTTTCGCAGCCCGGAACCCCAAAAAAAAAGCTTCAGATAGGTCCAGGTTTTACCATTCTGACATGACCTAGGTCAAACCCTGCGGTCGTTGAAAGAACTAGTCTTGCTTTGCACAAATGTGGAGAATGGCACAGCACTTGAGCACAAAACGATTTTTTGAAAATGAGAAAAGGGTTCTCAACCGGGTATTGAGTCTACAACTGACCGCAGCATACTACGACTCAACAAAAGGTACGCAACCTAAATACATTGAGTAACACTCGAAAAGACTCAAAACAAAAGTTGAGGTAAACAAAACAAAAGACACGACACACAGACGCGTTACAAAGACAAGGGACCTCTCAGTTCGCGAGGAGCAAGTTTCTCCGGGTATTATTCCCCACCCTTTCTTATTTGTGATTCTCAGATCACTCGGCCCTCAGGCTCTGTTTTTCTGAAAAAAGCCCTTTTCTTACTTTTTCTCTCATCGCACATCTCTTTGTTCTTCAATCTCTCATTTTTCAATCCCGCCCCTGGGTGGTTGACGGATAAACGAGAAGTTGTGGGTTCAAGCCCAACCTTGTTAGCTCGCAGCTATTTCTGCTGGTGGCGTCTAGTCGATGCCCCAGCTGAGGGGGTGGAGTGTCTTGATCCATTCTAATTCGTGTTTTGCACTTGGTTTGATACCTCGTTGCTCGGAGGGTGAGAGAGCTTTCAGCCCTTTATAGACAGCTCTAGTCGTGCCCTCTTTTGGCAAGTATGCTGGCGATGGGGGAAAGACAGGAAGCCTGACTTAACTGTGCCCCTAGTTCATTATTTTGACCATTTTTTGTTTCGGTTTTCTGCTAAAACAATTTTGACCGACACAAGAGTTAGATTAACATACTTGTTCGATTTTCTGATTCAAAATCATACAAGGCAGGCTATGAGCACTGAAAATTTTCCTTTTTTTTGGGTCCAAGAAATGGTTCAGTTTTTGGAAAAGATGGAATAATTTTCAAGAAATTAGTCAACCTCAGTAAAATAATCTCAAAAAACTGTTTTTGCAAACAGCGACTGCTCAACGAGCACAGAACCTACTCTTGAGATGCACAACCTCGGATCCGAAGGAAAATTGCCCCTTGCTTGAAGAGAGCTGCATGGCAACAGAAAGTTGCCCCTTGTTTGAATGGCGACTCATGGCAACGGAAAGTTGCCCCTTGTCTGGATAACGCCACAGCATACTGTGAACAGTTCTCATTAGTGATGATCGCAACCGAACTCTTGGATACAGAGAAGATGAGGATGGTCAAAACCAATATATGGACACAGTCACTTTGAAAGTGTTTGTGGCTGGACTTCAGAATGAAGTTGCCTACGTATCCCAAACATGGGAATCAAGCCTTACGTAGTTCCGGTTAAGGTACACTCGGGTATTAACCTCTCATTTTGCGCTCTAACTTTTGCCAAGGCCGCCCTTCTGGGTTTTCGACCTTGCGAGCTTTGTTCTTCTTTTCTTTTCTTTTTCATCTTTTCTTTTCTTCATTTTCTTTTTTTCATTCTTTGCATTTTTTCTTCTTTTTTTTTTTTCTTGTTCTTTTTCTTCTTTTTCTTGCTCTAACTTTTACCTGGGTCGGCCTTCCGGGTTTTTGGCCCAGTGAGCCTCTCAAAGGGTAAAAGTGTAACAAGTCCATGCCAAATGGTTTTTGAGATCCTGAAGTCATCTGAATCTAAGAGAACAGCTGCTGTTCGCTGACGATGCAGGAATCCATCCAATGGGGGGCTGAATTTGCCCCTAGTGTTGTGGATCGGAACTCAGTTGTCCTTCAGCGATACCTCCTTCTTTCTTCCCTTCTGGGATTTGGCATTCTTGCCAATCTTCGTCGTGGACTCTTCGAGTACCTTCTCTGACGTCCTTTGCCCCTAGTCCGAGGGGTGCTTCTCATCTAACTTTGCAAGCTTTCTTGTGACGACGTCCGACCTTCTTGATCTGACTTTCTTGCCCCTAGTTCAAGGGCTGCTTCGAATCTGGCCACACAGGCCTCACATTGTAGTTGGCCGTTGAACATTCTGAATTCATGTTCAAGGTTTTGAGAGCGAGGGGTTGAATCTTAAGGCTGAGAGCGATCCTAGGCTGCACAATCTCAAGAGCGATTCCACACAGGTCTTCCCAGGATCGCGCATTTTGAAAACTTTTAAGAAAGCGACAAATCGCTTGCGCTGAAGACAGTGCGGAACCAATCCGGATCAAGCCAGGATCCTTCCCAGTACTCACACTAACAAGCATGATCTCATTCATTAAGGGCTTAGCACGCCTCTCTTTCTCTCAATTGATCAAAGTTTTGCAAATCCCGAGGAATTCCTTCCTCTTTGTTTTCACCGTAGTGTTCAAAAAGAGTTTTTGAAAAACTTCGGTCAATACAATGACTTATAGGCACAAAAGAGCAGATGAAATGCGCTGCCGTTTCATTCTAAACTTGCTGGCACAACAAGCTCAAAGTAGCAATAGGCACAAAAACATGACAGCCACAGCTGTTTCGTTTAGATTTCTGGGTTGCAACTGGCTCCATAGCAGTAACAGACTCAAAAGAAAGCCAAAAGATAAACACAAAACAAAATAGTGATATCCGAGGTAACACCCCCGAAATCACCGAACTTCTATACAATGGGACTGACTCAATACAACAAGACAGACCCGATCGACATAGTACAAAAAGACTGCTTATATACAAGATAACAAAACTAACTGAATACCCAAGTCAGAAAGTGCAAAACTAGCATTCGCAAATGCTCCAAAGTGCGTGCCATACGCCACATCCGAAGTAAACTGAGTGCCGCCCGCAGGTGGACCAACTTCTGATCACATACTTGTGGTATCCTTGAAATCTAACAACTCAGCAGTGACAGACTTCGCTGAGGTAGGCGGGAGGATGACCTCATTGTCGATCAAATCCTGTACTTCATGACGAAGACGGAAACAGTTGTCGGTGCTACGATCGGTTTGCTGGTGGTACGCGTAGTACAAGGTAGCATCATGTGAGGGAGGGAGGTTCTTCGGGAGAGGTCGAGGTTCAAGGGGTCTAAGATGGCCCTTTTCGGCAAGGATCTGGAGCGCCTTAGACAAAGGCATATAAAAGGCGTGGAAGACTCTGCGCTCTCGGGGCAGATACTTCGAAGCCTGTGGACCTTTGCTGGATGTACTCGAAAAAGGGTCGGCAGGTACCGCCTTGACTTTCTGATCCTTTCCCGGTGCAGGGTTGGGATTGGAGGGAACTGTTCTGGCATGACGGGCCCTATCCCAATTTTCTACCTGGCTGGAACTCCCCTCGGTTGGAGTGGGGAAAGCATCATCCACAGTCTTAGCCACAACTGCCAATATTTGCTGTTTACTCAATCCTCCAGCTTTCAAAGCCTCGACTGCCCACAGCAGTTGTTCAATGGGATCAGCACCTGTTCCCACTTTGTTCTTACCTCTAGCCTCAGCTTGATTGAGGGTTTGGGTTGCTCCATCAGAGCGGAATCCGGTTGTTGTTGCCATGTCATGGCCATAGCTTGAGACAGCCTCAGGTTGGCTGAGCTTGATCACAATTCGCCCCAGTAGCGGGGGCTCCTGCGGTACAAAATTCCCGGCGTAGGATGTGGTTGGTGGCGAAGCCGATATTCCGTAGGCGAGATCAGCCACAGATCGCTGAAGATCGCCGATCATTCCCATCACTTCAAACGTGGTGGGCTCACGAGTTTGACACGACTAGGGCGCCCAGACCGGGCGCGCGGCAGGCGACCTGGGCGGGTATGGTACTTCAACATTGGTCTCATCCCGCAAGATGTTTCCTTGATCCAATGCAGCTGCTATGACTACAATTTCCTCTGAACTTTGCGTCATCGTGAGTCCGCTGAACTGAACGGTGACTGACGGATCAGATGTTTGTCTTGCCTCAGCAAAGGAGAACACTGGCTATTCTGTACTAAATCTCTGAACTGAAAGAGAAAACACGCAGCATTTCGGCCCAATCAGAACAGACACAAGCATAGCTGAATAACTGTACTCTACTACTTATCACTGTTCCCCAAAATCACTGCCCTAAAAAAATTGAATCTGATACCCGCAGATATAACTGATTCCTCAAAACACTAATATTGATACCCTCAAGTCTAATACTCGGACTTGCAAACTGACATATGCATTCCCTGTAGAGGTCAACTCAAACAGCAAGCAAGAGCCAAAACACCCCTATTTGGGGTAGGGTTTCCCTGTCCTATTTTGTCAGGAGCTAGGGTTTCACTATGCACGCAGCGGTTTCAAACAACCTATAATCAGGTAGCAACCTGTCCTAGCTTGGAATGGTCACTATGGATTCCGAACATGCACTAGGTCGAATGGTCAAAAGGGTGCCCCGGTAACAACCGGGGTTTGTGTTCCCATCGTGGCAGAGCCCGTAACCGGTCTGCCTTATGGCACGCAGCCTCCGGCAAACCGTTCAGGAATAGCAGATGGCAAACACGGTGACTTAGGCGCACCAATGCAAATGCAATGCAAAGAAACACATAAGTGCAATCAAAACAAGATATCATGAGTTCGAGTCAAGTTCTCGAAACTCCCTAGCAGAGTCGCCAGAAACTGTAGACGTCCCCGAACGTCCTAGGAGGGAAAATCCCGTTTTGTTCATTGGCCTCACTACAGTTCAGGACTCAATGTCACGGTCCTGTATCTAATCTCGCAGAGTGCAATGCAAGACCGATGAATCATCAAAGAGTCCAAATCCGGCAAATCGTTTTTGAAAACAAATTTTTTGAAAGAAGTGCCAAACATGGACTGCTTTGCCAGATACAGAGTTGCCACCTAAATATTTTATTTTTGGGGGAATTTAGGAAACCCTGACTCGTTTGCCTAAGGCCACGTGTCCGTCATCACCAAAGTTGCCTCGGCTCGGGAACTTGGGTACGATTGGGGAAGGTCAGCTATGAGCACCCCCGCTCGCCCAATCAAAGATCGGCCTCTACTAACCATGATATCTAGTTTTGAAAATATTATGCATTGTTATTCCGGTTAATTAGCTAATCTTACTATGTGATGCGCACAACACAAAAGTATAGATTAGATCGCCTAATTTGGAACAAAGCATTGCATATCCGCTTGTTTGAAAGACAGTTTGAAATTTGCTACTCGCAAGTAGGCTAAAACACGGATTTCAACGAGTTGTTCCAACTCAAACAATCCAACCTTCACCCACAGGCATTCAGGCAGTAAATCAACTAAGCAGTTAGCCTCATGGCAAGCATGCTTTCATGTTAACATTCACACTCATGCGAGATGCTAAAGCATAAACACTCACCTAGTACTCCAAGCCAAAACAAGGAACATGTTTGTAATCAAATGTATGATCCAAGTCCATGTTAAGATGGCTAATGCATCGCAAGCAAAATGCAGCTAGAATAGGCTCGGCTAATCTATGGATGGCATGTGAAATGCAACTTGACATGTATTCAAGATAGATTTAAAATACTATGCAATTAGTATGATGCGCCGAGCCCAGTGCATGCAATACAAATGAATGGATGCAAACATGCTATCATAAGTATGCTAACCAAAACATGTCCTAATACTAACCATCAAAAGCAGGTAAGTAAAAGGGAGAAAGAAGTGGGGGTTGGAAGACATGCATCGCACACACGCACGCTTATTACACAATTCGCCCTCTCTCGGAGGGACCAAAAGAATAATACAAATTTAACTAACTAACGAACCAATTAAATAGTTACAGACCACTTAGCTAGTTAAGCAAATTAACTAAGCTAATAAAGCGGTAAAACAGCCTCGGGAAGAGGGTCCAATGCATGCGTGCTCGGCTCCGCTCGGAAATCCACCACCATGCACAACCTGCCTCTGTTTGCACTATTTTATGCCTCTGAAAATTGCACAAGTCCCAAGATTGGCTCTGGAACACTCCCTGAGGGTTGTGGGATGTCACCGGCCAGGAGGGAACACCACTAGCCATGGAGGAATGATCATCGACCATAAATGTGGCCAGAAGTTTGTGGTCGGCCAGCACTCAATGTGGTCGGTCGGCCATCCATGTCTGCAGAATCCTGTTTTGACAGCAGCAGAGGACAGACAAGGCATGGAAATGCATTTTCAAACAATATTTGCACCACCAACCTCCCCATCATGTTATGGACTCAAGGGAATTTGGTCTTCGACCTTTGGGCCATCAATCACGCATTTCCATGCATGATGGCCCAAGAAGCCAAGTTGTGCATTTTGATGTCAAATGTAATGCACATAAACACACAAGGGACCCAACCTCTATCATGGTAATTCAAGGGGCAAGGCATGCATGCAAAATGCGACCTAAGCATGCAGGCATGAAGCAATGTAACAACATTTGAGCAACATGCAAAAGGTGGACTTAGACTAATTTGGGCAGCTTTCAAATAAGCCCAAAATAGTGGCCAAAGTGCTCAAGAATGAGGGACAAATGCACATGCAAACATGCATGCAAATGGACCAACACTTAAGCATAAAGAGGGGACTTTTAAGCACACTTAAAAGAGGATGAAAAGCATGCAAATGTAACAATGTTGCAAGCTCTGAAATGGCGCTAAGAGTGATGCCAAATCACATAAACAAACCAAACATGGCATGCAATAAAGCTTAAAGCCCAAAAATAGTAAGAGGACTTGAACCAAAACCATGCAAAACAGAGGGCATATGGAAAATATGACCCGAGACAGTCCTAAAGCATGGCAAAGTAAGCTTAACACATGCGATGACCAAAGCCAACAAGCTAAAACAAAAGGAGCAAATGCACGAGGCATACGAGGCCACTAAAGAGGCATTACACCACACTTAATGCAACCAAACATGGTATGAATTAAGCGACCAAAAACAGAGATATGACATGCTAAAATGAGCCCCAAAACCCACCTAGATGGCATCTAAATGGCCTAAGTCTAAAGGCATGCACAAAGGTCCAAACATGGAGCATAAGACATCAACCTTTTGAAGCATCAAATGAGCCACAAATGCAAGTATACAAGCATGATATATGGACTGAAATGACATGGTAAGTGGTTCCAAACCACTGAAATGATGCAAGGAGAGCATGCTAGAGGGGCCAACACTCAAGGCTTACAAGGGAGATTACATGGTAGCTATACAAAGCAAGTCATGAACGACCCAAATAACCAAAATTAGACCTCAAGTACATCAAAACATGCATAAAAGCTTCACAAAGCTAAGCCAAAATCATGCTAGAAACAAGGCTCAAAGCACAAAGCATGTTAAGGCAATTCAAGGCATTACAAGACAAGTACGCAAAGCATGCATGGTGTGTCTAAACCAACTTAAAACAGAGGTAAACCATGGCAAAATGCTAGCAAATACCAGCTAAGACATGGCCAACATGGACTTAAACAAGGTGCTCACATATGAGGCTAAAATGACAAGTATTGAAGACAATAAGGAGAGGGGATGGCCCTCTCCTTCTTAGGACCTTAAAACTCCATCCCCACCGTTGAAATCCCTCTGGATTTCAGTGGTGGGAAGGCCAAGACAAGGTGGTCCCGGAGCTCACCAAAAATGCACAAAAATGACGCCAAACAAGGCGTAAGAGGGGTCAAACAACCCCAAACACCAAAATAGCCTTAAGCAACTATTTTAAGCACTCAAAATCAGAACTTTTATTAGTTATACACAAAGCTTAAAAATAGATGCAAGGATGGCTAAAAGCCTAAGCAAAAATTGGGAATCAAGGGGTAAAGTTCTTACCCTTGAAGACCTCTTCAAGAACAATGCTCCAGCCGGTCTCTCCAAGCTTAGATCAACTCAAGAACTTTGAAAATAACTCCTTAGCACCTCAGTAGCCAAAGGAAAGTGTAATACTAGGTGTTTGTATGCAAAACTATGAACAAAACACCTTAATACACACACAATATGGAAGAGAGGGAGATATATAGATAGAATAGATACACAATCCTCTAACCCTAATCTCAGAGCTCTGGAATTTTTTGGAACCCTTGAGGAGGGAGGAGAAGCCCTCCCTTTATAGAATTCCAACTCTTGCAAAGCTTATACAACAAGCTAAGCAAGAGGGAAATCCCTCCATACACGTGTATGGAGGGGGTGCAAAGTGGATGCCAGCTATCACAGCTGGCATAAAATATCTACCAAAAGCAGATGAACAGTGGTCGACCAACAAAAATGGCCATTTGACCAACAAAGGTGGCCGGCCGACCACCAAGAGTGCCGACCGGCCATCACCAATGGCCGGTGGCAAGAAAACATGGCCGGTGGCCTCAAGCCATGGCCAGTGAGGTGTGGGGATGGCCAACAAGCTATTTCCCACCCTCAGAAGCAAAACAACAAGTGTTTGGTGCAAAACCAAACACAAAAACAAACAAGTTGAGAGATCCTAAGGCAGGGCGCGTAGCCGAGACCTTCGGGAACTCAAAACGAACACAAACATGGATGATCACCGCATGTTCAAACGATGATGTCCAAGTCTTGGGGACGGTCAAAAATGGAGTGTCTACACCAGTCCATACCCAAAATTACATCAAAGTGTCTAAAGTCCAAGGGCAATAGGTCTACATACAAGGTAGCATCCCTAATACGCACATCACAAAACCGACACACAGATGCAAGCAACACAGATTCTCTGGATGGACCAGATACACATAACAAATATGGCAATAATTCTAGAGGTCTACCCAATCTAGATGCAAATGCATAAGTTACAAAAGAGTGCGATGATCCGGAGTCTATTAACACAAAAGCATCCTAACTACATATAGAAATGGTACCTAAGACGACTACTTTTGTGTTCCATGTATCGCCTAGAACGAGTGCAAAGACTCTCTCCTGCCTCATGGTGTCTCCGGTGGTGGTAGGCCTTGTAGTGTTCTTGGGTTTTGGGATCGATGTAGTTGAGCTAGCAGCTAACGTCGCACTATTTTGTTTACAATCCCTTGCCATATGTCCTATTTTACCACATTTAAAACAGGCCCCTGACACACGGTAGCAAACCCCGCGATGCCTTTTACTACAAATATCACACATTGGGGATGTATTTATCGTAGAAAATTTCCAAAAACCGTGTCCAGCCAATGTCTTTATGATTCTCATGCATCAACATCCACCATCTTTTTGCGTCATCTTCCAGTGTAAAGGTGGCTAGCAATACCTTCTGTGTTTCTTGGCAAGGAAACACCTCAAATAATTTTTCTATTCCAAGGACCCATGCATCTGCCTTCAATGGATCCAGTCCTTCATGAAACTGTGGCGGTTTCATTTTCTTGAACTCCTTGGTGAGTGCTATTGTCCGGTCATCATTTTGCAAGTCTGGTACAAGTGGTGCCGGAGGTGGAGATGGAGGTGGAGGTGGAGGGTGTGGCTACTGCCACTGTTGCTGACATTGTTGCTGTTGTCTCAATGTTTCTGCCATGTCTTGTATTAACCTTTCCATTCTGTCCATTCTGGTAGTAGAGGACTCCTCTAATTTATCACCCCTCGTTCTCACCATTATCTGATTAAACTTGCATTATTCTTTATACAAAAATGTTCACAAGTATGCATATACAATAGAGCATACATATTCAAATAGGTCACAATGCAAGCAATTCACAAAGTATATAACACATAATTATTCATTTCGTAACAATTAAGCACATTATCAATGTCCTCAAGTTCACACTTATCACATGAATGCATCCTAGATCTCTACTAGATGTTTATTGCACATTTGGATAAGTGTGTGAGTTATTAACTCATGCTCTGATACCACTCAGTCATGACCCGAACCTGCCCCTATGAATTAAGGTCATAACCGGCCAGTAATCATGAGATTACCTACGGCCTCAAACCTGATTAAGCATATTACAACAGAATTAAGGGGCCAAAACAGAAGCAGACTTAAAAATTTTGTCCAATGAGTTGTGCTTACATGGCATAGTAAAATCATCCAAAGCATTTCATAATAACTCACACAAATAGGTAGAATAATCGTCTTGTACTTCTAGGAACTTTTAGACATACAGTCAGCCAAACAAAAAGCTTTTATACATGGGTGACACAATGTATTCACCAGGATAAACGAAACAAAGTCTCGTGTGTGAGACATTCGAGTTGACTCCTCAAAAACTTGACTTCCTCTCATAATCTTCACCGTGTCTGGGTTTGGACGTCTTTTTGCTCACCTACACACACATGAATGAGAATGAACGAAAGCCCAGTGAATAATATCAAATAAGGAAGTTACATGAATGAAAATATGCAACAAACGTATCAAATGGCCTTTAGGCCCATTCATGTTTTTACTTGATACATCAAATGGCCTCAAACCCAAACATGTCTAACGGCCTCGGGCCCAATTCATTCTTATCAAACGGCCTCAGACCTAAACATATCAAACGGCCTCGGGCCCAATTCATTCATGTCAAATGACCTTTGGCCCAATCATTCATGTCAAACAGCCTTTGGCCCATTCATTCATATCAAACGGCCTTTAGCCCATTCATTCATATCAAACATCCTTTGGCTCGTTCATTCATATCAAACAGCCTTTGGCCCAATTATTTATGTCAAACGGCCTTTGGCCCATTCATTCATATCAAACGGCCTTTGGCCCAATCATTCATATTAAACGGCCTCTGGCCATTCATTCATATCAAATGGCCTTTGGCCTAATCATTCATATCAGACGGCCTTTGGCCCATGAATTCATATCAAACAGCCTCTGTGTAGCGATCCTAATTTCAACACTTCTTTCATGTGTTGCCACTTCAACTGGGTAGGTCGGGGATCAAGCTGCCTGGTCAGCTTGTGGGGGTAGAGGGGGCAACGCCCTAGCGGAATCGAGGGGCAACGACCTCGAAGCAAAAATGCAAAATGCATTCGAAGTTGCTTGTCCGCTCGAGCGGAGAATGTTTGGTTCCAGAAGTTTAACCTGCCTGCAAAAGTACTGGGAAGGTGTATTCGACGCTCGAGCGGGGCTTTTCACGCTTGAGCGGATCATGTTATATCAGTTCGTGAATCTGATATTTCAGATCACTTTTGTATATATCTCTCTCTTTCTAAAAACATTTCCTCTCCATTCTCTCTACATTTCCCTACGCTAAATTGGATCAAAACCTTGATTTCTCAAGATCCATTAGAGTTCTGCCATATGTTCTTCATCAAAGTTGGTTAACTTCAAGAGGGCTTCGTTGCGTGCAGTGAAGATCGAGTTTCGACACCGTTGATTTTGGGGGTTTTATCTCATTTCTTTTTTGAAACTTGAGGTAGGGATTTTCTTAGAGTTATATATATATTTTTGCAAGATCTAGATAATTTTCGAAATCATCCTTTGATAGCTTTGAAAATTGATTGTTAATTCAAGAAGTTGAGCGATTTTGAAAGTGGGTTTGTCTCTTGTTCTTTTAAAATGATTTTATGGGTTTTGATCTTCTTTGATTGAAGAAAATATGATTTTGGAAAGTTTTGTTTCAAAAGATTTGAGTTATATAGTTTTGGTGAGAAAACCTAGAATTTGGGGATTTTTTTAAAGAGATTGAAAATCCATGAATGATATTGTTATATTTATTTGTGTGTCAAAATAAATGGATGTTTGGAAAATTTCTATTTATATTTATATAAATGATGAATTTCAAGGAATATGAAATTGTTTGTTCATTTTGGAAATTATTATTCGAAACGTTGAAATAGTCTTGAAATGACTAATTGTTGAGGATACTTGAGAAGAGGGAATTGTGTAATTCCTTGGATGATGAATTGGAATAAAAGTATTTATATTCATCTTGTGTTATTGCATATCAATTCATTTGATTACATTAAACTTTGAAAATTGATTTGAAAACTTGCATTGAGAAAAGAATGTTGAGAAACAAGTTTCCATGAATGGTTTTGGGTAAATATGGTGGTAAGTCTTGATAGGTGTAGATGAAATTGAATAAGTATCGAGCCTTCCAGTTAATACTGGTAAAAATGACAGATTATAAGTGTCGAGCTTTCTAGTCAATGCTGGTAAAAATGATAAATTGGTAGTACTTGTTTAGTCTACTTGCAGACACCAACCTAGGGATTACTAGAGTCGTATTAAGTTTTGAAGAATTGAAATTGCATGACATCATTGAGCATGATGGTTTTCAAAGATGAAGGTGTGATTTTCTTTTAAAAGGGCATAGCATGGCATGTGCATTTCATCTCTTGAGACTTGTATAAAATGTATATTCTTTGTTAAGGATTTTCTACTGGGCTTTATGCTCACCCTACGGGATTTTTGTGCAGGAAAAGATGTGGTGATGCCGCCTAACTAGAGGCGAGGAAATGTGTGTTGAGAGTACAAGACTCTCATTTTGCTGTGACTCTGTGTGTAAGCCAAGGGCTGTATGTGTGTGGATTTGAATAACCGTTTTGTGTAACCAGGCTCAAGCCTTGGAAACTTGTAAACCCTTGAGGGTATTTATTTGTTTATTTACTTGTTGTTGGATTAATGTATTGTTGCATGAAGAACTATTGTATCATGTAATGTAAGTTTGGAGATTTATATTCGGTTTTCCTTGAAAGAGCCATGATTGTTGTATTATCATTTGGGCTAGAAATTTGGGGCGTTACAACTTGGTATTAGAGCTACTGGGTTTGAATACTTGGAGCTCGTGAGAAGTGGTTATTTAACCACAATGGGTTCATTTAGCATGCTTAGGAAGTGTTATGCATTTTGTGACTATGTGATAACATGCTTATGTGACTAAATGGGTATGAGACTGGACTTTTGGGATGTTGTTTGCGCCTGTTAAATTCCTTAAGGTCTCATTAGAAGGGTACTTGTTCAATACTCGTTCTAGTAAGAATTCTTGGTTTTTCGTGGGACGGATTTCATCATAAAAGAATAGTCCGTATGTGTTTACATGACTAAGTGCTTATGTGGAGTGAAATTGAATTGTGTATATGGTAAAAAAATATATGGAATTGTTGTAGTCGAACATGTGAGTCAAGTTACGAGCACATATGAGTTAATGTGCTAAATTATTTCTCTTGTGTCCTTTATTAGGATGTTAGGAAGGGGTCAAGTCCGTGGTGGTAGAGGCGAGAGGCCTGGTAGGGCTCGCCGAGGTGTGCATAAGGTACCGGTCCATAGGGTTTCGGTGCAAGAAGAAGGGTTAGGCCAAGCTAATATGGCCGAGCAAGCAGGCCGAGCTAATGGTGCCGAGCAGGTGGGACAAGCGGGTCAAACTGCAATAGGGGCCCTAGCTCGAGAAATGGCAAGGGCTTTAAGAGAGTCTATGAACTTGTTGAGGGTGGAGAATTAAGCCTGAGAGAACACCGTGGAGTCAAGGGCGAGTTTCCTTACTAGAGAGTTCTTGCGGGCCAAACCGGATGAGTTCCATGGTGGCCCCGAGCCCAAGAAAGTAGATGAGTGGCTCGAATAAACTGTGAAGACATTTGAGATGCTTCACATCGAAGATAGTGAAGTAAGAATGACTCTAGCGAGTTACTACCTTAAGGGAGACGCGGGTCAATGGTGGAAATATGCCAAGGGTAGAGTGGAGCCGACATGGGAAGCCTTTACGGTTGCTTTCCAAGATAAATGCATACCTCCCATTGCTAGGGAGAGATTGAGGCAAGAGTTTAAAGACCTCAAACAACTCGACATGCCCGTGGCCGAGTTTGAGGCGGTCTTCTCTAGTTTGTCCAAATTTGCACCAGAGTTGGTGGCAACGGAAGAGCGCCGTTGCATTGAATTTGAAAAGAAATTGAAAACAAAAATTATGTTCAAGCTTGTCGGAAATATGATTCAGGAATATGACCGTCTTGTGGAGACGACGACACATGTAGAAATTTCCATACAAGCCGAGGAGGAGAGGCTTCAGAGTTCGAGGTCTAGGGGCCAAGAGTCTCAAGAAGACTATAGGTAGAACAAGAAGAGCAGGAACACCTATCCATCCCAGTCCCAACCACAACAATCTAGATCCACTTTTCCTTTGCCTAGTGCGGGTCCGGGAAAAAGTGCATCGAGTAGCTTCTCGTGTTTCAAGTGTGGCCAACCGAGTCACAAAGCCTTCTGATGCCCACAGAAGGGAGGAGGGCAGTTAATGTTACCACCACCTAACCGATCTCAAAGTCAGTCTCAGTCTCAGAATAAAGGTCAAGGGTTTAATTGTTATCAGTGTGGTCAGCCGGGGCATATGAAGAGAACTTGCCCACAGTTGGGAGGCACATCTAGCACATCAGGGTCGAGGTAGACTTAGAGCCACCAGTAGGCTCAATCAGTCCAAGCTTCGCGAGTTAATCAGGGAGCCACTTCGGCTCAGTCAGTATAATAGGCTTATGCTCCCAAAGGGGAGCAAGTTAATCAAGGGCCACAGGGGCGTGTGTATGCTGTTACCGTGCCAGAGTAGTTGCCAGAATCCTCAGTTGTGAGAGGTATTTTTGTTGTGTGTAATTCTTTGGATAATGTCTTGATAGACACGGGTGGTCTCATTCATTTATATCTACTGCATTTGCTTCTGCATTGGGGTTAAAGTAGCACAGTTAGTGCCTCCACTCAGAGTAGAGTCACTTATTGGGGGTACAGTTGATTTAGACCGGGGTTGTCGTGATTGTGAAATAGAAGTTGCCGGGCATCGATTTTCGTTTGTTTTTGTGTTGCTAGATATGTCAAGTTTTGATGTCATTTTAGGCATGGACTAGTTGTGTTCTTATCAAGCTGTGATTGATTGTTACCGTTAGAGAGTTATGGTGTGCACTTCGGGTGGTGATCGTTTCTATTTTCTAGGGAACCAAGTTGATAGAGCCTTGTCGCCAGTTGTTGACCCTCGTAGTAGGAGCAAGCTTAGTGGCCTTCTTGCAACTCTCTTGGATAGTGAGAGTGACGGGGCTCGTGTTGAGTTACCAAGGGTAGTTTGTGAATACTCGGATGTCTTTCCAGAAGATCTTACTAGTTTACCACTTCACCGGGAGATCGAGTTCTCCATTGAATTAGTGCTTGGCACGACACTGATTTCCATGTCACTGTATAGATTTGCACCCGCCGAATTGCATGAGTTGAAGATTCAACTCCAAGAACTTTTAGACAAGGGCTTCATTCGCCCTAGTACATCGCCTTAGGGAGCGCCAGCTCTCTTTGCGAAGAAGAAGGATGGGTCATTGCGGTTGTGTATTGATTACCGCAAGTTGAATAGAGTTACAGTTAAGAACAAGTATCCTCTACCCAGAATAAATGATTTGTTTGACCAACTTAGAGGGTCTCGTTGCTTCTCAAAATAGATTTGAGGTCGGGGTACCATAGTTGAGAGTCCGGGAGGAAGACATTCAGAAGACGGCCTTTCGTACTCGTTATGGCCACTATGAATTCCTTGTAATGCCTTTTGGGTTGACCAATGTACTGGTTTCCTTTATGGATTTGATGAACATAATTTTTCGAGAATACTTGGACCATTTTGTGGTCGTCTTTATGGACGACATCTTGATTTATTCAACCTCTAAAGAGGAACACGAGACTCACTTGCGTGGTGCTGGGTTTACTTAGTGAGCACCAATTGTATGCCAAATTTGAAAAAATGCAAGTTTTGGTTAACAGAGGTGAAGTTTTTGGGGCATGTAGTGTCTAGAGAGGGAGTGACTGTGGACTCCTCAAAGATAGATGCCATACAGGATTGGGAACAACCAAAAATGTTTTTGAAATCCGGAGTTTCTTGGATTAGCGGTATTATCGACGTTTTGTAAGGGACTTCTCTAGACTAGTTGCACCTTTGACTAGGTTGACTAGAAAGGGTATCAAATTTGTGTGGAGTGAGGCTTGTGAAAAGTCATTCAAAGAGCTTAAGACTAGATTTTTGATAATTCTAGAAAGGGGTTTGAATTACACTGTCTATTGTGATGCGTCCAGAGATGGACTTGGTTGTGTCTTGATGCAAGTGGGAAAAGTTGTGGCCTACGGTTCATGACAATTGAAAACGCATGAAAAAATTACCTCACCCATGATCTAGAATTAGTAGCGGTGATTTTTGCTTTGAAAATTTGGAGTCATAACTTGTACGATGAAAGTTTGAAGTCTTCTCCGATCATAAGAGTCTAAAGTATTTGTTTTCTAAAAAAGACTTGAATTTACGACAACGTAGGTGGATGGAATTTATGGAGGATTATGACTTTGAGTTACACTATCATCCAGGGAAGGCCAATATGGTGGCCGATGCTTTGAGTCGAAAATCTGTGAGTAGTTTGGCAAGTGTGGCCATTCGGGAATGGGTTATGCTAGATGTTGTTGGCAAGTTTGATTTGCACTAGGGTGAGTCTGGAGAGAGTGCTACCTTGTTTACTTTGAATGCTTAACCTACCTTGGTTAGTAAGGTCATAGAGGCACAATGAGGAGACTGTGACGTGGAATCAATCCGTGTTAAGATTTCCAATGGGAAGGAAGAGAAAGGTTTGAACGTTCACTCGGATCTGTGTGTACGTTAGCTAGACCATTTGTTTGTACCAGAATCTTGTAGAGAGGAAGTACTTCGGGAGTTCCATCACTCATGCCTAGCGGTACACTCGAGAGGCACTAAAATGTATCATGATCTTAGTCGTCAGTTTTGGTGGAGGGGTATGAAATGGATGTCGCTTTATTTGTATCGAAGTGCCTTACTTGTCAACAAGTGAAGGTCGAACACCAAAGACCAGCGGGTTTGTTACAACCCTTACCGATAGCCGAGTGGAAATGAGAGCGTATTACCATGGATTTTGTAGTTGGGCTTCCTAGAACAAAACGAGGCAATGACGCCGTTTGGGTGATTGTTGATAGGTTGACTAAGTCTACCCATTTCATTCCGATGTGCACCAGCAACTCAGTTGAACGCTTGGCAGAGTTGTACATTAGAGAGATAGTTCGACTTCATGGAGTCCCTGTGACTATTGTGTCAGATAGAGATCCTCGTTTTACTACCCGGTTATAGCAAAGCCTTCAAGAGGCGTTAGGAACTAAGTTGACTCTTAGCACCGCTTATCATCCTCAAACCGATGGACAGTCGGAACGTACCATTCAGATTTTGGAGGACATGCTTAGAGCTTATGTCCTTGATTTTAAGGGGCCTTGGGAAAGGCACTTACCATTGATTAAGTTTGCTTACAACAATAGTTACCAAGCTAGTATTGGGATGACACCATTTGAGGCCTTGTATGGCCGACCTTATAGATCACCGGTTTGTTGGGCCGAAGTGGGTGATGCACCGTTACTGGGTCAGGAAATTGTTAGAGAGACAACCGAGAAAGTTGTTCTCATTCGGAAAAGGTTAGCTACGGCCCAAAGCTGACAAAAGAGTTATGCCGATAAGAGGAGACGACCTTTATCTTTTGAAGTTGTGACCATGTGTTTCTAAAAATCTCACCAAGGTGGGGTTCGATGAGATTTGGTAAGAGTGGCAAATTATCACCAAGGTTCATTGGGCCTTTTGAGATCTTAGAGCGAATTGGGGAAGTGGCATACCGGTTAGCTTTACCGCTACAACTTTCGGGAGTTCACAACGTATTTCATCTATCTATGCTTAGGAAGTATGAACCCGACCCTTCTCATGTTCTTGATTGGGTTGACTTGGAGGTAGATGAGGATGCCTCTTACG
Organism: Camellia japonica; assembly: GCA_030407325.1. Lineage (NCBI taxonomy): Eukaryota > Viridiplantae > Streptophyta > Magnoliopsida > Ericales > Theaceae > Camellia > Camellia japonica. The sequence continues at coordinate 63,434,314 of JAPPVO010000016.1, read as the reverse complement.
AAGAATGACCGGTTCAAATATTAGATACCCGGGAGCAAGTGCTACGGGGCAAAACTATACCGTTGGTAAAGATGTTGTGGAGACACCATGGGGTTGAAGAAGTGACATGGGAACGGGAGGCGGAAGTCCGCTCCAAATATCCGGATTTGTTTGAAAATGCTTAAGTTGCTTTTCTTTGTAATATTCCCTAGTGTTAAGGGAAACGTATTTGAAGTTGTTAACCACATGTTAATGTGTGCGTTATTGTTTTAAGCATAAGGTTGTTGAGAGTTGCCATTACTTTTTAGGAAATTTCATGTTTATGCGTATTTGGGAGGTTGTTGTTAATGAGATAACCATGGTAGAAATGGTAGAATTTGGTTGAGAGTTAGTATTGTGATTTGAAAATGAAATAGCGTGGTTTTGATCGCTAGAAACCCCTTTGTTTGAGTGGTTTGATTTGAAATTTCAAGGACGAAATTCCTTAAGTGGGAAGGTTGTAGCGATCCCGATTTCGACACTTCTTTCATGTTTTGCCACTTCGACTAGGCAGGTTGAGGATCGAGCTGCCTGGTCAGCTCGCGGGGGTCGAGGGGGCAGCGCCCCTTGGCGGGGGCAGTGCCCTAGCGGGGTCGAGGGACAGCGCCCCCGAAGAAAAAATGCAAAATGCATTCAAAGTTGCTTGTCCGCTTAAGAGGAGAATGTTTGGTTCCAGAAGTTTGACGTGTTTGCAAAAGTACTGGGAAGGTGTATTCGATGCTCGAGCGGGGCTTTTCACGCTTGAGCGGACCATGTTATATCAGTTCGTGAATCTGATATTTCAGATCACTTTTGTATATCTCTCTCTCTAAAAACATTTCCTCTCCCTTCTCTCTACATTTCCCTACACTAAATTGGATCAAAACCTTGATTTCTCAAGATCCATTGGAGTTCTGCCATAGGTTCTTCATCAAAGTTGGTTAATTTCTCGAGGGCTTCGTTGTGTGCAGTGAAGATCGAGTTTCGACATCGTTGATTTTGGGGGTTTCATCTCATTTCTTCTTCGAAACTTGAGGTAGGGATTTTCTTAGAGTTATATATATATTTTTGCAAGATCTAGATAGTTTTCGAAATCATCTTTTGATAGCTTTGAAAATTGATTATTGATTCAAGAAGTTGAGCGATTTTTAAAGTGGGTTTGTCTCTTGTTCTTTTAAAATGATCTTATGGGTTTTGATCTTCATTGATTGAAGAAAAGATGATTTTGGAAAGTTTTGTTTCAAAAGATTTGAATTGTATAGCTTTGGTGAGAAAACCTAGAATTTGGGGATTTTTTTTAAAGAGACTGAAAATCCATGAATGATATTGTTACATTTATTTTGTGTGTCAAAATAAATGGATGTTTGGAAAATTCTTATTTATATTTCTATAAATGATGAATTTCAGGGAATATGAGAATTGTTATTGAAATAGTCTTGAAATGACTAATTGTTGAGGATACTTGAGAAGAGGGAATTGTGTTATTCCTTGAATGATGAATTGGAATAAAAGTATTTATATTCATCTTGTGTTATTGGCATATCAATTCATTTGATTACATTAAACTTTGAAAGTTGATTTGAAAACTTGCATTGAGAAAATAATGATGAGAAACAAGTTTCCATAAATTGGTTTTGGGGTAAATACGGTGGTAAGTCTTGACAGGTGGTGTAAATGAAATTGAATAGGTGAGTCTTCTAGTTAATACTGGTAAAAATGACAGATTATAGGTGTCGAGCCTTCCAGTCAATGCTGGTAAAAATGATAAATTGGTAGTACTTGTATAGTCTACTTGCAGACACCAACCTAGGGATTACCAGAGTCGTATTTACCGCTTTTGAAATGAATTGTTAAGTTTTGAAGAATTGAAATTGCATGACATCATTGAGCATGATGGTTTTCAAAGATGAAGGTGTGATTTTCTTTAAAAGGGCATAGCATGGCATGTGCATTCATCTCTTGAGACTTGTATAAAATGTATATACTTTGTTAAGCATTTTCTGCTAGGCTTTATGGTCACCCTATGGGATTTTTGTGCAGGAAAAGATGTGGTGATACCGCCTAACTACAAGCGAGGAAATGTGTGTTGAGAGTACGAGACTCTCATTTTGCTGTGACTCTATGTGTAAGCCAAGGGCTATATATGTGTGGGTTTGAATAATTGTTTTGTGTAACCAGGCTCAAGCCCTGGAAACTTGTAAACCCCTTGGGGGTATTTATTTGTTTATTTACTTGTTGTTGGATTAATGTATTGTTGCATGAAGAACTATTGTATCATGTAATTTAAGTTTGGAGATTTATATTCGGTTTTCCTTGAAAGAGCCATGATTGTTGTATTACCGTTTGGACTAGAAATTTGGGGCGTTACACTTTGGCCTAATCATTCATATCAGACGGCCTTTGGCCTAATCATTCATATTTATGTGCAATTCATACTTGAGCTTGTAAGCGCGTCGTAATCATAATCGTATTCCAACTGCCTTATTCAATCATTAGCATAACGAATGTTCGATTCGAATTAACAAATCCGTAGAACTCAGACGGAAGTGAGCATTTGGAAAGTAGCATACTTCAATACATTCTTACTAAGATATTACTCAAAATGTTATGTGGGTGGGTTTGCCCTTGCACTTGACCCTACACATTACATAACATATTAGGTCACAAGCGATTCAATCCGTTCTTAATTTATTTATTTCTCTTAGGCCTCTTTCTTATCCTTTTAGTTCATCTACAATGCTTAATGCATACCCAAGAGTGCTTAAGAATGAAAGAGAACGGAAAACGAAACACAAAATAACGTTTCAAAATTCCTGAAACTGGGCTCTCTGCTCGAGTACAGCTTTGGTCGCTCGAGTGGACCCCTTAGGTCTGCAAAAGTCCTGGTTGCGTGTAATTCATGCTTGAGCGATATTCTCGACGCTCGAGTGGGGAGTCTTCGCAATTGCCGCTCGAGCCACCATGCAATTTCTGCAAAACTTCTAGGAGCCAAATTTTCACGCTCGAGCGATTGGTCAAATTCTGGGTTTTCCAGATTTCTGTTTGAACTTCAAAACACAACCCCAAAGGTTCCAAAGTTTGTAAACATGAAAAACATTGTGTAACATGAAAACTTAAATAATTGAAACCAATTGTACCAAAATCATGGTCCATTTCCAAAATCATTCCAAATTCTTTGCCAATTTCAAGACTCATGCATTCAAGCCTCATACTTTCATGAATCATGCATGCATGTTAATTATTGACTCCAATTCTACTTCATATGGCACTGCAGAAACCCTATTTTTGACCGCCCTTAAGACATGGGCGCTACTGATTGCTTATTTGATGGTGTAGGCTATGCTATGCAAATGTTCGATTTCTTTGGCAAGGAGAGTGTCAAATCCAAACCTCACACCCCATTTTTGGACCAAAAAGATTTTAGAACTTAAAACCCTCTCTTTCAAAATATTTTTGAAACAAAGTTCCTACGATGTTCTGACGCTTGGATTTTGTTAAATGTTACGCTTTTCGATAAACCGAGCAAGGACAAAGTGGAAATGAATGAAAGAGAGGTGAACTCTTTGAAAAAATCTTTAAAAACACCTTATTTAGGGGTTTGGGGTTGAAGAAAATTGGAGGAGAGGGAAGAAACCAAGTTGGGGAAGAAGTTGGGCATGAATTGTTAAGAGAGAGTCGAGAAGCCCTCATTAAATCATGCCTATCCATTTGTATACTTGGATTTCAGATATGAGGCTATCACCGTTGGAAAGAAGACTTCCGGGGCTTCATTTTTCATTCAAGAATCTCCTCAAGCCGAGGCCAGATGAGGGAGATATGACTGGTTGAAGTTAGGCATCAATCCGGTTGGACCGAAACTGAGCAGTTTTCACTAAAAGAGGGATATCTCTTAGCACACTTCGAATTTTGATGTGAGGATTCTACCATTGGAAAGAAGACTTCCGAGACTACAGTTTAGGCTCAAGAATGACCTGAAAAGGGGTCCAAATGAAGGAGTTATGCTTGGTTGAAGTCGGAGACAAGAACTAGTTTTTGCCGTCGGCCTTTGTGGGAGTGTGCCTGCCACAAATGGAGCTTGCCGGCCATAGGTCGGAAAAAAGTGACGATTATCGGCCAAAAAAGTGGAAGGTCAGCCAATGCGATGGCCGGTCGGCCAAAAGTGTGCAGAAAGCCCAGAATTTGCAGATATTTCTCCTCCAGCTGTCCTACATTGCTCCAGATATTTCAATCTTGATATTTTCGACCAAGGCTCTCCTTTTTGCTATATATGGAGGTGATATCTCTCATTTTGGAAGGTTAGAAAGTTTGGGAGCCTCTCTCTCTAAAATCTCTCTCCCTCTCTACAATTTTGTGAGCAAGATCTCTGCCTCTCTCTCTAGAGTTCTCTCTCTCTTGCCCTTTTGTGTATAGAAGTAGAGAAACACTTCTAGTTTTCCTAGACATCCTTTATCAAAGTTTCATATCTTTGGGCTGAGGTCCCTTGGAACCTATTTTGGGCTGCTAAAGGATGGTTTTGGCTCAGATAGTAGCTGTTCAAGTGCTGTGCTTCAAAGGTATAACTCTTACCTTCTTTAAGCTTATTTTGCACACTTGTTTTGCCACCTTTGCAAACTGTTTTTGGCCTATTTTTCAACTACAAAAACCTCTATTTTTCAATCCTAAAAATGGTGGTTTGAGCTTATTTTGTGTTAGGGGGTTGTCTCTCCCTTCTGTTCCTTGGCTTGTGAAGCCATTTGTGCTACTTTTGAGGCTTTTAAAGTCAACTTTTTTGGCCTTTACACCACTAAATTTCAGGGGAATTTCAGCGGCAAAAACTTTGTTTTGAAGTCCAAAATAGGAGGAGGTGGCCTCCCCTCCTTGTCTCTTTAGTCCATGCCTCGTTAGCATTATGAAGTAGCATGTTTTTGTGGCTTGTGTTAGCTTAATTCAAGAATGTTTTAGGC